>CAWUFW010011343.1:0-345076 GCA_963921515.1 Calotriton arnoldi | reverse complement strand
CCGACCTGCATACACTGACTAGAACGACACAAAAAAACAATGAATGATAATATATTCAATAAATATCATGAATCTAATAAAACAACATTCAACTGATCATAGAAGTATCACAAGCGCCGACGCGCGTTTCGGTGTACAAGCCAAATGTGGCTAAACACCTTCATCAGGACGTGGATACCACAACAGAGAGGTGGTGGGGACATTTCTGAAATTAAATAAACAAACATATGAAAATCATTCCTACAACTAGTTACAGAGACCTGTAGGCATATATCATATTTAAATAAATAAACCAATTAAATTAAACAAAAATATTAACATAATAAACAATTCCTGCAGCACTGTTCAGATAGACCATTGATAGAGGAAACATTTAATTCTATTTAGGCGGAAAATAGGATGATACTTAAGTAGTGCACATTCAAACAGATAAAAAGGAATAAAAAAAAAAAAATAGAACAAACATAGAACAAAGTGAAATAGACAAAAGCACAATAGAAAGACATCACAGATACAGAGCCATAAACAGATACAAACATAAACATAAGAATATTTAAAATACAAAGAATAGAGAAAAATGCTGTTTGCAAATCTAAGAAAAAAGGGACAATACAAATAACCCATTAGCACAGGGGAAAGATGAAAAGATAAAGGAGACAAACCACAACGGGCTAAATACCTGCCGGTGGATTGAACAGCTGTCCAATAGGCTGTGCCAGAAAATGCCGTACATGGAAACTCAATGGCGTAATTTAAGTACGGTGTTCCACTGGAAGGGCCTGAGCTGAGGTGTTGATAAAATTCAAATAACAAGCAGAGTTTCTGGTTGGAGATGAAAAGCGACATATTAATAGCGCTAAGGGTGGCAGCATAGAGAAAGGACGACTATTTCCGGGCGCTCAACAGTATAAGAGACCAGTTAAACACACCTACTAGTTGCCTGAGGTCCGATATTCAGTAGGAGATATAGAGACGCTGGGGGCAGGAAAAGACTCGTCTGGCCCAAGAAGTTTGTTTTAATAAAACACCCAATAGTTGCTGTAAAAATAAGAACAGAAGCAACTAAAATAACGCATGATAAATGAGCGTTATGTGTTGCAATATACTGGCACTAATACGGCCTTTAATCAGTGCCAAAAACAAAACAAACAAGACAAAGAACACGATAAATAAGAAACACCACAGACAGCTAGATGACGCAGAATTTTTGAAAAGCCATCGGATGCTCAAATATAACAACGCTAGCACTTAACTTTTCAGTTTTTCTCTTGAGGAGATAGTCACTAAATGAATCTAATTCATAGGAAATCTCCTCTAGTTTCTTTTTGGCTTCTTCTACCCCCTGGGACTGTTTCAATTTTTCCTCCAACTCCTGAATCTCTTTATTAAGTAGCTCAACAACCTCACGGGCCGTATCGATGATGAGTATCATCCAGTCCCTGGAGCAGCGGTTGGAAATAAGGGCCCACCTCTCCAGGAACTGTCTGATCTCAACGAACAAGCCCGGGATGTTGCGAACTTTGAGTCCAATGGGTATAGTACCCGCTTTAAGATATTCAAGAATGAAATGGGCGTGTGATTCAGTGCGTTTGGACTTCTTTTTCAAATTAAAAAGTTTAGTCCATTCTTCATTGGACCCCTTAGGCAATGGGAAAAGTTGATCCTTGGCCGAAGTGGGGCCGATAAGTCGAATAAGATCATCGTCGGTGAAACCAAAAGTTTTAATACTTTCAGTGGACATGGATCAGGTCAAGCGGTTGGACTAATAAATAAAAGAAAGGAATGAATACTTACTCAGCACAGGACTGCACTAATATGAAGAGAACGTACATAGGACTCAACAGATAAATAGAGATACACAAATAAAAATAAAGAAAACACAAAAAGAGCGAACTCAGTAAAGACAAATATACAAAAAATAATTCAATAAAAATAAAAAAGGAAAAATATAGAAAAATAGGAAAGACGTGCACAAATTCCAGCCACAATAGAATCAAAAGAATAAATAGCACACCCCCACAGCACAAGGCTGGGAGAAATAGGCAATCAAACAAAGGGGGCCCCTATCTAGGCAAATAAAGGTAGTGGGATCATAGGGGAAACAGGAAGCAATCAAACAAGCAAAAATCCCCTACCTATTTATTTAATAATATGCTAAACGTCATATGATATAAACATGTGAACAGTGCTAAAAGGAAGAAAGGACAAAAATATAACAAAATAGATTTATTTTTTCAATGAAAATACAAAAAACTCAGATATAGTACAAAAATAATTATTAAATGAATACATGTACGTAATCCCACCACTCATTCAAACAACTCACAACTACAAACATACTAACATACTTCTTTCATGCAAACAACCGACCTGCATACACTGACTAGAACGACACAAAAAAACAATGAATGATAATATATTCAATAAATATCATGAATCTAATAAAACAACATTTAACTGATCATAGAAGTATCACAAGCGCAGACGCGCGTTTCGGTGTACAAGCCAAATGTGGCTAAACACCTTCATCAGGACGTGGATACCACAACAGAGAGGTGGTGGGGACATTTCTGAAATTAAATAAACAAACATATGAAAATCATTCCTACAACTAGTTACAGAGACCTGTAGGCATATATCATATTTAAATAAATAAACCAATTAAATTAAACAAAAATATTAACATAATAAACAATTCCTGCAGCACTGTTCAGATAGACCATTGATAGAGGAAACATTTAATTCTATTTAGGCGGAAAATAGGATGATACTTAAGTAGTGCACATTCAAACAGATAAAAAGGAATAAAAAAAAAAAAATAGAACAAACATAGAACAAAGTGAAATAGACAAAAGCACAATAGAAAGACATCACAGATACAGAGCCATAAACAGATACAAACATAAACATAAGAATATTTAAAATACAAAGAATAGAGAAAAATGCTGTTTGCAAATCTAAGAAAAAAGGGACAATACAAATAACCCATTAGCACAGGGGAAAGATGAAAAGATAAAGGAGACAAACCACAACGGGCTAAATACCTGCCGGTGGATTGAACAGCTGTCCAATAGGCTGTGCCAGAAAATGCCGTACATGGAAACTCAATGGCGTAATTTAAGTACGGTGTTCCACTGGAAGGGCCTGAGCTGAGGTGTTGATAAAATTCAAATAACAAGCAGAGTTTCTGGTTGGAGATGAAAAGCGACATATTAATAGCGCTAAGGGTGGCAGCATAGAGAAAGGACGACTATTTCCGGGCGCTCAACAGTATAAGAGACCAGTTAAACACACCTACTAGTTGCCTGAGGTCCGATATTCAGTAGGAGATATAGAGACGCTGGGGGCAGGAAAAGACTCGTCTGGCCCAAGAAGTTTGTTTTAATAAAACACCCAATAGTTGCTGTAAAAATAAGAACAGAAGCAACTAAAATAACGCATGATAAATGAGCGTTATGTGTTGCAATATACTGGCACTAATACGGCCTTTAATCAGTGCCAAAAACAAAACAAACAAGACAAAGAACACGATAAATAAGAAACACCACAGACAGCTAGATGACGCAGAATTTTGGAAAAGCCATCGGATGCTCAAATATAACAACGCTAGCACTTAACTTTTCAGTTTTTCTCTTGAGGAGATATTCACTAAACGAATCTAATTCATAGGAAATCTCCTCTAGTTTCTTTTTGGCTTCTTCCACCCCCTGGGACTGTTTCAATTTTTCCTCCAACTCCTGAATCTCTTTATTAAGTAGCTCAACAACCTCACGGGCCGTATCGATGATGAGTATCATCCAGTCCCTGGAGCAGCGGTTGGAAATAAGGGCCCACCTCTCCAGGAACTGTCTGATCTCAACGAACAAGCCCGGGATGTTGCGAACTTTGAGTCCAATGGGTATAGTACCCGCTTTAAGATATTCAAGAATGAAATGGGCGTGTGATTCAGTGCGTTTGGACTTCTTTTTCAAATTAAAAAGTTTAGTCCATTCTTCATTGGACCCCTTAGGCAATGGGAAAAGTTGATCCTTGGCCGAAGTGGGGCCGATAAGTCGAATAAGATCATCGTCGGTGAAACCAAAAGTTTTAATACTTTCAGTGGACATGGATCAGGTCAAGCGGTTGGACTAATAAATAAAAGAAAGGAATGAATACTTACTCAGCACAGGACTGCACTAATATGAAGAGAACGTACATAGGACTCAACAGATAAATAGAGATACACAAAGAAAATAAAGAAAACACAAAAAGAGCGAACTCAGTAAAGACAAATATACAAAAAATAATTCAATAAAAATAAAAAAGGAAAAATATAGAAAAATAGGAAAGACGTGCACAAATTCCAGCCACAATAGAATCAAAAGAATAAATAGCACACCCCCACAGCACAAGGCTGGGAGAAATAGGCAATCAAACAAAGGGGGCCCCTATCTAGGCAAATAAAGGTAGTGGGATCATAGGGGAAACAGGAAGCAATCAAACAAGCAAAAATCCCCTACCTATTTATTTAATAATATGCTAAACGTCATATGATATAAACATGTGAACAGTGCTAAAAGGAAGAAAGGACAAAAATATAACAAAATAGATTTATTTTTTCAATGAAAATACAAAAAACTCAGATATAGTACAAAAATAATTATTAAATGAATACATGTACGTAATCCCACCACTCATTCAAACAACTCACAACTACAAACATACTAACATACTTCTTTCATGCAAACAACCGACCTGCATACACTGACTAGAACGACACAAAAAAACAATGAATGATAATATATTCAATAAATATCATGAATCTAATAAAACAACATTCAACTGATCATAGAAGTATCACAAGCGCCGACGCGCGTTTCGGTGTACAAGCCAAATGTGGCTAAACACCTTCATCAGGACGTGGATACCACAACAGAGAGGTGGTGGGGACATTTCTGAAATTAAATAAACAAACATATGAAAATCATTCCTACAACTAGTTACAGAGACCTGTAGGCATATATCATATTTAAATAAATAAACCAATTAAATTAAACAAAAATATTAACATAATAAACAATTCCTGCAGCACTGTTCAGATAGACCATTGATAGAGGAAACATTTAATTCTATTTAGGCGGAAAATAGGATGATACTTAAGTAGTGCACATTCAAACAGATAAAAAGGAATAAAAAAAAAAAAATAGAACAAACATAGAACAAAGTGAAATAGACAAAAGCACAATAGAAAGACATCACAGATACAGAGCCATAAACAGATACAAACATAAACATAAGAATATTTAAAATACAAAGAATAGAGAAAAATGCTGTTTGCAAATCTAAGAAAAAAGGGACAATACAAATAACCCATTAGCACAGGGGAAAGATGAAAAGATAAAGGAGACAAACCACAACGGGCTAAATACCTGCCGGTGGATTGAACAGCTGTCCAATAGGCTGTGCCAGAAAATGCCGTACATGGAAACTCAATGGCGTAATTTAAGTACGGTGTTCCACTGGAAGGGCCTGAGCTGAGGTGTTGATAAAATTCAAATAACAAGCAGAGTTTCTGGTTGGAGATGAAAAGCGACATATTAATAGCGCTAAGGGTGGCAGCATAGAGAAAGGACGACTATTTCCGGGCGCTCAACAGTATAAGAGACCAGTTAAACACACCTACTAGTTGCCTGAGGTCCGATATTCAGTAGGAGATATAGAGACGCTGGGGGCAGGAAAAGACTCGTCTGGCCCAAGAAGTTTGTTTTAATAAAACACCCAATAGTTGCTGTAAAAATAAGAACAGAAGCAACTAAAATAACGCATGATAAATGAGCGTTATGTGTTGCAATATACTGGCACTAATACGGCCTTTAATCAGTGCCAAAAACAAAACAAACAAGACAAAGAACACGATAAATAAGAAACACCACAGACAGCTAGATGACGCAGAATTTTGGAAAAGCCATCGGATGCTCAAATATAACAACGCTAGCACTTAACTTTTCAGTTTTTCTCTTGAGGAGATATTCACTAAACGAATCTAATTCATAGGAAATCTCCTCTAGTTTCTTTTTGGCTTCTTCCACCCCCTGGGACTGTTTCAATTTTTCCTCCAACTCCTGAATCTCTTTATTAAGTAGCTCAACAACCTCACGGGCCGTATCGATGATGAGTATCATCCAGTCCCTGGAGCAGCGGTTGGAAATAAGGGCCCACCTCTCCAGGAACTGTCTGATCTCAACGAACAAGCCCGGGATGTTGCGAACTTTGAGTCCAATGGGTATAGTACCCGCTTTAAGATATTCAAGAATGAAATGGGCGTGTGATTCAGTGCGTTTGGACTTCTTTTTCAAATTAAAAAGTTTAGTCCATTCTTCATTGGACCCCTTAGGCAATGGGAAAAGTTGATCCTTGGCCGAAGTGGGGCCGATAAGTCGAATAAGATCATCGTCGGTGAAACCAAAAGTTTTAATACTTTCAGTGGACATGGATCAGGTCAAGCGGTTGGACTAATAAATAAAAGAAAGGAATGAATACTTACTCAGCACAGGACTGCACTAATATGAAGAGAACGTACATAGGACTCAACAGATAAATAGAGATAAAAAGAAAAGAAAACACAAAAAGAGCGAACTCAGTAAAGACAAATATACAAAAAATAATTCAATAAAAATAAAAAAGGAAAAATATAGAAAAATAGGAAAGACATGCACAAATTCCAGCCACAATAGAATCAAAAGAATAAATAGCACACCCCCACAGCACAAGGCTGGGAGAAATAGGCAATCAAACAAAGGGGGCCCCTATCTAGGCAAATAAAGGTAGTGGGATCATAGGGGAAACAGGAAGCAATCAAACAAGCAAAAATCCCCTACCTATTTATTTAATAATATGCTAAACGTCATATGATATAAACATGTGAACAGTGCTAAAAGGAAGAAAGGACAAAAATATAACAAAATAGATTTATTTTTTCAATGAAAATACAAAAAACTCAGATATAGTACAAAAATAATTATTAAATGAATACATGTACGTAATCCCACCACTCATTCAAACAACTCACAACTACAAACATACTAACATACTTCTTTCATGCAAACAACCGACCTGCATACACTGACTAGAACGACACAAAAAAACAATGAATGATAATATATTCAATAAATATCATGAATCTAATAAAACAACATTCAACTGATCATAGAAGTATCACAAGCGCCGACGCGCGTTTCGGTGTACAAGCCAAATGTGGCTAAACACCTTCATCAGGACGTGGATACCACAACAGAGAGGTGGTGGGGACATTTCTGAAATTAAATAAACAAACATATGAAAATCATTCCTACAACTAGTTACAGAGACCTGTAGGCATATATCATATTTAAATAAATAAACCAATTAAATTAAACAAAAATATTAACATAATAAACAATTCCTGCAGCACTGTTCAGATAGACCATTGATAGAGGAAACATTTAATTCTATTTAGGCGGAAAATAGGATGATACTTAAGTAGTGCACATTCAAACAGATAAAAAGGAATAAAAAAAAAAAAATAGAACAAACATAGAACAAAGTGAAATAGACAAAAGCACAATAGAAAGACATCACAGATACAGAGCCATAAACAGATACAAACATAAACATAAGAATATTTAAAATACAAAGAATAGAGAAAAATGCTGTTTGCAAATCTAAGAAAAAAGGGACAATACAAATAACCCATTAGCACAGGGGAAAGATGAAAAGATAAAGGAGACAAACCACAACGGGCTAAATACCTGCCGGTGGATTGAACAGCTGTCCAATAGGCTGTGCCAGAAAATGCCGTACATGGAAACTCAATGGCGTAATTTAAGTACGGTGTTCCACTGGAAGGGCCTGAGCTGAGGTGTTGATAAAATTCAAATAACAAGCAGAGTTTCTGGTTGGAGATGAAAAGCGACATATTAATAGCGCTAAGGGTGGCAGCATAGAGAAAGGACGACTATTTCCGGGCGCTCAACAGTATAAGAGACCAGTTAAACACACCTACTAGTTGCCTGAGGTCCGATATTCAGTAGGAGATATAGAGACGCTGGGGGCAGGAAAAGACTCGTCTGGCCCAAGAAGTTTGTTTTAATAAAACACCCAATAGTTGCTGTAAAAATAAGAACAGAAGCAACTAAAATAACGCATGATAAATGAGCGTTATGTGTTGCAATATACTGGCACTAATACGGCCTTTAATCAGTGCCAAAAACAAAACAAACAAGACAAAGAACACGATAAATAAGAAACACCACAGACAGCTAGATGACGCAGAATTTTGGAAAAGCCATCGGATGCTCAAATATAACAACGCTAGCACTTAACTTTTCAGTTTTTCTCTTGAGGAGATATTCACTAAACGAATCTAATTCATAGGAAATCTCCTCTAGTTTCTTTTTGGCTTCTTCCACCCCCTGGGACTGTTTCAATTTTTCCTCCAACTCCTGAATCTCTTTATTAAGTAGCTCAACAACCTCACGGGCCGTATCGATGATGAGTATCATCCAGTCCCTGGAGCAGCGGTTGGAAATAAGGGCCCACCTCTCCAGGAACTGTCTGATCTCAACGAACAAGCCCGGGATGTTGCGAACTTTGAGTCCAATGGGTATAGTACCCGCTTTAAGATATTCAAGAATGAAATGGGCGTGTGATTCAGTGCGTTTGGACTTCTTTTTCAAATTAAAAAGTTTAGTCCATTCTTCATTGGACCCCTTAGGCAATGGGAAAAGTTGATCCTTGGCCGAAGTGGGGCCGATAAGTCGAATAAGATCATCGTCGGTGAAACCAAAAGTTTTAATACTTTCAGTGGACATGGATCAGGTCAAGCGGTTGGACTAATAAATAAAAGAAAGGAATGAATACTTACTCAGCACAGGACTGCACTA
Source organism: Calotriton arnoldi (assembly GCA_963921515.1). Taxonomy (NCBI): domain Eukaryota; kingdom Metazoa; phylum Chordata; class Amphibia; order Caudata; family Salamandridae; genus Calotriton; species Calotriton arnoldi. The sequence continues at coordinate 336,176 of CAWUFW010011343.1, read as the reverse complement.
ATATGAAGAGAACGTACATAGGACTCAACAGATAAATAGAGATACACAAAAGAAATAAAGAAAACACAAAAAGAGCGAACTCAGTAAAGACAAATATACAAAAAATAATTCAATAAAAATAAAAAAGGAAAAATATAGAAAAATAGGAAAGACGTGCACAAATTCCAGCCACAATAGAATCAAAAGAATAAATAGCACACCCCCACAGCACAAGGCTGGGAGAAATAGGCAATCAAACAAAGGGGGCCCCTATCTAGGCAAATAAAGGTAGTGGGATCATAGGGGAAACAGGAAGCAATCAAACAAGCAAAAATCCCCTACCTATTTATTTAATAATATGCTAAACGTCATATGATATAAACATGTGAACAGTGCTAAAAGGAAGAAAGGACAAAAATATAACAAAATAGATTTATTTTTTCAATGAAAATACAAAAAACTCAGATATAGTACAAAAATAATTATTAAATGAATACATGTACGTAATCCCACCACTCATTCAAACAACTCACAACTACAAACATACTAACATACTTCTTTCATGCAAACAACCGACCTGCATACACTGACTAGAACGACACAAAAAAACAATGAATGATAATATATTCAATAAATATCATGAATCTAATAAAACAACATTCAACTGATCATAGAAGTATCACAAGCGCCGACGCGCGTTTCGGTGTACAAGCCAAATGTGGCTAAACACCTTCATCAGGACGTGGATACCACAACAGAGAGGTGGTGGCGACATTTCTGAAATTAAATAAACAAACATATGAAAATCATTCCTACAACTAGTTACAGAGACCTGTAGGCATATATCATATTTAAATAAATAAACCAATTAAATTAAACAAAAATATTAACATAATAAACAATTCCTGCAGCACTGTTCAGATAGACCATTGATAGAGGAAACATTTAATTCTATTTAGGCGGAAAATAGGATGATACTTAAGTAGTGCACATTCAAACAGATAAAAAGGAATAAAAAAAAAAAAATAGAACAAACATAGAACAAAGTGAAATAGACAAAAGCACAATAGAAAGACATCACAGATACAGAGCCATAAACAGATACAAACATAAACATAAGAATATTTAAAATACAAAGAATAGAGAAAAATGCTGTTTGCAAATCTAAGAAAAAAGGGACAATACAAATAACCCATTAGCACAGGGGAAAGATGAAAAGATAAAGGAGACAAACCACAACGGGCTAAATACCTGCCGGTGGATTGAACAGCTGTCCAATAGGCTGTGCCAGAAAATGCCGTACATGGAAACTCAATGGCGTAATTTAAGTACGGTGTTCCACTGGAAGGGCCTGAGCTGAGGTGTTGATAAAATTCAAATAACAAGCAGAGTTTCTGGTTGGAGATGAAAAGCGACATATTAATAGCGCTAAGGGTGGCAGCATAGAGAAAGGACGACTATTTCCGGGCGCTCAACAGTATAAGAGACCAGTTAAACACACCTACTAGTTGCCTGAGGTCCGATATTCAGTAGGAGATATAGAGACGCTGGGGGCAGGAAAAGACTCGTCTGGCCCAAGAAGTTTGTTTTAATAAAACACCCAATAGTTGCTGTAAAAATAAGAACAGAAGCAACTAAAATAACGCATGATAAATGAGCGTTATGTGTTGCAATATACTGGCACTAATACGGCCTTTAATCAGTGCCAAAAACAAAACAAACAAGACAAAGAACACGATAAATAAGAAACACCACAGACAGCTAGATGACGCAGAATTTTGGAAAAGCCATCGGATGCTCAAATATAACAACGCTAGCACTTAACTTTTCAGTTTTTCTCTTGAGGAGATATTCACTAAACGAATCTAATTCATAGGAAATCTCCTCTAGTTTCTTTTTGGCTTCTTCCACCCCCTGGGACTGTTTCAATTTTTCCTCCAACTCCTGAATCTATTTATTAAGTAGCTCAACAACCTCACGGGCCGTATCGATGATGAGTATCATCCAGTCCCTGGAGCAGCGGTTGGAAATAAGGGCCCACCTCTCCAGGAACTGTCTGATCTCAACGAACAAGCCCGGGATGTTGCGAACTTTGAGTCCAATGGGTATAGTACCCGCTTTAAGATATTCAAGAATGAAATGGGCGTGTGATTCAGTGCGTTTGGACTTCTTTTTCAAATTAAAAAGTTTAGTCCATTCTTCATTGGACCCCTTAGGCAATGGGAAAAGTTGATCCTTGGCCGAAGTGGGGCCGATAAGTCGAATAAGATCATCGTCGGTGAAACCAAAAGTTTTAATACTTTCAGTGGACATGGATCAGGTCAAGCGGTTGGACTAATAAATAAAAGAAAGGAATGAATACTTACTCAGCACAGGACTGCACTAATATGAAGAGAACGTACATAGGACTCAACAGATAAATAGAGATAAAAAAGAAAAGAAAACACAAAAAGAGCGAACTCAGTAAAGACAAATATACAAAAAATAATTCAATAAAAATAAAAAAGGAAAAATATAGAAAAATAGGAAAGACATGCACAAATTCCAGCCACAATAGAATCAAAAGAATAAATAGCACACCCCCACAGCACAAGGCTGGGAGAAATAGGCAATCAAACAAAGGGGGCCCCTATCTAGGCAAATAAAGGTAGTGGGATCATAGGGGAAACAGGAAGCAATCAAACAAGCAAAAATCCCCTACCTATTTATTTAATAATATGCTAAACGTCATATGATATAAACATGTGAACAGTGCTAAAAGGAAGAAAGGACAAAAATATAACAAAATAGATTTATTTTTTCAATGAAAATACAAAAAACTCAGATATAGTACAAAAATAATTATTAAATGAATACATGTACGTAATCCCACCACTCATTCAAACAACTCACAACTACAAACATACTAACATACTTCTTTCATGCAAACAACCGACCTGCATACACTGACTAGAACGACACAAAAAAACAATGAATGATAATATATTCAATAAATATCATGAATCTAATAAAACAACATTCAACTGATCATAGAAGTATCACAAGCGCCGACGCGCGTTTCGGTGTACAAGCCAAATGTGGCTAAACACCTTCATCAGGACGTGGATACCACAACAGAGAGGTGGTGGGGACATTTCTGAAATTAAATAAACAAACATATGAAAATCATTCCTACAACTAGTTACAGAGACCTGTAGGCATATATCATATTTAAATAAATAAACCAATTAAATTAAACAAAAATATTAACATAATAAACAATTCCTGCAGCACTGTTCAGATAGACCATTGATAGAGGAAACATTTAATTCTATTTAGGCGGAAAATAGGATGATACTTAAGTAGTGCACATTCAAACAGATAAAAAGGAATAAAAAAAAAAAAATAGAACAAACATAGAACAAAGTGAAATAGACAAAAGCACAATAGAAAGACATCACAGATACAGAGCCATAAACAGATACAAACATAAACATAAGAATATTTAAAATACAAAGAATAGAGAAAAATGCTGTTTGCAAATCTAAGAAAAAAGGGACAATACAAATAACCCATTAGCACAGGGGAAAGATGAAAAGATAAAGGAGACAAACCACAACGGGCTAAATACCTGCCGGTGGATTGAACAGCTGTCCAATAGGCTGTGCCAGAAAATGCCGTACATGGAAACTCAATGGCGTAATTTAAGTACGGTGTTCCACTGGAAGGGCCTGAGCTGAGGTGTTGATAAAATTCAAATAACAAGCAGAGTTTCTGGTTGGAGATGAAAAGCGACATATTAATAGCGCTAAGGGTGGCAGCATAGAGAAAGGACGACTATTTCCGGGCGCTCAACAGTATAAGAGACCAGTTAAACACACCTACTAGTTGCCTGAGGTCCGATATTCAGTAGGAGATATAGAGACGCTGGGGGCAGGAAAAGACTCGTCTGGCCCAAGAAGTTTGTTTTAATAAAACACCCAATAGTTGCTGTAAAAATAAGAACAGAAGCAACTAAAATAACGCATGATAAATGAGCGTTATGTGTTGCAATATACTGGCACTAATACGGCCTTTAATCAGTGCCAAAAACAAAACAAACAAGACAAAGAACACGATAAATAAGAAACACCACAGACAGCTAGATGACGCAGAATTTTGGAAAAGCCATCGGATGCTCAAATATAACAACGCTAGCACTTAACTTTTCAGTTTTTCTCTTGAGGAGATATTCACTAAACGAATCTAATTCATAGGAAATCTCCTCTAGTTTCTTTTTGGCTTCTTCCACCCCCTGGGACTGTTTCAATTTTTCCTCCAACTCCTGAATCTCTTTATTAAGTAGCTCAACAACCTCACGGGCCGTATCGATGATGAGTATCATCCAGTCCCTGGAGCAGCGGTTGGAAATAAGGGCCCACCTCTCCAGGAACTGTCTGATCTCAACGAACAAGCCCGGGATGTTGCGAACTTTGAGTCCAATGGGTATAGTACCCGCTTTAAGATATTCAAGAATGAAATGGGCGTGTGATTCAGTGCGTTTGGACTTCTTTTTCAAATTAAAAAGTTTAGTCCATTCTTCATTGGACCCCTTAGGCAATGGGAAAAGTTGATCCTTGGCCGAAGTGGGGCCGATAAGTCGAATAAGATCATCGTCGGTGAAACCAAAAGTTTTAATACTTTCAGTGGACATGGATCAGGTCAAGCGGTTGGACTAATAAATAAAAGAAAGGAATGAATACTTACTCAGCACAGGACTGCACTAATATGAAGAGAACGTACATAGGACTCAACAGATAAATAGAGATACACAAAAAGAATAAAGAAAACACAAAAAGAGCGAACTCAGTAAAGACAAATATACAAAAAATAATTCAATAAAAATAAAAAAGGAAAAATATAGAAAAATAGGAAAGACATGCACAAATTCCAGCCACAATAGAATCAAAAGAATAAATAGCACACCCCCACAGCACAAGGCTGGGAGAAATAGGCAATCAAACAAAGGGGGCCCCTATCTAGGCAAATAAAGGTAGTGGGATCATAGGGGAAACAGGAAGCAATCAAACAAGCAAAAATCCCCTACCTATTTATTTAATAATATGCTAAACGTCATATGATATAAACATGTGAACAGTGCTAAAAGGAAGAAAGGACAAAAATATAACAAAATAGATTTATTTTTTCAATGAAAATACAAAAAACTCAGATATAGTACAAAAATAATTATTAAATGAATACATGTACGTAATCCCACCACTCATTCAAACAACTCACAACTACAAACATACTAACATACTTCTTTCATGCAAACAACCGACCTGCATACACTGACTAGAACGACACAAAAAAACAATGAATGATAATATATTCAATAAATATCATGAATCTAATAAAACAACATTCAACTGATCATAGAAGTATCACAAGCGCCGACGCGCGTTTCGGTGTACAAGCCAAATGTGGCTAAACACCTTCATCAGGACGTGGATACCACAACAGAGAGGTGGTGGCGACATTTCTGAAATTAAATAAACAAACATATGAAAATCATTCCTACAACTAGTTACAGAGACCTGTAGGCATATATCATATTTAAATAAATAAACCAATTAAATTAAACAAAAATATTAACATAATAAACAATTCCTGCAGCACTGTTCAGATAGACCATTGATAGAGGAAACATTTAATTCTATTTAGGCGGAAAATAGGATGATACTTAAGTAGTGCACATTCAAACAGATAAAAAGGAATAAAAAAAAAAAAATAGAACAAACATAGAACAAAGTGAAATAGACAAAAGCACAATAGAAAGACATCACAGATACAGAGCCATAAACAGATACAAACATAAACATAAGAATATTTAAAATACAAAGAATAGAGAAAAATGCTGTTTGCAAATCTAAGAAAAAAGGGACAATACAAATAACCCATTAGCACAGGGGAAAGATGAAAAGATAAAGGAGACAAACCACAACGGGCTAAATACCTGCCGGTGGATTGAACAGCTGTCCAATAGGCTGTGCCAGAAAATGCCGTACATGGAAACTCAATGGCGTAATTTAAGTACGGTGTTCCACTGGAAGGGCCTGAGCTGAGGTGTTGATAAAATTCAAATAACAAGCAGAGTTTCTGGTTGGAGATGAAAAGCGACATATTAATAGCGCTAAGGGTGGCAGCATAGAGAAAGGACGACTATTTCCGGGCGCTCAACAGTATAAGAGACCAGTTAAACACACCTACTAGTTGCCTGAGGTCCGATATTCAGTAGGAGATATAGAGACGCTGGGGGCAGGAAAAGACTCGTCTGGCCCAAGAAGTTTGTTTTAATAAAACACCCAATAGTTGCTGTAAAAATAAGAACAGAAGCAACTAAAATAACGCATGATAAATGAGCGTTATGTGTTGCAATATACTGGCACTAATACGGCCTTTAATCAGTGCCAAAAACAAAACAAACAAGACAAAGAACACGATAAATAAGAAACACCACAGACAGCTAGATGACGCAGAATTTTGGAAAATCCATCGGATGCTCAAATATAACAACGCTAGCACTTAACTTTTCAGTTTTTCTCTTGAGGAGATATTCACTAAACGAATCTAATTCATAGGAAATCTCCTCTAGTTTCTTTTTGGCTTCTTCCACCCCCTGGGACTGTTTCAATTTTTCCTCCAACTCCTGAATCTATTTATTAAGTAGCTCAACAACCTCACGGGCCGTATCGATGATGAGTATCATCCAGTCCCTGGAGCAGCGGTTGGAAATAAGGGCCCACCTCTCCAGGAACTGTCTGATCTCAACGAACAAGCCCGGGATGTTGCGAACTTTGAGTCCAATGGGTATAGTACCCGCTTTAAGATATTCAAGAATGAAATGGGCGTGTGATTCAGTGCGTTTGGACTTCTTTTTCAAATTAAAAAGTTTAGTCCATTCTTCATTGGACCCCTTAGGCAATGGGAAAAGTTGATCCTTGGCCGAAGTGGGGCCGATAAGTCGAATAAGATCATCGTCGGTGAAACCAAAAGTTTTAATACTTTCAGTGGACATGGATCAGGTCAAGCGGTTGGACTAATAAATAAAAGAAAGGAATGAATACTTACTCAGCACAGGACTGCACTAATATGAAGAGAACGTACATAGGACTCAACAGATAAATAGAGATACAAAAAAGAATAAAGAAAACACAAAAAGAGCGAACTCAGTAAAGACAAATATACAAAAAATAATTCAATAAAAATAAAAAAGGAAAAATATAGAAAAATAGGAAAGACATGCACAAATTCCAGCCACAATAGAATCAAAAGAATAAATAGCACACCCCCACAGCACAAGGCTGGGAGAAATAGGCAATCAAACAAAGGGGGCCCCTATCTAGGCAAATAAAGGTAGTGGGATCATAGGGGAAACAGGAAGCAATCAAACAAGCAAAAATCCCCTACCTATTTATTTAATAATATGCTAAACGTCATATGATATAAACATGTGAACAGTGCTAAAAGGAAGAAAGGACAAAAATATAACAAAATAGATTTATTTTTTCAATGAAAATACAAAAAACTCAGATATAGTACAAAAATAATTATTAAATGAATACATGTACGTAATCCCACCACTCATTCAAACAACTCACAACTACAAACATACTAACATACTTCTTTCATGCAAACAACCGACCTGCATACACTGACTAGAACGACACAAAAAAACAATGAATGATAATATATTCAATAAATATCATGAATCTAATAAAACAACATTCAACTGATCATAGAAGTATCACAAGCGCCGACGCGCGTTTCGGTGTACAAGCCAAATGTGGCTAAACACCTTCATCAGGACGTGGATACCACAACAGAGAGGTGGTGGGGACATTTCTGAAATTAAATAAACAAACATATGAAAATCATTCCTACAACTAGTTACAGAGACCTGTAGGCATATATCATATTTAAATAAATAAACCAATTAAATTAAACAAAAATATTAACATAATAAACAATTCCTGCAGCACTGTTCAGATAGACCATTGATAGAGGAAACATTTAATTCTATTTAGGCGGAAAATAGGATGATACTTAAGTAGTGCACATTCAAACAGATAAAAAGGAATAAAAAAAAAAAAATAGAACAAACATAGAACAAAGTGAAATAGACAAAAGCACAATAGAAAGACATCACAGATACAGAGCCATAAACAGATACAAACATAAACATAAGAATATTTAAAATACAAAGAATAGAGAAAAATGCTGTTTGCAAATCTAAGAAAAAAGGGACAATACAAATAACCCATTAGCACAGGGGAAAGATGAAAAGATAAAGGAGACAAACCACAACGGGCTAAATACCTGCCGGTGGATTGAACAGCTGTCCAATAGGCTGTGCCAGAAAATGCCGTACATGGAAACTCAATGGCGTAATTTAAGTACGGTGTTCCACTGGAAGGGCCTGAGCTGAGGTGTTGATAAAATTCAAATAACAAGCAGAGTTTCTGGTTGGAGATGAAAAGCGACATATTAATAGCGCTAAGGGTGGCAGCATAGAGAAAGGACGACTATTTCCGGGCGCTCAACAGTATAAGAGACCAGTTAAACACACCTACTAGTTGCCTGAGGTCCGATATTCAGTAGGAGATATAGAGACGCTGGGGGCAGGAAAAGACTCGTCTGGCCCAAGAAGTTTGTTTTAATAAAACACCCAATAGTTGCTGTAAAAATAAGAACAGAAGCAACTAAAATAACGCATGATAAATGAGCGTTATGTGTTGCAATATACTGGCACTAATACGGCCTTTAATCAGTGCCAAAAACAAAACAAACAAGACAAAGAACACGATAAATAAGAAACACCACAGACAGCTAGATGACGCAGAATTTTGGAAAAGCCATCGGATGCTCAAATATAACAACGCTAGCACTTAACTTTTCAGTTTTTCTCTTGAGGAGATATTCACTAAACGAATCTAATTCATAGGAAATCTCCTCTAGTTTCTTTTTGGCTTCTTCCACCCCCTGGGACTGTTTCAATTTTTCCTCCAACTCCTGAATCTCTTTATTAAGTAGCTCAACAACCTCACGGGCCGTATCGATGATGAGTATCATCCAGTCCCTGGAGCAGCGGTTGGAAATAAGGGCCCACCTCTCCAGGAACTGTCTGATCTCAACGAACAAGCCCGGGATGTTGCGAACTTTGAGTCCAATGGGTATAGTACCCGCTTTAAGATATTCAAGAATGAAATGGGCGTGTGATTCAGTGCGTTTGGACTTCTTTTTCAAATTAAAAAGTTTAGTCCATTCTTCATTGGACCCCTTAGGCAATGGGAAAAGTTGATCCTTGGCCGAAGTGGGGCCGATAAGTCGAATAAGATCATCGTCGGTGAAACCAAAAGTTTTAATACTTTCAGTGGACATGGATCAGGTCAAGCGGTTGGACTAATAAATAAAAGAAAGGAATGAATACTTACTCAGCACAGGACTGCACTAATATGAAGAGAACGTACATAGGACTCAACAGATAAATAGAGATAAAAAGAAAAGAAAACACAAAAAGAGCGAACTCAGTAAAGACAAATATACAAAAAATAATTCAATAAAAATAAAAAAGGAAAAATATAGAAAAATAGGAAAGACATGCACAAATTCCAGCCACAATAGAATCAAAAGAATAAATAGCACACCCCCACAGCACAAGGCTGGGAGAAATAGGCAATCAAACAAAGGGGGCCCCTATCTAGGCAAATAAAGGTAGTGGGATCATAGGGGAAACAGGAAGCAATCAAACAAGCAAAAATCCCCTACCTATTTATTTAATAATATGCTAAACGTCATATGATATAAACATGTGAACAGTGCTAAAAGGAAGAAAGGACAAAAATATAACAAAATAGATTTATTTTTTCAATGAAAATACAAAAAACTCAGATATAGTACAAAAATAATTATTAAATGAATACATGTACGTAATCCCACCACTCATTCAAACAACTCACAACTACAAACATACTAACATACTTCTTTCATGCAAACAACCGACCTGCATACACTGACTAGAACGACACAAAAAAACAATGAATGATAATATATTCAATAAATATCATGAATCTAATAAAACAACATTCAACTGATCATAGAAGTATCACAAGCGCCGACGCGCGTTTCGGTGTACAAGCCAAATGTGGCTAAACACCTTCATCAGGACGTGGATACCACAACAGAGAGGTGGTGGGGACATTTCTGAAATTAAATAAACAAACATATGAAAATCATTCCTACAACTAGTTACAGAGACCTGTAGGCATATATCATATTTAAATAAATAAACCAATTAAATTAAACAAAAATATTAACATAATAAACAATTCCTGCAGCACTGTTCAGATAGACCATTGATAGAGGAAACATTTAATTCTATTTAGGCGGAAAATAGGATGATACTTAAGTAGTGCACATTCAAACAGATAAAAAGGAATAAAAAAAAAAAAATAGAACAAACATAGAACAAAGTGAAATAGACAAAAGCACAATAGAAAGACATCACAGATACAGAGCCATAAACAGATACAAACATAAACATAAGAATATTTAAAATACAAAGAATAGAGAAAAATGCTGTTTGCAAATCTAAGAAAAAAGGGACAATACAAATAACCCATTAGCACAGGGGAAAGATGAAAAGATAAAGGAGACAAACCACAACGGGCTAAATACCTGCCGGTGGATTGAACAGCTGTCCAATAGGCTGTGCCAGAAAATGCCGTACATGGAAACTCAATGGCGTAATTTAAGTACGGTGTTCCACTGGAAGGGCCTGAGCTGAGGTGTTGATAAAATTCAAATAACAAGCAGAGTTTCTGGTTGGAGATGAAAAGCGACATATTAATAGCGCTAAGGGTGGCAGCATAGAGAAAGGACGACTATTTCCGGGCGCTCAACAGTATAAGAGACCAGTTAAACACACCTACTAGTTGCCTGAGGTCCGATATTCAGTAGGAGATATAGAGACGCTGGGGGCAGGAAAAGACTCGTCTGGCCCAAGAAGTTTGTTTTAATAAAACACCCAATAGTTGCTGTAAAAATAAGAACAGAAGCAACTAAAATAACGCATGATAAATGAGCGTTATGTGTTGCAATATACTGGCACTAATACGGCCTTTAATCAGTGCCAAAAACAAAACAAACAAGACAAAGAACACGATAAATAAGAAACACCACAGACAGCTAGATGACGCAGAATTTTGGAAAAGCCATCGGATGCTCAAATATAACAACGCTAGCACTTAACTTTTCAGTTTTTCTCTTGAGGAGATATTCACTAAACGAATCTAATTCATAGGAAATCTCCTCTAGTTTCTTTTTGGCTTCTTCCACCCCCTGGGACTGTTTCAATTTTTCCTCCAACTCCTGAATCTCTTTATTAAGTAGCTCAACAACCTCACGGGCCGTATCGATGATGAGTATCATCCAGTCCCTGGAGCAGCGGTTGGAAATAAGGGCCCACCTCTCCAGGAACTGTCTGATCTCAACGAACAAGCCCGGGATGTTGCGAACTTTGAGTCCAATGGGTATAGTACCCGCTTTAAGATATTCAAGAATGAAATGGGCGTGTGATTCAGTGCGTTTGGACTTCTTTTTCAAATTAAAAAGTTTAGTCCATTCTTCATTGGACCCCTTAGGCAATGGGAAAAGTTGATCCTTGGCCGAAGTGGGGCCGATAAGTCGAATAAGATCATCGTCGGTGAAACCAAAAGTTTTAATACTTTCAGTGGACATGGATCAGGTCAAGCGGTTGGACTAATAAATAAAAGAAAGGAATGAATACTTACTCAGCACAGGACTGCACTAATATGAAGAGAACGTACATAGGACTCAACAGATAAATAGAGATACACAAAAAGAATAAAGAAAACACAAAAAGAGCGAACTCAGTAAAGACAAATATACAAAAAATAATTCAATAAAAATAAAAAAGGAAAAATATAGAAAAATAGGAAAGACATGCACAAATTCCAGCCACAATAGAATCAAAAGAATAAATAGCACACCCCCACAGCACAAGGCTGGGAGAAATAGGCAATCAAACAAAGGGGGCCCCTATCTAGGCAAATAAAGGTAGTGGGATCATAGGGGAAACAGGAAGCAATCAAACAAGCAAAAATCCCCTACCTATTTATTTAATAATATGCTAAACGTCATATGATATAAACATGTGAACAGTGCTAAAAGGAAGAAAGGACAAAAATATAACAAAATAGATTTATTTTTTCAATGAAAATACAAAAAACTCAGATATAGTACAAAAATAATTATTAAATGAATACATGTACGTAATCCCACCACTCATTCAAACAACTCACAACTACAAACATACTAACATACTTCTTTCATGCAAACAACCGACCTGCATACACTGACTAGAACGACACAAAAAAACAATGAATGATAATATATTCAATAAATATCATGAATCTAATAAAACAACATTCAACTGATCATAGAAGTATCACAAGCGCCGACGCGCGTTTCGGTGTACAAGCCAAATGTGGCTAAACACCTTCATCAGGACGTGGATACCACAACAGAGAGGTGGTGGCGACATTTCTGAAATTAAATAAACAAACATATGAAAATCATTCCTACAACTAGTTACAGAGACCTGTAGGCATATATCATATTTAAATAAATAAACCAATTAAATTAAACAAAAATATTAACATAATAAACAATTCCTGCAGCACTGTTCAGATAGACCATTGATAGAGGAAACATTTAATTCTATTTAGGCGGAAAATAGGATGATACTTAAGTAGTGCACATTCAAACAGATAAAAAGGAATAAAAAAAAAAAAAATAGAACAAACATAGAACAAAGTGAAATAGACAAAAGCACAATAGAAAGACATCACAGATACAGAGCCATAAACAGATACAAACATAAACATAAGAATATTTAAAATACAAAGAATAGAGAAAAATGCTGTTTGCAAATCTAAGAAAAAAGGGACAATACAAATAACCCATTAGCACAGGGGAAAGATGAAAAGATAAAGGAGACAAACCACAACGGGCTAAATACCTGCCGGTGGATTGAACAGCTGTCCAATAGGCTGTGCCAGAAAATGCCGTACATGGAAACTCAATGGCGTAATTTAAGTACGGTGTTCCACTGGAAGGGCCTGAGCTGAGGTGTTGATAAAATTCAAATAACAAGCAGAGTTTCTGGTTGGAGATGAAAAGCGACATATTAATAGCGCTAAGGGTGGCAGCATAGAGAAAGGACGACTATTTCCGGGCGCTCAACAGTATAAGAGACCAGTTAAACACACCTACTAGTTGCCTGAGGTCCGATATTCAGTAGGAGATATAGAGACGCTGGGGGCAGGAAAAGACTCGTCTGGCCCAAGAAGTTTGTTTTAATAAAACACCCAATAGTTGCTGTAAAAATAAGAACAGAAGCAACTAAAATAACGCATGATAAATGAGCGTTATGTGTTGCAATATACTGGCACTAATACGGCCTTTAATCAGTGCCAAAAACAAAACAAACAAGACAAAGAACACGATAAATAAGAAACACCACAGACAGCTAGATGACGCAGAATTTTGGAAAATCCATCGGATGCTCAAATATAACAACGCTAGCACTTAACTTTTCAGTTTTTCTCTTGAGGAGATATTCACTAAACAAATCTAATTCATAGGAAATCTCCTCTAGTTTCTTTTTGGCTTCTTCCACCCCCTGGGACTGTTTAAATTTTTCCTCCAACTCCTGAATCTATTTATTAAGTAGCTCAACAACCTCACGGGCCGTATCGATGATGAGTATCATCCAGTCCCTGGAGCAGCGGTTGGAAATAAGGGCCCACCTCTCCAGGAACTGTCTGATCTCAACGAACAAGCCCGGGATGTTGCGAACTTTGAGTCCAATGGGTATAGTACCCGCTTTAAGATATTCAAGAATGAAATGGGCGTGTGATTCAGTGCGTTTGGACTTCTTTTTCAAATTAAAAAGTTTAGTCCATTCTTCATTGGACCCCTTAGGCAATGGGAAAAGTTGATCCTTGGCCGAAGTGGGGCCGATAAGTCGAATAAGATCATCGTCGGTGAAACCAAAAGTTTTAATACTTTCAGTGGACATGGATCAGGTCAAGCGGTTGGACTAATAAATAAAAGAAAGGAATGAATACTTACTCAGCACAGGACTGCACTAATATGAAGAGAACGTACATAGGACTCAACAGATAAATAGAGATACACAAAAGAAATAGAAAACACAAAAAGAGCGAACTCAGTAAAGACAAATATACAAAAAATAATTCAATAAAAATAAAAAAGGAAAAATATAGAAAAATAGGAAAGACATGCACAAATTCCAGCCACAATAGAATCAAAAGAATAAATAGCACACCCCCACAGCACAAGGCTGGGAGAAATAGGCAATCAAACAAAGGGGGCCCCTATCTAGGCAAATAAAGGTAGTGGGATCATAGGGGAAACAGGAAGCAATCAAACAAGCAAAAATCCCCTACCTATTTATTTAATAATATGCTAAACGTCATATGATATAAACATGTGAACAGTGCTAAAAGGAAGAAAGGACAAAAATATAACAAAATAGATTTATTTTTTCAATGAAAATACAAAAAACTCAGATATAGTACAAAAATAATTATTAAATGAATACATGTACGTAATCCCACCACTCATTCAAACAACTCACAACTACAAACATACTAACATACTTCTTTCATGCAAACAACCGACCTGCATACACTGACTAGAACGACACAAAAAAACAATGAATGATAATATATTCGATAAATATCATGAATCTAATAAAACAACATTCAACTGATCATAGAAGTATCACAAGCGCCGACGCGCGTTTCGGTGTACAAGCCAAAAGTGGCTAAACACCTTCATCAGGACGTGGATACCACAACAGAGAGGTGGTGGGGACATTTCTGAAATTAAATAAACAAACATATGAAAATCATTCCTACAACTAGTTACAGAGACCTGTAGGCATATATCATATTTAAATAAATAAACCAATTAAATTAAACAAAAATATTAACATAATAAACAATTCCTGCAGCACTGTTCAGATAGACCATTGATAGAGGAAACATTTAATTCTATTTAGGCGGAAAATAGGATGATACTTAAGTAGTGCACATTCAAACAGATAAAAAGGAATAAAAAAAAAAAAATAGAACAAACATAGAACAAAGTGAAATAGACAAAAGCACAATAGAAAGACATCACAGATACAGAGCCATAAACAGATACAAACATAAACATAAGAATATTTAAAATACAAAGAATAGAGAAAAATGCTGTTTGCAAATCTAAGAAAAAAGGGACAATACAAATAACCCATTAGCACAGGGGAAAGATGAAAAGATAAAGGAGACAAACCACAACGGGCTAAATACCTGCCGGTGGATTGAACAGCTGTCCAATAGGCTGTGCCAGAAAATGCCGTACATGGAAACTCAATGGCGTAATTTAAGTACGGTGTTCCACTGGAAGGGCCTGAGCTGAGGTGTTGATAAAATTCAAATAACAAGCAGAGTTTCTGGTTGGAGATGAAAAGCGACATATTAATAGCGCTAAGGGTGGCAGCATAGAGAAAGGACGACTATTTCCGGGCGCTCAACAGTATAAGAGACCAGTTAAACACACCTACTAGTTGCCTGAGGTCCGATATTCAGTAGGAGATATAGAGACGCTGGGGGCAGGAAAAGACTCGTCTGGCCCAAGAAGTTTGTTTTAATAAAACACCCAATAGTTGCTGTAAAAATAAGAACAGAAGCAACTAAAATAACGCATGATAAATGAGCGTTATGTGTTGCAATATACTGGCACTAATACGGCCTTTAATCAGTGCCAAAAACAAAACAAACAAGACAAAGAACACGATAAATAAGAAACACCACAGACAGCTAGATGACGCAGAATTTTGGAAAAGCCATCGGATGCTCAAATATAACAACGCTAGCACTTAACTTTTCAGTTTTTCTCTTGAGGAGATATTCACTAAACAAATCTAATTCATAGGAAATCTCCTCTAGTTTCTTTTTGGCTTCTTCCACCCCCTGGGACTGTTTCAATTTTTCCTCCAACTCCTGAATCTCTTTATTAAGTAGCTCAACAACCTCACGGGCCGTATCGATGATGAGTATCATCCAGTCCCTGGAGCAGCGGTTGGAAATAAGGGCCCACCTCTCCAGGAACTGTCTGATCTCAACGAACAAGCCCGGGATGTTGCGAACTTTGAGTCCAATGGGTATAGTACCCGCTTTAAGATATTCAAGAATGAAATGGGCGTGTGATTCAGTGCGTTTGGACTTCTTTTTCAAATTAAAAAGTTTAGTCCATTCTTCATTGGACCCCTTAGGCAATGGGAAAAGTTGATCCTTGGCCGAAGTGGGGCCGATAAGTCGAATAAGATCATCGTCGGTGAAACCAAAAGTTTTAATACTTTCAGTGGACATGGATCAGGTCAAGCGGTTGGACTAATAAATAAAAGAAAGGAATGAATACTTACTCAGCACAGGACTGCACTAATATGAAGAGAACGTACATAGGACTCAACAGATAAATAGAGATACACAAAAAAAATAAAGAAAACACAAAAAGAGCGAACTCAGTAAAGACAAATATACAAAAAATAATTCAATAAAAATAAAAAAGGAAAAATATAGAAAAATAGGAAAGACGTGCACAAATTCCAGCCACAATAGAATCAAAAGAATAAATAGCACACCCCCACAGCACAAGGCTGGGAGAAATAGGCAATCAAACAAAGGGGGCCCCTATCTAGGCAAATAAAGGTAGTGGGATCATAGGGGAAACAGGAAGCAATCAAACAAGCAAAAATCCCCTACCTATTTATTTAATAATATGCTAAACGTCATATGATATAAACATGTGAACAGTGCTAAAAGGAAGAAAGGACAAAAATATAACAAAATAGATTTATTTTTTCAATGAAAATACAAAAAACTCAGATATAGTACAAAAATAATTATTAAATGAATACATGTACGTAATCCCACCACTCATTCAAACAACTCACAACTACAAACATACTAACATACTTCTTTCATGCAAACAACCGACCTGCATACACTGACTAGAACGACACAAAAAAACAATGAATGATAATATATTCAATAAATATCATGAATCTAATAAAACAACATTCAACTGATCATAGAAGTATCACAAGCGCCGACGCGCGTTTCGGTGTACAAGCCAAATGTGGCTAAACACCTTCATCAGGACGTGGATACCACAACAGAGAGGTGGTGGCGACATTTCTGAAATTAAATAAACAAACATATGAAAATCATTCCTACAACTAGTTACAGAGACCTGTAGGCATATATCATATTTAAATAAATAAACCAATTAAATTAAACAAAAATATTAACATAATAAACAATTCCTGCAGCACTGTTCAGATAGACCATTGATAGAGGAAACATTTAATTCTATTTAGGCGGAAAATAGGATGATACTTAAGTAGTGCACATTCAAACAGATAAAAAGGAATAAAAAAAAAAAAAAAATAGAACAAACATAGAACAAAGTGAAATAGACAAAAGCACAATAGAAAGACATCACAGATACAGAGCCATAAACAGATACAAACATAAACATAAGAATATTTAAAATACAAAGAATAGAGAAAAATGCTGTTTGCAAATCTAAGAAAAAAGGGACAATACAAATAACCCATTAGCACAGGGGAAAGATGAAAAGATAAAGGAGACAAACCACAACGGGCTAAATACCTGCCGGTGGATTGAACAGCTGTCCAATAGGCTGTGCCAGAAAATGCCGTACATGGAAACTCAATGGCGTAATTTAAGTACGGTGTTCCACTGGAAGGGCCTGAGCTGAGGTGTTGATAAAATTCAAATAACAAGCAGAGTTTCTGGTTGGAGATGAAAAGCGACATATTAATAGCGCTAAGGGTGGCAGCATAGAGAAAGGACGACTATTTCCGGGCGCTCAACAGTATAAGAGACCAGTTAAACACACCTACTAGTTGCCTGAGGTCCGATATTCAGTAGGAGATATAGAGACGCTGGGGGCAGGAAAAGACTCGTCTGGCCCAAGAAGTTTGTTTTAATAAAACACCCAATAGTTGCTGTAAAAATAAGAACAGAAGCAACTAAAATAACGCATGATAAATGAGCGTTATGTGTTGCAATATACTGGCACTAATACGGCCTTTAATCAGTGCCAAAAACAAAACAAACAAGACAAAGAACACGATAAATAAGAAACACCACAGACAGCTAGATGACGCAGAATTTTGGAAAATCCATCGGATGCTCAAATATAACAACGCTAGCACTTAACTTTTCAGTTTTTCTCTTGAGGAGATATTCACTAAACGAATCTAATTCATAGGAAATCTCCTCTAGTTTCTTTTTGGCTTCTTCCACCCCCTGGGACTGTTTCAATTTTTCCTCCAACTCCTGAATCTATTTATTAAGTAGCTCAACAACCTCACGGGCCGTATCGATGATGAGTATCATCCAGTCCCTGGAGCAGCGGTTGGAAATAAGGGCCCACCTCTCCAGGAACTGTCTGATCTCAACGAACAAGCCCGGGATGTTGCGAACTTTGAGTCCAATGGGTATAGTACCCGCTTTAAGATATTCAAGAATGAAATGGGCGTGTGATTCAGTGCGTTTGGACTTCTTTTTCAAATTAAAAAGTTTAGTCCATTCTTCATTGGACCCCTTAGGCAATGGGAAAAGTTGATCCTTGGCCGAAGTGGGGCCGATAAGTCGAATAAGATCATCGTCGGTGAAACCAAAAGTTTTAATACTTTCAGTGGACATGGATCAGGTCAAGCGGTTGGACTAATAAATAAAAGAAAGGAATGAATACTTACTCAGCACAGGACTGCACTAATATGAAGAGAACGTACATAGGACTCAACAGATAAATAGAGATAACAAAAGAAATAGAAAACACAAAAAGAGCGAACTCAGTAAAGATAAATATACAAAAAATAATTCAATAAAAATAAAAAAGGAAAAATATAGAAAAATAGGAAAGACATGCACAAATTCCAGCCACAATAGAATCAAAAGAATAAATAGCACACCCCCACAGCACAAGGCTGGGAGAAATAGGCAATCAAACAAAGGGGGCCCCTATCTAGGCAAATAAAGGTAGTGGGATCATAGGGGAAACAGGAAGCAATCAAACAAGCAAAAATCCCCTACCTATTTATTTAATAATATGCTAAACGTCATATGATATAAACATGTGAACAGTGCTAAAAGGAAGAAAGGACAAAAATATAACAAAATAGATTTATTTTTTCAATGAAAATACAAAAAACTCAGATATAGTACAAAAATAATTATTAAATGAATACATGTACGTAATCCCACCACTCATTCAAACAACTCACAACTACAAACATACTAACATACTTCTTTCATGCAAACAACCGACCTGCATACACTGACTAGAACGACACAAAAAAACAATGAATGATAATATATTCGATAAATATCATGAATCTAATAAAACAACATTCAACTGATCATAGAAGTATCACAAGCGCCGACGCGCGTTTCGGTGTACAAGCCAAAAGTGGCTAAACACCTTCATCAGGGCGTGGATACCACAACAGAGAGGTGGTGGGGAAATTTCTGAAATTAAATAAACAAACATATGAAAATCATTCCTACAACTAGTTACAGAGACCTGTAGGCATATATCATATTTAAATAAATAAACCAATTAAATTAAACAAAAATATTAACATAATAAACAATTCCTGCAGCACTGTTCAGATAGACCATTGATAGAGGAAACATTTAATTCTATTTAGGCGGAAAATAGGATGATACTTAAGTAGTGCACATTCAAACAGATAAAAAGGAATAAAAAAAAAAAAAATAGAACAAACATAGAACAAAGTGAAATAGACAAAAGCACAATAGAAAGACATCACAGATACAGAGCCATAAACAGATACAAACATAAACATAAGAATATTTAAAATACAAAGAATAGAGAAAAATGCTGTTTGCAAATCTAAGAAAAAAGGGACAATACAAATAACCCATTAGCACAGGGGAAAGATGAAAAGATAAAGGAGACAAACCACAACGGGCTAAATACCTGCCGGTGGATTGAACAGCTGTCCAATAGGCTGTGCCAGAAAATGCCGTACATGGAAACTCAATGGCGTAATTTAAGTACGGTGTTCCACTGGAAGGGCCTGAGCTGAGGTGTTGATAAAATTCAAATAACAAGCAGAGTTTCTGGTTGGAGATGAAAAGCGACATATTAATAGCGCTAAGGGTGGCAGCATAGAGAAAGGACGACTATTTCCGGGCGCTCAACAGTATAAGAGACCAGTTAAACACACCTACTAGTTGCCTGAGGTCCGATATTCAGTAGGAGATATAGAGACGCTGGGGGCAGGAAAAGACTCGTCTGGCCCAAGAAGTTTGTTTTAATAAAACACCCAATAGTTGCTGTAAAAATAAGAACAGAAGCAACTAAAATAACGCATGATAAGTGAGCGTTATGTGTTGCAATATACTGGCACTAATACGGCCTTTAATCAGTGCCAAAAACAAAACAAACAAGACAAAGAACACGATAAATAAGAAACACCACAGACAGCTAGATGACGCAGAATTTTGGAAAAGCCATCGGATGCTCAAATATAACAACGCTAGCACTTAACTTTTCAGTTTTTCTCTTGAGGAGATATTCACTAAACAAATCTAATTCATAGGAAATCTCCTCTAGTTTCTTTTTGGCTTCTTCCACCCCCTGGGACTGTTTCAATTTTTCCTCCAACTCCTGAATCTCTTTATTAAGTAGCTCAACAACCTCACGGGCCGTATCGATGATGAGTATCATCCAGTCCCTGGAGCAGCGGTTGGAAATAAGGGCCCACCTCTCCAGGAACTGTCTGATCTCAACGAACAAGCCCGGGATGTTGCGAACTTTGAGTCCAATGGGTATAGTACCCGCTTTAAGATATTCAAGAATGAAATGGGCATGTGATTCAGTGCGTTTGGACTTCTTTTTCAAATTAAAAAGTTTAGTCCATTCTTCATTGGACCCCTTAGGCAATGGGAAAAGTTGATCCTTGGCCGAAGTGGGGCCGATAAGTCGAATAAGATCATCGTCGGTGAAACCAAAAGTTTTAATACTTTCAGTGGACATGGATCAGGTCAAGCGGTTGGACTAATAAATAAAAGAAAGGAATGAATACTTACTCAGCACAGGACTGCACTAATATGAAGAGAACGTACATAGGACTCAACAGATAAATAGAGATACACAAAAAAAATAAAGAAAACACAAAAAGAGCGAACTCAGTAAAGACAAATATACAAAAAATAATTCAATAAAAATAAAAAAGGAAAAATATAGAAAAATAGGAAAGACGTGCACAAATTCCAGCCACAATAGAATCAAAAGAATAAATAGCACACCCCCACAGCACAAGGCTGGGAGAAATAGGCAATCAAACAAAGGGGGCCCCTATCTAGGCAAATAAAGGTAGTGGGATCATAGGGGAAACAGGAAGCAATCAAACAAGCAAAAATCCCCTACCTATTTATTTAATAATATGCTAAACGTCATATGATATAAACATGTGAACAGTGCTAAAAGGAAGAAAGGACAAAAATATAACAAAATAGATTTATTTTTTCAATGAAAATACAAAAAACTCAGATATAGTACAAAAATAATTATTAAATGAATACATGTACGTAATCCCACCACTCATTCAAACAACTCACAACTACAAACATACTAACATACTTCTTTCATGCAAACAACCGACCTGCATACACTGACTAGAACGACACAAAAAAACAATGAATGATAATATATTCAATAAATATCATGAATCTAATAAAACAACATTCAACTGATCATAGAAGTATCACAAGCGCCGACGCGCGTTTCGGTGTACAAGCCAAATGTGGCTAAACACCTTCATCAGGACGTGGATACCACAACAGAGAGGTGGTGGCGACATTTCTGAAATTAAATAAACAAACATATGAAAATCATTCCTACAACTAGTTACAGAGACCTGTAGGCATATATCATATTTAAATAAATAAACCAATTAAATTAAACAAAAATATTAACATAATAAACAATTCCTGCAGCACTGTTCAGATAGACCATTGATAGAGGAAACATTTAATTCTATTTAGGCGGAAAATAGGATGATACTTAAGTAGTGCACATTCAAACAGATAAAAAGGAATAAAAAAAAAAAAAATAGAACAAACATAGAACAAAGTGAAATAGACAAAAGCACAATAGAAAGACATCACAGATACAGAGCCATAAACAGATACAAACATAAACATAAGAATATTTAAAATACAAAGAATAGAGAAAAATGCTGTTTGCAAATCTAAGAAAAAAGGGACAATACAAATAACCCATTAGCACAGGGGAAAGATGAAAAGATAAAGGAGACAAACCACAACGGGCTAAATACCTGCCGGTGGATTGAACAGCTGTCCAATAGGCTGTGCCAGAAAATGCCGTACATGGAAACTCAATGGCGTAATTTAAGTACGGTGTTCCACTGGAAGGGCCTGAGCTGAGGTGTTGATAAAATTCAAATAACAAGCAGAGTTTCTGGTTGGAGATGAAAAGCGACATATTAATAGCGCTAAGGGTGGCAGCATAGAGAAAGGACGACTATTTCCGGGCGCTCAACAGTATAAGAGACCAGTTAAACACACCTACTAGTTGCCTGAGGTCCGATATTCAGTAGGAGATATAGAGACGCTGGGGGCAGGAAAAGACTCGTCTGGCCCAAGAAGTTTGTTTTAATAAAACACCCAATAGTTGCTGTAAAAATAAGAACAGAAGCAACTAAAATAACGCATGATAAGTGAGCGTTATGTGTTGCAATATACTGGCACTAATACGGCCTTTAATCAGTGCCAAAAACAAAACAAACAAGACAAAGAACACGATAAATAAGAAACACCACAGACAGCTAGATGACGCAGAATTTTGGAAAATCCATCGGATGCTCAAATATAACAACGCTAGCACTTAACTTTTCAGTTTTTCTCTTGAGGAGATATTCACTAAACGAATCTAATTCATAGGAAATCTCCTCTAGTTTCTTTTGGCTTCTTCCACCCCCTGGGACTGTTTCAATTTTTCCTCCAACTCCTGAATCTATTTATTAAGTAGCTCAACAACCTCACGGGCCGTATCGATGATGAGTATCATCCAGTCCCTGGAGCAGCGGTTGGAAATAAGGGCCCACCTCTCCAGGAACTGTCTGATCTCAACGAACAAGCCCGGGATGTTGCGAACTTTGAGTCCAATGGGTATAGTACCCGCTTTAAGATATTCAAGAATGAAATGGGCGTGTGATTCAGTGCGTTTGGACTTCTTTTTCAAATTAAAAAGTTTAGTCCATTCTTCATTGGACCCCTTAGGCAATGGGAAAAGTTGATCCTTGGCCGAAGTGGGGCCGATAAGTCGAATAAGATCATCGTCGGTGAAACCAAAAGTTTTAATACTTTCAGTGGACATGGATCAGGTCAAGCGGTTGGACTAATAAATAAAAGAAAGGAATGAATACTTACTCAGCACAGGACTGCACTAATATGAAGAGAACGTACATAGGACTCAACAGATAAATAGAGATAAAAAGAAAGAAAACACAAAAAGAGCGAACTCAGTAAAGATAAATATACAAAAAATAATTCAATAAAAATAAAAAAGGAAAAATATAGAAAAATAGGAAAGACATGCACAAATTCCAGCCACAATAGAATCAAAAGAATAAATAGCACACCCCCACAGCACAAAGCTGGGAGAAATAGGCAATCAAACAAAGGGGGCCCCTATCTAGGCAAATAAAGGTAGTGGGATCATAGGGGAAACAGGAAGCAATCAAACAAGCAAAAATCCCCTACCTATTTATTTAATAATATGCTAAACGTCATATGATATAAACATGTGAACAGTGCTAAAAGGAAGAAAGGACAAAAATATAACAAAATAGATTTATTTTTTCAATGAAAATACAAAAAACTCAGATATAGTACAAAAATAATTATTAAATGAATACATGTACGTAATCCCACCACTCATTCAAACAACTCACAACTACAAACATACTAACATACTTCTTTCATGCAAACAACCGACCTGCATACACTGACTAGAACGACACAAAAAAACAATGAATGATAATATATTCGATAAATATCATGAATCTAATAAAACAACATTCAACTGATCATAGAAGTATCACAAGCGCTGACGCGCGTTTCGGTGTACAAGCCAAAAGTGGCTAAACACCTTCATCAGGGCGTGGATACCACAACAGAGAGGTGGTGGGGAAATTTCTGAAATTAAATAAACAAACATATGAAAATCATTCCTACAACTAGTTACAGAGACCTGTAGGCATATATCATATTTAAATAAATAAACCAATTAAATTAAACAAAAATATTAACATAATAAACAATTCCTGCAGCACTGTTCAGATAGACCATTGATAGAGGAAACATTTAATTCTATTTAGGCGGAAAATAGGATGATACTTAAGTAGTGCACATTCAAACAGATAAAAAGGAATAAAAAAAAAAAAATAGAACAAACATAGAACAAAGTGAAATAGACAAAAGCACAATAGAAAGACATCACAGATACAGAGCCATAAACAGATACAAACATAAACATAAGAATATTTAAAATACAAAGAATAGAGAAAAATGCTGTTTGCAAATCTAAGAAAAAAGGGACAATACAAATAACCCATTAGCACAGGGGAAAGATGAAAAGATAAAGGAGACAAACCACAACGGGCTAAATACCTGCCGGTGGATTGAACAGCTGTCCAATAGGCTGTGCCAGAAAATGCCGTACATGGAAACTCAATGGCGTAATTTAAGTACGGTGTTCCACTGGAAGGGCCTGAGCTGAGGTGTTGATAAAATTCAAATAACAAGCAGAGTTTCTGGTTGGAGATGAAAAGCGACATATTAATAGCGCTAAGGGTGGCAGCATAGAGAAAGGACGACTATTTCCGGGCGCTCAACAGTATAAGAGACCAGTTAAACACACCTACTAGTTGCCTGAGGTCCGATATTCAGTAGGAGATATAGAGACGCTGGGGGCAGGAAAAGACTCGTCTGGCCCAAGAAGTTTGTTTTAATAAAACACCCAATAGTTGCTGTAAAAATAAGAACAGAAGCAACTAAAATAACGCATGATAAGTGAGCGTTATGTGTTGCAATATACTGGCACTAATACGGCCTTTAATCAGTGCCAAAAACAAAACAAACAAGACAAAGAACACGATAAATAAGAAACACCACAGACAGCTAGATGACGCAGAATTTTGGAAAAGCCATCGGATGCTCAAATATAACAACGCTAGCACTTAACTTTTCAGTTTTTCTCTTGAGGAGATATTCACTAAACAAATCTAATTCATAGGAAATCTCCTCTAGTTTCTTTTTGGCTTCTTCCACCCCCTGGGACTGTTTCAATTTTTCCTCCAACTCCTGAATCTCTTTATTAAGTAGCTCAACAACCTCACGGGCCGTATCGATGATGAGTATCATCCAGTCCCTGGAGCAGCAGTTGGAAATAAGGGCCCACCTCTCCAGGAACTGTCTGATCTCAACGAACAAGCCCGGGATGTTGCGAACTTTGAGTCCAATGGGTATAGTACCCGCTTTAAGATATTCAAGAATGAAATGGGCATGTGATTCAGTGCGTTTGGACTTCTTTTTCAAATTAAAAAGTTTAGTCCATTCTTCATTGGACCCCTTAGGCAATGGGAAAAGTTGATCCTTGGCCGAAGTGGGGCCGATAAGTCGAATAAGATCATCGCCGGTGAAACCAAAAGTTTTAATACTTTCAGTGGACATGGATCAGGTCAAGCGGTTGGACTAATAAATAAAAGAAAGGAATGAATACTTACTCAGCACAGGACTGCACTAATATGAAGAGAACGTACATAGGACTCAACAGATAAATAGAGATACACAAAAAAAATAAAGAAAACACAAAAAGAGCGAACTCAGTAAAGACAAATATACAAAAAATAATTCAATAAAAATAAAAAAGGAAAAATATAGAAAAATAGGAAAGACGTGCACAAATTCCAGCCACAATAGAATCAAAAGAATAAATAGCACACCCCCACAGCACAAGGCTGGGAGAAATAGGCAATCAAACAAAGGGGCTCCTATCTAGGCAAATAAAGGTAGTGGGATCATAGGGGAAACAGGAAGCAATCAAACAAGCAAAAATCCCCTACCTATTTATTTAATAATATGCTAAACGTCATATGATATAAACATGTGAACAGTGCTAAAAGGAAGAAAGGACAAAAATATAACAAAATAGATGTATTTTTTCAATGAAAATACAAAAAACTCAGATATAGTACAAAAATAATTATTAAATGAATACATGTACGTAATCCCACCACTCATTCAAACAACTCACAACTACAAACATACTAACATACTTCTTTCATGCAAACAACCGACCTGCATACACTGACTAGAACGACACAAAAAAACAATGAATGATAATATATTCAATAAATATCATGAATCTAATAAAACAACATTCAACTGATCATAGAAGTATCACAAGCGCCGACGCGCGTTTCGGTGTACAAGCCAAATGTGGCTAAACACCTTCATCAGGACGTGGATACCACAACAGAGAGGTGGTGGCGACATTTCTGAAATTAAATAAACAAACATATGAAAATCATTCCTACAACTAGTTACAGAGACCTGTAGGCATATAGCATATTTAAATAAATAAACCAATTAAATTAAACAAAAATATTAACATAATAAACAATTCCTGCAGCACTGTTCAGATAGACCATTGATAGAGGAAACATTTAATTCTATTTAGGCGGAAAATAGGATGATACTTAAGTAGTGCACATTCAAACAGATAAAAAGGAATAAAAAAAATAAAAAATAAAAAAATAGAACAAACATAGAACAAAGTGAAATAGACAAAAGCACAATAGAAAGACATCACAGATACAGAGCCATAAACAGATACAAACATAAACATAAGAATAGAGAAAATACAAAGAATAGAGAAAAATGCTGTTTGCAAATCTAAGAAAAAAGGGACAATACAAATAACCCATTAGCACAGGGGAAAGATGAAAAGATAAAGGAGACAAACCACAACGGGCTAAATACCTGCCGGTGGATTGTACAGCTGTCCAATAGGCTGTGCCAGAAAATGCTGTACATGGAAACTCAATGGCATAATTTAAGTACGGTGTTCCACTGGAAGGGCCTGAGCTGAGGTGTTGATAAAATTCAAATAACAAGCAGAGTTTCTGGTTGGAGATGAAAAGCGACATATTAATAGCGCTAAGGGTGGCAGCATAGAGTAAGGACGACTATTTCCGGGCGCTCAACAGTATAAGAGACCAGTTAAACACACCTACTAGTTGCCTGAGGTCCGATATTCAGTAGGAGATATAGAGACGCTGGGGGCAGGAAAAGACTCGTCTGGCCCAAGAAGTTTGTTTTAATAAAACACCCAATAGTTGCTGTAAAAATAAGAACAGAATCAACTAAAATAACGCATGATAAATGAGCATTATGTGTTGCAATATACTGGCACTAATACGGCCTTTAATCAGTGCCAAAAACAAAACAAACAAGACAAAGAACACGATAAATAAGAAACACCACAGACAGCTAGATGACGCAGAATTTTGGAAAAGCCATCGGATGCTCAAATATAACAACGCTAGCACTTAACTTTTCAGTTTTCTCTTGAGGAGATATTCATTAAACGAATCTAATTCATAGGAAATCTCCTCTAGTTTCTTTTTGGCTTCTTCCACCCCCTGGGACTGTTTCAATTTTTCCTCCAACTCCTGAATCTCTTTATTAAGTAGCTCAACAACCTCACGGGCCGTATCGATGTTGAGTATCATCCAGTCCCTGGAGCAGCGGTTGGAAATAAGGGCCCACCTCTCCAGGAACTGTCTGATCTAAACGAACAAGCCCGGGATGTTGCGAACTTTGAGTCCAATGGGTATAGTACCCGCTTTAAGATATTCAAGAATGAAATGGGCGTGTGATTCAGTGCGTTTGTATTGTCCCTTTTTTCTTAGATTTGCAAACAGCATTTTTCTCTATTCTTTGTATTTTAAATATTCTTATGTTTATGTTTGTATCTGTTTATGGCTCTGTATCTGTGATGTCTTTCTATTGTGCTTTTGTCTATTTCACTTTGTTCTATGTTTGTTCTATTTTTTTTTATTCCTTTTTATCTGTTTGAATGTGCACTACTTAAGTATCATCCTATTTTCCGCCTAAATAGAATTAAATGTTTCCTCTATCAATGGTCTATCTGAACAGTGCTGCAGGAATTGTTTATTATGTTAATATTTTTGTTTAATTTAATTAGTTTATTTATTTAAATATGATATATGCCTACAGGTCTCTGTAACTAGTTGTAGGAATGATTTTCATATGTTTGTTTATTTAATTTCAGAAATTTCCCCACCACCTCTCTGTTGTGGTATCCACGCCCTGATGAAGGTGTTTAGCCACATTTGGCTTGTACACCGAAACGCGCGTCGGCGCTTGTGATACTTCTATGATCAGTTGAATGTTGTTTTATTAGATTCATGATATTTATCGAATATATTATCATTCATTGTTTTTTTGTGTCGTTCTAGTCAGTGTATGCAGGTCGGTTGTTTGCATGAAAGAAGTATGTTAGTATGTTTGTAGTTGTGAGTTGTTTGAATGAGTGGTGGGATTACGTACATGTATTCATTTAATAATTATTTTTGTACTATATCTGAGTTTTTTGTATTTTCATTGAAAAAATAAATCTATTTTGTTATATTTTTGTCCTTTCTTCCTTTTTAGCACTGTTCACATGTTTATATCATATGACGTTTAGCATATTATTAAATAAATAGGTAGGGGATTTTTGCTTGTTTGATTGCTTCCTGTTTCCCCTATGATATCACTACCTTTATTTGCCTAGATAGGGGCCCCTTTGTTTGATTGCCTATTTCTCCCAGCCTTGTGCTGTGGGGTGTGCTATTTATTCTTTTGATTCTATTGTGGCTGGAATTTGTGCACGTCTTTCCTATTTTTCTATATTTTTCCTTTTTATTTTTATTGAATTATTTTTTGTATATTTGTCTTTACTGAGTTCGCTCTTTTTGTGTTTTCTTTATTTTTATTTGTGTATCTCTATTTATCTGTTGAGTCCTATGTACGTTCTCTTCATATTAGTGCAGTCCTGTGCTGAATAAGTATTCATTCCTTTCTTTTATTTATTAGTCCAACCGCTTGACCTGATCCATGTCCACTGAAAGTATTAAAACTTTTGGTTTCACCGACGATGATCTTATTCGACTTATCGGCCCCACTTCGGCCAAGGATCAACTTTTTCCATTGCCTAAGGGGTCCAATGAAGAATGGACTAAACTTTTAATTTGAAAAGAAGTCCAAACGCACTGAATCACACGCCCATTTCATTCTTGAATATCTTAAAGCGGGTACTATACCCATTGGACTCAAAGTTCGCAACATCCCGGGCTTGTTCGTTGAGATCAGACAGTTCCTGGAGAGGTGGGCCCTTATTTCCAACCGCTGCTCCAGGGACTGGATGATACTCATCATCGATACGGCCCGTGAGGTTGTTGAGCTACTTAATAAAGAGATTCAGGAGTTGGAGGAAAAATTGAAACAGTCCCAGGGGGTGGAAGAAGCCAAAGAAACTAGAGGAGATTTCCTATGAATTAGATTCGTTTAGTGAATATCTCCTCAAGAGAAAAACTGAAAAGTTAAGTGCTAGCGTTGTTATATTTGAGCATCCGATGGCTTTTCCAAAATTCTGCGTCATCTAGCTGTCTGTGGTGTTTCTTATTTATCGTGTTCTTTGTCTTGTTTGTTTTGTTTTTGGCACTGATTAAAGGCCGTATTTGTGCCAGTATATTGCAACACATAACACTCATTTATCATGCGTTATTTTAGTTGCTTCTGTTCTTATTTTTACAGCAACTATTGGGTGTTTTATTAAAACAAACTTCTTGGGCCAGACGAGTCTTTTCCTGCCCCCAGCGTCTCTATATCTCCTACTGAATATCGGACCTCAGGCAACTAGTAGGTGTGTTTAACTGGTCTCTTATACTGTTGAGCGCCCGGAAATAGTCGTCCTTTCTCTATGCTGCCACCCTTAGCGCTATTAATATGTCGCTTTTCATCTCCAACCAGAAACTCTGCTTGTTATTTGAATTTTATCAACACCTCAGCTCAGGCCCTTCCAGTGGAACACCGTACTTAAATTACGCCATTGAGTTTCCATGTACGGCATTTTCTGGCACAGCCTATTGGACAGCTGTTCAATCCACCGGCAGGTATTTAGCCTGTTGTGGTTTGTCTCCTTTATCTTTTCATCTTTCCCCTGTGCTAATGGGTTATTTGTATTGTCCCTTTTTTCTTAGATTTGCAAACAGCATTTTTCTCTATTCTTTGTATTTTAAATATTCTTATGTTTATGTTTGTATCTGTTTATGGCTCTGTATCTGTGATGTCTTTCTATTGTGCTTTTGTCTATTTCACTTTGTTCTATGTTTGTTCTATTTTTTTTTTTATTCCTTTTTATCTTTTTAAAGGTGCACTACTTAAGTATCATCCTATTTTCCGCCTAAATATAATTAAATGTTTCCTCTATCAATGGTCTATCTGAACAGTGCTGCAGGAATTGTTTATTATGTTAATATTTTTGTTTAATTTAATTGGTTTATTTATTTAAATATGATATATGCCTACAGGTCTCTGTAACTAGTTGTAGGAATGATTTTCATATGTTTGTTTATTTAATTTCAGAAATTTCCCCACCACCTCTCTGTTGTGGTATCCACGCCCTGATGAAGGTGTTTAGCCACATTTGGCTTGCACACCGAAACGCGGGTCGGCGCTTGTGATACTTCTATGATCAGTTGAATGTTGTTTTATTAGATTCATGATATTTATCGAATATATTATCATTCATTGTTTTTTTGTGTCGTTCTAGTCAGTGTATGCAGGCTCGGTTGTTTGCATGAAAGAAGTATGTTAGTATGTTTGTAGTTGTGAGTTGTTTGAATGAGTGGTGGGATTACGTACATGTATTCATTTAATAATTATTTTTGTACTATATCTGAGTTTTTTGTATTTTCATTGAAAAAATAAATCTATTTTGTTATATTTTTGTCCTTTCTTCCTTTTAGCACTGTTCATATGTTTATATCATATGACGTTTAGCATATTATTAAATAAATAGGTAGGGGATTTTTGCTTGTTTGATTGCTTCCTGTTTCCCCTATGATCCCACTACCTTTATTTGCCTAGATAGGGGCCCCTTTGTTTGATTGCCTATTTCTCCCAGCCTTGTGCTGTGGGGGTGTGCTATTTATTCTTTTGATTCTATTGTGGCTGGAATTTGTGCACGTCTTTCCTATTGTTCTATATTTTTCCTTTTTTATTTTTATTGAATTATTTTTTGTATATTTGTCTTTACTGAGTTTGCTCTTTTGTGTTTTCTTTATTTTTATTTGTGTATCTCTATTTATCTGTTGAGTCCTATGTACGTTCTCTTCATATTAGTGCAGTCCTGTGCTGAGTAAGTATTCATTCCTTTCTTTTATTTATTAGTCCAACCGCTTGACCTGATCCATGTCCACTGAAAGTATTAAAACTTTTGGTTTCACCGACGATGATCTTATTCGACTTATCGGCTCCACTTCGGCCAAGGATCAACTTTTCCCATTGCCTAAGGGGTCCAATGAAGAATGGACTAAACTTTTTAATTTGAAAAAGAAGTCCAAACGCACTTAATCACACGCCCATTTCATTCTTGAATATCTTAAAGCGGGTACTATACCCATTGGACTCAAAGTTCGCAACATCCCGGGCTTGTTCGTTGAGATCAGACAGTTCCTGGAGAGGTGGGCCCTTATTTCCAACCGCTGCTCCAGGGACTGGATGATACTCATCATCGATACGGCCCGTGAGGTTGTTGAGGTACTTAATAAAGAGATTCAGGAGTTGGAGGAAAAATTGAAACAGTCCCAGGGGGTGGAAGAAGCCAAAAAGAAACTAGAGGAGATTTCCTATGAATTAGATTCGTTTAGTGAATATCTCCTCAAGAGAAAACTGAAAAGTTAAGTGCTAGTGTTGTTATATTTGAGCATCCGATGGCTTTTCCAAAATTCTGCGTCATCTAGCTGTCTGTGGTGTTTCTTATTTATCGTGTTCTTTGTCTTGTTTGTTTTGTTTTTGGCACTGATTAAAGGCCGTATTAGTGCCAGTATATTGCAACACATAACGCTCATTTATCATGCGTTATTTTAGTTGCTTCTGTTCTTATTTTTACAGCAACTATTGGGTGTTTTATTAAAACAAACTTCTTGGGCCAGACGAGTCTTTTCCTGCCCCCAGCGTCTCTATATCTCCTACTGAATATCGGACCTCAGGCAACTAGTAGGTGTGTTTAACTGGTCTCTTATACTGTTGAGCGCGGGAAATAGTCGTCCTTTCTCTATGCTGCCACCCTTAGCGCTATTAATATGTCGCTTTTCATCTCCAACCAGAAACTCTGCTTGTTATTTGAATTTTATCAACACCTCAGCTCAGGCCCTTCCAGTGGAACACCGTACTTAAATTACGCCATTGAGTTTCCATGTACGGCATTTTCTGGCACAGCCTATTGGATAGCTGTTCAATCCACCGGCAGGTATTTAGCCCGTTGTGGTTTGTCTCCTTTATCTTTTCATCTTTCCCCTGTGCTAATGGGTTATTTGTATTGTCCCTTTTTCTTAGATTTGCAAACAGCATTTTTCTCTATTCTTTGTATTTTAAATATTCTTATGTTTATGTTTGTATCTGTTTATGGCTCTGTATCTGTGATGTCTTTCTATTGTGCTTTTGTCTATTACACTTTGTTCTATGTTTGTTCTATATTTTTTATTTTTTTATTCCTTTTTATCTGTTTGAATGTGCACTACTTAAGTATCATCCTATTTTCCGCCTAAATAGAATTAAATGTTTCCTCTATCAATGGTCTATCTCAACAGTGCTGCAGGAATTGTTTATTATGTTAATATTTTTGTTTAATTTAATTGGTTTATTTATTTAAATATGATATATGCCTACAGGTCTCTGTAACTAGTTGTAGGAATGATTTTCATATGTTTGTTTATTTAATTTCAGAAATTTCCCCACCACCTCTCTGTTGTGGTATCCACGCCCTGAAGAAGGTGTTTAGCCACATTTGGCTTGTACACCGAAACGCGCGTCGGCGCTTGTGATACTTCTATGATCAGTTGAATGTTGTTTTATTAGATTCATGATATTTATCGAATATATTATCATTCATTGTTTTTTTGTGTCGTTCTAGTCAGGGTATGCAGGTCGGTTGTTTGCATGAAAGAAGTATGTTAGTATGTTTGTAGTTGTGAGTTGTTTGAATGAGTGGTGGGATTACGTACATGTATTCATTTAATAATTATTTGTGTACTATATCTGAGTTTTTTGTATTTTCATTGAAAAAATAAATCTATTTTGTTATATTTTTGTCCTTTCTTCCTTTTAGCACTGTTCACATGTTTATATCATATGACGTTTAGCATATTATTAAATAAATAGGTAGGGATTTTTGCTTGTTTGATTGCTTTAGAGTTATGGTAGAGACATGTGATAGGTTGCTGCTTTATGTTTGGCTAGGCCCAATGTTCGTAGAATGGTGAAGCTGTAGATCAAAAGTGAGTTTTAAGTCATGTTGGCAGAAGGGATTACTGATTAGGCTACTTTCTAGGAGTCTGGGGAAAGGTACACTTGAAATTCACTGCAGAAATGTAAAGTTCAGTCTATTTGTTTATTTCTTTTATATATGATGATAATTTCAAAAGGTAGACATATATGCATGTATGCTTTCAGGAATATGGTGAGATTTATAACAGACTTATGTGTAGGTTTGTTGCTTTATTTTGGGTACGCCAAACACCCTGAGTAGTTACAGAATTGTGAAGCTGCAGTACAAAAGTGTACACCATGTCATAGACCTCACTTTTGTGTTGCAGTTTCAGTATTCTGCTACTGCTCAGGATGTTGCACTCCTCCAATCACTCAGGCACTACCACAGTACTACTACAATCACCCAGGCAGTACACATACACTTATAAAATCACCAAGGCACTTCCTATGTACTCCTGTAATCCCCCAGATATTACCCCTGCATTCATGGAATCACCAGGCATTACCTATGTACTCCTCTAATCTCCCAGACATTACTCCTGCGATCATGCAATCACCAATGCGTTAGCTATACACTGGTTTAATCACCCAGGCACTACCCTTGCACTCCTCCAATCACCCTGTCAGGATCTATGCACTCCTCCAATCACTTAGCCAGTGTCCATGCACTTATAAAATCACCCAGGCGCTACCTTTACACTCCTCCAATCACTGAGGCACTACCACAGTACTACTCCAATCACCCAGGCAGTACCGATGCACTCATAAAAACACCCAGCCACTTCCAATGTACTCCTGTAATCCCCCACATATTACCCCTCAAATCATGCAATCACCCCAGCATTACCTATGTACTCCTCTAATCCCCCAGACATTACATCTGCACTCATGCAATCACCAATGCATTAGCTATACACTGGTTCAATCACCCAGGCACTACCCTTGCACTCGTCCAATCACCCTGTCAGGATCTATGCACTCCACCAATCACTTAGCCAGTACCCATGCACTTATAAAATCACCTAGGCACTACCATTACACTCCTCCAATCACTGAGGCACTACCACAATACTACTCTAATCACGTAGGCAGTACTTATGCACTTATAAAATCACCCAGGCACTTTCTATGTATTCATGTAGTCCCCTAGATATTACCCCTGAACTCATGCAATCATCCAGGCATTACCTATGTACTCCTCTAATCCCCCAGACATTACCTTTGACTCATGCAATCACCAATGCATTAGCTATACACTGGTTCAATCACCCAGGCACTACCTTTGCAGTCATCCAATCACCCTGTCAGGATCTATGCACTCCTCCAATCACTTAGCCAGTACCTATGCACTTATAAAATCACTCAGGCACTTCTTATGCACTTACGCAATCACCCAGGCACTACCCCAGTACTCCTCCAATCACCCAGGCAGTACCTTTGTTCTCATGCAATCACCCAGGCACTACCCCTGCACTCCTTCAATCACCCAGCCACTACCCCTGTAGTTCTTCGATCACCCAGCCACTACCCATGCACTTATATAATCATCCAGGCACTACCTTTGCACTCTTCCAATCATGCTGGCACTATTCCTGTAATTATGTAACCACTCAGCCTGTGCCCATGCATTTATAAAATCACTCAGGCACTACCTTTACACTCCTACAATCACTCAGGCACTACCACAGTACTACTCCAATCACCCAGGCAGTACCCAAGCTCTTATAAAATCACTCAGGCACTTTCTATGTACTTCTGTAATTCCCAGACATTACCTCTGCACTCGTGCAATTACCCAGGCATTACCTATGTACTCCTCCAATTCCCCAGACATTACCCCTGCACTCATGCAATCACCAATGCATTAACTATACACTGGTTCAATCACCCAGGCACTACCCTTGCACTCCTCTAATCACCCAGGCAGTATCTATGCACTCCTCCAATCACTCAGCCAGTACCCATGCACTTATAAAATCACTCAGGCACTACATATGCACTTATGCAATCACCCAGGCACTACCCTAGTACTCTTCCAATCACCAAGGCACTACTCTTGTTCTCATACAATCACACAGGCACTACCCCTGCAGTCATGCATTCACTCAGACACTACCCCTGCACTCATGCAATTACCCAGGCATTATCCCTGCACTCATGCAATCAGCTAGGCATTATCCCTGCACTCATGCAATCAGACAGGCATTACCAAAGCACTCCTTCGATCATCCAGCCACTACACATGCACTTATGTAATGGCCCAGGCACAACCCTTGCACTCATGCAATCACCCACGTACTATCTATGCATTGTTCCAATCAGCTAGGCACTATCCATGGATTCTTCGATATACCAAGGCAGCATCTGTGCATTGCTCTAATCACACTGGCATTATCTTTGCAGTCATGTAATCAACCAAGTATTACCTATGCAGTTCTTCAATCACTCAGACAGTACCCATGCTCTCTTCCAATCACACAGGCACTAGCCATGCACTCATGCAATCACCCAAGCATTACCTATGCACTTCTTCAATCACTCAGGTAGTACTCATGCAGTCCTCTAATTTCATAGACACTACCCCTGCACTCATGTAATCACTCAGGTACTATCCATGGAGTTATCCATGCTCTCAGTCATGAATTGTGCACTCATTTCATTTACTGATGCACTCATTAAAAAACTCAGGCAGTGCTCATGCACTCATGTAATCAGCCAGTCACTATTCATCCTTTTCTGCAATTACCCAGCTAGTATTGTTGCACTCATACAAACACCTTGATAATACTGTTGTACTTATTCATTCATGTACGCACTACTTATGTAAATGTAAGTCCGTTTTTATATAGCGCAGCTACTCACCCTTACGGGTCTCAAGGCGCTGGGGGCCGTAGTGGAAATTAAGTGAGCTATTGCCCAGAGTCACATGGTGCTGAGCTGAGCTGCCGCCGGAGCCGGGGATCGAACTGTGAACCCTGTGCTCCGAAGTCAGCTGCCCTGGCCGCTGCACCACACCTCTCCACTTATACACTGATCTATGCATTCAGGGTCTATTCATGCCCTTATCCATGCACACAATCTCTACCTCTGCACTTATGCATCAATCATATATCTTAGCTGTAAGACTTAACATATTGCGGAAACCATTTATACATATTTCTGTACCTTTTGGTAGCAATATCATATATTAAAGTAATATATAAATAAATGTATACTTGTGTTTTATATGTCTAGCATTCTCAGATGCATAATATGTATCAGAATAGATGTGCAAGTAGAGATATACCTTAGTTACAACACATGCAGACCTTAAAACTTGACAGATTGCTGTTCAGATTTGTAGCAGATAATGAAGATTATGTGGTATAGTTGAAGTGTAGCTTTCCACAGACGCATACAAAGTAGCGTTATAATTGATTATTCTCTTAAACCTCACTTTTGTGCTGCTGCTTCATCGTTCTATGAATGCATAGGGTGCTGGGCCTAGTGAAA
The DNA here is from genome assembly GCA_963921515.1 of Calotriton arnoldi. Taxonomy (NCBI): domain Eukaryota; kingdom Metazoa; phylum Chordata; class Amphibia; order Caudata; family Salamandridae; genus Calotriton; species Calotriton arnoldi. Next base: position 298,881 of record CAWUFW010011343.1, on the reverse strand, counting down.
GATATAGCAGCAATCTTTCATATGTCTCTGGTGTAAGTTTCACAATCCTCTTAAAAACATGCATGCATATGTTTTTACCTTTTGTTAGTAGTATCATATATCAAAGAAACATACAAATAGATGTATACTTGTGTTTTATATGTGTAGTATGTTCCGATGTATAAGACATATCACAATACATGTGCAAATTCATACATATCTTAAACAGAAGACCATGAAGACGTTAAACGTTGAGAGAGTGCACTTCATATTTCAAAGAGACACTTAGATTTATTTAGTGCACTTCAAATGAACTTTTCCAGAGAGTCTTACAAAGTATCATAATCACTAATTTGTCACTCATATGCTAAATATTACTTTTTTGGCGCTGCTGCTTTACAATTTTACAAGTAGTTAGGTATTGAACATAGTCAAAATAAATAACTAAGAAGCAAGAGAAGTGCAGACAGAAGTAACAGAGGTGCAGAAGGAGGCAAGAGGGGTGCAGAAGGAGTGAAGAGAGGTATAGAAATTTGCAAGAGAGGTTTAGAAAGAAGGAACTGAGGTGCAGAAGGATGCAAGACAACTACAGAAAGAGGCAAGACAGTTGCTGAAATACGCAAGAGAGGTACAGAAAAGGGAAACAGGGGTGCAGAAAATTCAAGAGAAGTGGAGAAAGAGGGAAGAAGGATGTAGAAAGAGGGAAGAGGGGTGCAGAAAGAGTAATAGAAGTGCAGAAAGAAGCAAGAGTGGTGGAGAAAAAAGTAAGAGAGGTGCAGAAAGAGGGAAGTAGGGTAGAGAAAGAGGCAAGAGTAGTGCAAGAAAGAAGCATGAGAGGTGCAGAAAGAAACAAGGGAGGTACAGAAAGAGGGAAGAGGGGTGCAGAAGAGGCAACAGAGGTGCAGAAAGAGGGAAGAAGGGTTTAGGAAGAGGCAACAGGGGTACAGAAAGAAGCAAGAAAGGTACAGAAAGAAACAAGAGAAGTACACAAACAAGTAACATAGGTGCAGAAAGAGGCAAGAGGGTTGCAGAAAGAGGCAAGAGATGTTCAGAAAGAGGGAAGAAGGATGTAAAAATAGGCAAGAGCGGTGCAGAAGGACTATCCGAAGTGTACAAAGAAGTAAGAGAAGTGCAGAAAGAAGGAAGAGCGGTGGAGAAAGAGGCAAGTGGGGTAGAGAAAGAGACAAGAGAAGTGCAGAAAGAGGGAAGAGGGGTGCAGAAAGAAGCAAAAGGGGTGTATAAAGAAGCAAGAGTAGTGTAGAAAGAACCAACAGAGGTGGAGAAGGAGAAACAGGTATGCTGAAATAAGCAAGAGGAGTGTCAACATTTGTAAGAAAGGTGCAAAAAGAAGCAAGACTAGTGCAGAAAGAATCAACAGAGGTGCACAAACAAACAAGAAGGGTGCAGAAAAAGAGAACAGGGGTGCAGAAAGAGACAAGAGAGATGGAGAAACAGGCAAGAGAACTGTAGAAAGAAGCAAGAGAAGTGCAGAAAGATTCATGAGAGGTACAGAAAGAGGGAACAGAGGTGCAGAAAGAGGCAACAGGGGTGTACAAAGAAGCTAGAGGGGTGCATAAAGAGGCAACAGAGGTGCACAAAGAGGGAACAAGGGTGCAGAAAGAGGCAAGAGGGGTACAGAAAGAAGCAAGAGAGGTGCAGAAACAAGCAAGAGAAGTTGAGAAGGAAGCAACAGAGGTGCAGAAAGAGGCAAGAGGGGTGCAGAAAGAGGCAACAGGGGTACAGAAAGAAGCAAAAGAGGCGCAGAAAGAAGCTAGAGGAGTGCAGAAAGAAGCAACGGAGGTACACAAAGAGGCAAGAGGGGTGCAGAAAGAGGCAAGAGAAGTACAGAAAGAGGCAAGAGAGTTGCAGAAACAGACAAAAGAAGTGCAGAAACATTCAAGAGGGGTGTAGAAAGAGTGAAGAAAAGTGCAGAAAGAGAGAACAGGGGTGGAGAAAGAGGGAAGAGAGGTGTAGAAAGAGGAAAGAAGGATATAGAAAGGGGCAATAGTTAGGTATTGACTGTAGGCAAAAACAAAGCAGCAACCCTTCACATGTTTCTGCTGTAAGTTTCACCATCTTTCTGAAACCATGCATGCATGAGTCTGTACTTTTTGCAAGTGTACTATATATAAAAGAAGCATACACATATATGTATACTTCTGTTTTATATGTAAAGCATCTTCAAATGTATGACACATATGAGAATACATGTACAAGTAGAGACATACCTCAATCACAACATCATGCAGGCCTTAAAAGTTGACAGACTGCACTTTAGATTTGATTTGCGTAGCAGTAGAGAAATCCTTTAGTTGTGCTCTGTGATTCTGTTGTATAGGTTGTGATGTCTTCTAATTGTAGGAATTGTGCAGTGTCTGACATAGCTTTGCAATGCAATTAAAAATATTTAATTATTTATACATGAGAATATTTGTATATAATTATTTTAATAATATTACATTATTTAACGAAACCATTGAAACTTTTCTTTGTTTTCAGAAATTCACCATTATTAGTAATACAGATTAAGTATGGCAAGAAAAGATGAAAAGAAAAGAAAAAGAAAAAAACAGTACTATTTAAAGGAAAGAGAAAAGCAGAAGTTAGATGAAGTACAATATGTGACATTGAAGAAAAAGACTTCTGGTAAGAGAACTAAAGAATGTGTTAAAAGACTTTAAAGAACGTAATGAATTTTCAAAATGGGGAAAAGAGAAAGAAAATTCATACAACCAATCAGAAGGAAACGAAAAATGCCAAATTAAGGGAAAATCAGGCTATGGGAAATTAATCTATGTTGAAAGAAGGATGAAAGAATATAAAGACATTAGAAAGAGAATGTATAAAAGTAGAGTACTACAAAATTTATTGAAAGATTGCAAAAAATATAAAAGAAAATCAGCATTTTACAAGAAAGAACAACAGATTGAAAAGCTTTTGAAATGAAAAGAAGATTGTTTATATTAGTATTGAAGAGAATGAAAACATTGAATAAAACAATGCACTTTATGAAGGAGAAAAGTAAAAGAAAAAGACTGGTTAATAGAACTAACTTTTGCAAAAAAGTTCGGGTGAATGGAAGCACACTTCTAGTACTGAACCTTTTTTTAATGAAAAAAGCGATTTCCAGCAAAATACATTGGTTCATGCAGTTGATACCAGTGGTCATTGTTATGAGGTTAAAAACGGTTGTCCAATTGAAAAAGAAAAGATGATTCCTAGAAATGTCGAAGAAGTTATAGCTGAAGAAGTTCAAGGGAGACGTACACAAGCTCCAGTGTATAAGTGGGATTATAGTAGTATTTGTAGTATACGACAGGAATCAATTGATATATTACGAAATTTCTTACAAGATTATGGTAAAAAAGTGTTAAATAGAAGATTAAGATGTTGCAAGGACTAGATCCTTGTAAAGTGAGAAAATATATACTAACTTGCAGGGTCATTCTCTGGCTTGTCTTTCTAGAAAAGTGTGTCGAAGTACTTTTCATCATTTAAGAATGTTAGCAGTACATCACTCAGAAATGCTGAAGTTAGTAAGAAGATTGTACTATGTAAAAAGTCCTGCATTATCTTTAAGTGAAATAAACACAGCTCTTTTGCCTGGTTCAATATTGGATGTAAAAAAAGTTTCTGATGATATACAGTTTTGTTTCTTTGGTCCTCAAGAGGAGTGTAGAGAAAGTGAGAGTTTGATAAGTGTAGGTGTTGAAGAAGAGGTGGAACATAGTACTACTGAGAGGTTTGCAGAAGAAATTACAAAGTTTAAGGTACTTTCTTGTGAAAAACCAAAGTATGTTTGTATTTGTTGTCGACGTACTCACTATAGAAGTCAAATTAGGTATGTTGATGTGTATTTAAAAAGTGAAAAGGAAAACAATGATAAGTGGGAGCAATTTGGTGCTTATTTGTTGGTGGAAGGTCATTTTGAGTTGGGTAGTGATCAACGTATTTGTAAATATTGTTACAACAAATTAGAAGAGAACAAAATGCCAGCTAGAGCTGTACATAATAACCTAGAGTTGGTAGCTATTCCTCCGGAACTGGTAGATTTAAATACGTATGAGTCCATTCTTATTCAATCTGTGCATGCATTTCAGGCTATTGTTCGTATGGAGCCTAAAACAGGTAAGCTGCCTCCAACAGATTTACAAAGAGGTTCAAAAGGAAGAGTTGTGTATATACCTTTGGATTTTAAGAAACATATTGAAACTGTTGGTGTAGAGAGAGAGGAAAGTAAACCTGTAGTTATTCTAGTTAATTGTATACCATCAAAGAGTCTGAAAATATGGCAAGAGTTAGTAGATGTCACCAAACTTCAAAAGGCTACATTATATCTTGTAGAAAACAATATTTATGATAAAAATGTATATGTGGAAGCACAAGAAATATCTCTAGAAGATGAAAGAGAAATTTCAACTGGCCAAATAGAAAAAGTGGACAACTCGAGGAGTGGAGAAATTTATGAACATTATAGTATACATCCTCTACATTCAAAAGAAGTGACCTTGCCAGGTAGGTCGCTCCCCCGCCACACAGCTCCGCCTGTGTTGTCCTGCCCACTGCTGCTGCTGGTAAGCTCGCCCCTCTGCTTGTTGCCTCAGTGCCCATTTTGCCTTCTGTTTCCCCTCGTGCCCCCATTTTGTGTGTCCATTTTTGCCTTCTGTTTCCCCTCGTTGTCCCCATTTCCTGTGTCCATTTTGCCTTCTGTTTCCCCTCGTTGCCCCCATTTCCTGTGTCCATTTTGCTTTCTGTTTCCCCTCGTGCCTCCATTTTTTGTGCCCAATTTTGCTTTCTGTTTCCCCTCGTGCCCCCATTTTTTGTGCCCAATTTTGTCTTCTGTTTCCCCTCGTGCCCCCATTTTGTGTGTCCATTTTTGCCTTCTGTTTCCCCTTGTTGCCCCCATTTCTTGTGCCCAATTTTGCCTTCTGTTTTCCCCTCGTGCCCCCATTTTTCTGTGCCCAATTTTTGCCTTCTGTTTCCCCTCGTGCCCCCATTTTTCTGTGCCCAATTTTTGCCTTCTGTTTCCCCTCGTGTCCCCACTTTTTGTGTCCATTTTGCCTTCTGTTTCCCCTCGTGCCCCCATTTTTCCGTGCCCAACTTTGCCTTCTGTACCCCCCGTTGCCTCTCTCCACTCCCGCCGCTGCGTCCCCTGCGGCCCCGCCCCCCTGACTGCCCATTCGCTGCCCCTGCCTCCCGCCTCCCAGCTGCTCCTCCCTCTCACCTCCCCATATATGGCGGCCGCTGCGCGGTGAGGAGAGCGACCCTTGACCTTGCCAGGTAGGTCGCTCCCCCGCCACACAGCTCCGCCTGTGTTGTCCTGCCCGATGCTGCTGCTGGTAAGCTCGCCCCTCTGCTTGTTGCCTCGGTGCCCGTTTTGCCTTCTGTTTCCCCTCGTGCCCCCATTTTGTGTGTCCATTTTTGCCTTCTGTTTCCCCTCGTTGCCCCCATTTCCTGTGTCCATTTTGCCTTCTGTTTCCCCTCGTTGCCCCCATTTCCTGTGTCCATTTTGCTTTCTGTTTCCCCTCGTGCCCCCATTTTTTGTGCCCAATTTTGCTTTCTGTTTCCCCTCGTGCCCCCATTTTTTGTGCCCTATTTTGCCTTCTGTTTCCCTTCGTTGCCCCCATTTCTTGTGCCCAATTTTGCCTTCTGTTTTCCCCTCGTGCCCCCATTTTTCTGTGCCCAATTTTTGCCTTCTGTTTCCCCTCGTGCCCCCATTTTTCTGTGCCCAATTTTTGCCTTCTGTTTCCCCTCGTGCCCCCACTTTTTGTGTCCATTTTGCCTTCTGTTTCCCCTCGTGCCCCCATTTTTCCGTGCCCAACTTTGCCTTCTGTACCCCCGTTGCCTCTCTCCACTCCCGCCGCTGCGTCCCCGCCCCCCTGACTGCCCATTCGCTGCCCCTGCCTCCCGCCTCCCAGCTGCTCCTCCCTCCCACCTCCCCATATATGGCGGCCGCTGCGTGGCCGTGCCGCTGGCGCGCCGATGGCGCGCCTAAGGCAAGCCCGTCTGCGCCCGTCCGCGCCTGGACCACGCCCAGTGCCAGAACCCCTGGGCCGCGCGCCCCCCGCTCCAGCCTCGAGGACCGACGCCGTTACGATGCCACCACACTCCAAGCTCTCAACCCCGGACGGACACACAACTGCTTCAAGGCCGCCCCGAAACGCACTCATGGCCCCTTCACCTGCCGGAACTGCAGCTACACCAGCCTCAGAGCCACCGAAGCGCCCGCCAAGAAGGACCTCAACCACCTCCGATGCATCCTACTGAACACCCGCTCCGCACGCAAACACGCCCGTCGAGCTCTGGGACCTGCTCGACACATCATCACCAGACGTCGCCTTCCTGACAGAGACCTGGATGAACGACTCCTCCGCACCCGACATCGCCATAGCCATCCCAGATGGCTATAAGATCACCCGCAGAGACCGCGTCAACGGAGGAGGAATCGCCATCGTCCACAAGAACTCCATCAGGGTCTCGACCAGCACCGACGACTTTCTCTGCACCGCCGAACACATGCACTTCCAGATCCACACGGACCCCAACACCACCCTTAGAGGCACCCTTGTCTACAGACCCCCTGGGCCCCGACCCCAGTTCAGCGACTCCATCGCCAACTTCATCAGCACGCACGCCCTGACCTCTACCGACTACATCCTCCTCGGAGACCTGAATTTTCACCTGGAGAACAACAACGACAGCAACTCCATCACCCTGATCGACAACCTCGCCAACCTCGGACTGAGACAGCTCGTCACAACACCGACTCATTCCGCCGGCCACACGCTCGACCCCGTCTTCTCCTCAAGCTCCCACGTCTCCTTCAGCCACACCACGGAACTCCTCTGGACCGACCACCGCTGCATCCACTTCACCTTCCAGAAACCCACCACACACCACCGCACCCAACAGATCCCACGCCGCTGCTGGAGCAAAGTCACCGAAGACCAACTATGGGCAAACCTCGCTCTCAGCCTCCCTCCGACCCATCCAACACCGACGACGCTGCCTGCAACCTCAGACGATGGATAGACGACTGTGCCAACACCCTCGCCCCGCTGAAAAAACTCACCTACAGCGACACCACCAAAAGAGCCAGCTGGTTCACCCCGGAACTCCTAGATTCCAAGCGTACCTGCCGGAAACTAGAGAAGAAATGGCACAGTGATAAGACACCGGACAGCCACGCAGCCCACAAAGACGCCATCCGTAACCACCACCACCTCATCAGGTCCGCCAAGAGAATCTCCTTCAAAGACCGCCTCGACAACAACGCACACAACAGCAAGGAGCTCTTCAACATCGTGAAGGAACTCTCCAACCCCAGCTCCAACACCAACGACATCCCGCCGTCGCAAGCCCTGTGCGATTCCCTCGCCACCTTCTTCCACCGCAAGATCGCCGACATCCACGACAGCTTCAACACCCAGACAGCCCCTACTAAGATAGATATACCAGACCCGCCGCACACCATCGACCATGACCCCTTGCCAGCCTGGGCCAGCGTGAACATCGAAGACACCATCAAGACCATGAGCACAATACACTCCGGCGCCCCGTCAGACCCTTTCCCGCACCACATCTTCAACAAAGCCAGCAGCTCCATCGCACCCCACCTGTGCAACGTTATCAATCTCTCCTTCGAGACCGCGACCTTCCCAGAGAGCTGGAAACACGCAGAGATCAACGCCCTACTCAAAAAACCCAAGGCGGACCCGAGAGACCTCAAGAACTTCCGGCCCATCTCCCTGCTTCCGTTCCCAGCCAAGGTCATCGAGAAGATCGTCAACAAACAGCTAACCCGATACCTCGAAGAAAACAGCATCCTGGACCCATCCCAATCAGGGTTCCGCAGCAACCACAGCACTGAGACTGCCCTCATCGCCGCCACCGACGACATCAGGACCCCGCTGGACAACGGTGAGACCGCAGCCCTCATCCTGCTGGACCTCTCCGCCGCCTTCGACACTGTCTGCCACCGCACTCTACGCGCACGCCTCCACGACGCAGGGATCCGAGACAAGGCCCTGGAATGGACCACCTCCTTCCTCGACGGCAGAACCCAGAGAGTACGCCTCCCACCTTTCCGATCCGAAGCCTCCGAGATCATCTGCAGCGTACCCCAGGGATCTTCCCTCAGCCCAACACTGTTCAACATCTACATGGCCCCACTCGCACGCATCGCCAGACAGCACGACCTCAACATAATCTCCTATGCCGACGACACTCAACTGATCCTCTCCCTCACCAAGGACCCCCTCGCCGCCAAATCCAATCTCCACGAAGGAATGAAGGCCGTCGCCGATTGGATGAAGATCAGCCGACTAAAGCTGAACACGGACAAGACAGAGGTCCTCATCCTCGGCTCCAACCCCTCAGGCTGGGACGACTCCTGGTGGCCAACGACACTGGGAGCAGCCCCGACACCCACCGACCACGCACGCAACCTGGGAGTCATCCTCGACTCAACGCTCGCCATGGCCAAGCAAGTCAACGCAGTCTCCTCCTCCTGCTTCAACACCCTCCGCATGCTTCGCAAGATCTACAGGTGGATCCCGACAGATACAAGAAGAACAGTCACCCAGGCCCTCGTCAGTAGCAGACTTGACTATGGGAACGCCCTCTACGCGGGAGCCCCGGCCAAGCTCATCAAGTGACTGCAACGCATACAAAACGCCTCCGCACGCCTGATCCTCGATGTACCACGCCACAGCCACATCACCCCCCACCTGAGGAACCTGCACTGGCTCCCCGTCGACAGGAGAATCTCCTTCAAACTCCTCATCCACGCACACAAGGCACTCCACAAGACTGGCCCAGCCTACCTCAACAGACGACTCTTCTTCTACGTCCCCAACCGCCAGCTCCGCTCCGCCGACCTCTCCCACGCCACCGTCCCTCGCATTCGAAGAACAACCACCGGCGGCAGATCCTTCTCACACCTCGCCGCCAAGACCTGGAACACCCTTCCACTAAGCCTACGACAGACCCAAGACCTGCTGACCTTCAGGAGGCTACTCAAGACCTGGCTGTTCGACCTGTAGCAGCACCCCCCCTTTTTTCTCCCCAGCGCCTTGAGACCCTCGCGGGTAAGTAGTGCGCTCTACAAATTCTGTGATTTATTGATTGATTGATAGGAAACACTATTGAATTATTCAATATGAAGAAAGCAAAGGGAACTCCCATGAGTGTATGTATGGGAAAAACGTTTAGAAGCTCGTTGTTTTCCACAGCTCTTCCCCACTGGAAAAGGTGGACGATATGATGAACGACCAGTACAGATTCCAGCTTCAGAAGATCCAAGATTTCGACAGTATATTCCATATTTATTTCATCTTCTGTTTGAAAGTGACTTGTATGGACTTTCATATGCAGTGAACCACATAATAAAAGCAGGAGTTCATCTTACACATCTTTCTGCAAAGGAATTTGTGGATAAATTTCAACAAATAGAAGATCATTTAGAATCTCAGTTAATTAATTTGATGGTGTGTCAACGTGGTACTAATGAGTATTGGTATCGTCGTCACGGAGAACTTGAATGTATGTTAAGGAACTTAGGAACCACTACGTGGTTTGTTTAACCCTGGGCGTAGTTCGCAAAGCCGCACTACGCGAGGCTATGCGAAGCGGTAGAAAAACTCCACGAGGCTACGCGTAGCTATGCGAGCATGCGGAGTTGCTTGTTTCCACATGCTTGCGTGTGCTCGCGTATGTTCGCGAGATGTTTTTGACTTTCAGCAACGCGGATTGCGTGTTCGGGGGAAATATCGTGCTAACTTCACCACGCGGTCGCCAATGGGCATGGCCATCTTGTTTTCCTATTCTTTGCATGGTTCTGGGGCCTGTTTTTCAATCCCTCTATAATCTTTTCAATCCTTTGTTCTTTACACTGTTTTTCTGATCTTTTTTACTTATTTTCTATCCCTCTCTGACCTTAAGTGTATATTTTGCGTTTTATTTCTACTTTTACTGCGTTTTCTCTACTTTTTTCTAGTGTTTTATATTACTTCCTTTTTTACTCTCTTTCTTCTTCTCCTGACTTTATTTTTTACTCCAACATTTTCTTTTCCGCCCCCGCCCACCCCAGAACCATGGCTAAGGGCACCAGCTCCAGGTCCAAGGGTAAGGCGGCTGCGCCCAAGAAGAGCTGCCTCCCTTCTGGCAGACTGCTCCCGGAATGGGTGCAGGCCCAGGCCCTTTTCAGCGAGGCGGAGGTGGCCGCCCTTGTTTCTTTTGTGCAGCGCCACCTCCCCTTGACCTTGGCAGCAGGCGGCAGGCCTGGCTCCAGGTACGCTACCCAGGAGCGTCACCGCCGGTGCACGAGGGTGCGACGGGCAGTGCTTCGCTGCTCTGGGGTCCGGCGCACCCATAACCAGCTGACCCACCGGTGGTCTGACATCTTGGACCGGGAGCAGGACCTGCTGGACCTGCTAGGTGTCGAGGTCGTGGGGCTTGGTGAGTAGCTAATAGTATAATACTAGTAGTATTCTGTGTTCTGTAGACTGTTACTGTTGTTATTGCGAATGTAATTTTTTTCCAATAGCAAGAATGCTGCTGCTTACATTGCAGATAGGTAAATTACGTTAAAAAATCTTCTGTGATTGTTATTCTTCTAGACACAGGTGCTCGGCGGCGCTACTAATCTTACTTGTTTGCAACTTTGCGCTCACTTAGGCTGATTATGTAAGAGAGTTTACTTTAGAGAAATTAAGTTAGGTAATGCTAGAGAGACTCTAGTCCTTCCTTTGTCCTCCTGTTACTAAGATAGCGGTGGATTGATAGATAGTTTAGTTACTTAGTATTAGTTGGTAATTTTTTACCGGTCGGCGTGAGGCATCCTCTGTCACGTCACGTGCTGCTGAGAGCTGCTTATTCCAGTCCTTAGTAGAACCTTTTGTAGTTTGTTAGTGAGTGAGTAATAGGCTTAGCAGAACATCAGCAGCAACCAACCAACAATTTGGTGTATGCAAAAATGTATGCATCCGTCTTCTATCTATCCATCTATGCATTTTGAGGACTAAAATAAATGGAAAATGCAGACTTAGTGAACAATTGGCTGGAATAGGTGGGCTAGGTCAGGTGGTACATAACTTAACTTAGGCTTAGGATTCTGGAATCAGAATGGAACACTGGATTAGTGTTCATAAATATTAACTAGACGGTCCGCGAATCCCGTGATACTACTAGTCGATCAGATTAGATAGGTCAATTTTATTGCAATTGTTATTTCCAAAAATGTTTTTCTGAGCGTTTTATAAAATATTTTGGGGCAGATTTACAAGCCCCCTGCGCCACCAGTACGTCACTTTTTGTGACGTACTGGAGGCGCATTCCACTTCTCCATATTTACAAGGAGAGGAAAAGCCACCCTGCGTGACTTTTCCTCTCCTTGTAAATATGGCCCCTCACACACAGCACTTTGCGTGGAAGGGCGTTCCATGGAGTGTTGCTGTGGGTGTTCCCACGCAACACCCATGGAACGAGACACATTTCCAGATTTACGAGGAATCATAAATCTGGAAATGTGTGTCAAGGCTACGCCTCCCCAGGGGAGGCGTAGCGAGGCGCAAAGGGGAGAAATGTTTTCATTTCTCCTCGTTTTTTCCTCTTTCAAAAAGCGTGCTGCATTCTACAGCACTCATTGAAAGAGGAAATCACCTCTAATGATTGTTTTTGTTCAGGAAGGGTTCCCTTCCTAATCAAAAACAATCTCCCCATGACGCGGGCATCCCTGCACCATGGTGCAATGGTGCCTGCGTCGGCGCATGCCAGCAGTTTGTGCGCCAGCACAGGGGGAAGCACAGAGGTGCGACATATTGTTGTAAATAAGTTGCATCGCTGTGCTTTCCAAACTAATGCAGCACGGCGCAGAAAAATGACTTGCTGCGCCGTGCTGCGTTAGTTTATTGTAAATCTGCCCCTTAATTTGTTTCACACCAATCATCAATGTTTGTCTCTTTCTTTATTATATCTTACATGATCAGCACTCAGGGGCAAGAAGATGGGGTCAGAGTCGGCGGGAGCTGGGCAAGAATCGCAGGATGCCTCCCAGGGCCAGGACCGCTCCTCTACTGAGGGCTCTGCTTCTGGCCCCAGTAAGTCCTCCAGTTGTTAATATTAATCATTATATTGCTCTAATTTTACTGCACCTTATTTTCCAAACTATTATTTCCGTTTCCTAATTCTAGTTTTTACCAAATCTTCTTCGATCTAGACTATCTGTTTCTAAATTCTTGTTATCCCTGCCTCTAACTGCCTCTGCTCTGACTCTCTGTACTACTCTACTACGATATTAGTCTGTCTGTAGCTAAGCTTGCCCAGTTGGCCACTTTTTATTTTTATTTAAAAGGTTTTAAAACTCAGATTCACCAATAGCTCTAGCCACTGAGTCCAGTCCTTTGGGTTGTCCTCTTCTACTCTTCTTAATCTTGAGAGGCTTTTCGACAATTCCCACCAAGAAAATGCCCAACCTGAAATTTTACTATTTTTGATAGGATAGGACATACTACTACTAGTGTCTACTCTACTCTAGTACCCGATTTGTGATAGTGATGTATGTGGTATATGTATGTGTATTTTAACTTTTTTTTCAATCTTGCTAGTGAAAACGAATAAATAGGGGGAGGTGTATATGGCATCTGAAAAATGTGTAATGTTTTTTCTAGGCATACCGACCACCAGTGCCGGGGCCAGCGGCGGGGCAGGCGACGCCAGTCAGGAGGGAGCAGTGGATGCAGCAGCTGCCACAGGGGTGGATGCGGCAGCAGCAGTGGTGGGCGGTGGTAAGTTATACTTATATTCATTACTTATTGACAATAGTTACGCACGCGCTGAAAGGGTGCACACTATATGTTGAGAGAGACTAAGTTGTTGTGAACTACGGTTGAAGAAGACACCCTTTACTTAGCATTAGAGCAATTGCATTAGCGGCAGGAGTAGTAGTTGAGTAACTAATGCTGGGAAAGTTTTATGGAGAAGACTAAGAGTCAGATCAGATGACCTTGATGGATGGGTTGAACGAAAAGGGAAAGAAGGATGGAAGGAGGAAAGATGGGCGAGATGTAATATATATTACTGGCAGAGAAGGATACGTGTGATGCATGCATAGGTGGCTGATAGGAAACAGATGGATGGGTGGTTGAAGCAGGATGGGTGGAAGGTGAAAGAAAAGATGCCTGCCTGGGTGGGTGAAATTGTATGGGTGATAGCAAGAATCCTCCGGGGTGTTTAATGGGTCAAACTCAAAGGCAAGCAAAAAAGGAAGGACACATGGGTGGTGGTTTAAAAAATAATAAATGAAAATTATCCGCGCCAGAGTAGCAAAGCTAAAGAGAATAGAAGTTGTATTTTTAGAATACACCCTTGACTTACAGTAGTTTGCAAGCACAGCATATATATTGTGTATGTATGTTGTTACTTATCAAGCGCCTCCCTCCGACTCCGAGGCCCACTCCCTACCTATGTTAATTTATTTTCGACTGTGTCAGCTTGCCATGGGTGGCCTATCGGCTTCATGGTTACACAATCAATCAAAACAAAGTTACTCAAGTCGACCCATATATAAGCAATGATCTTTTGGATCAGATATCATCTGCCTTGTTGTAGTAGTCAGGGCAGGGTGAAAGTGAAATTGAGCAGTTGCCCTTGATGTAATAACAGAGTATGGCCAGTGCCACCCATAATAGAAAAATAAGATGATTGTGTAGTCAGCTTCCCCACCTGCAGACAGTAGTAAATAAAAATAAGGTGAGTCTGCAGACTGCGTCACAAGTATGTTTGTCTTCTTGGGCGCAAGCCGACTGAGCTGGCATTGCGGCTACAACAAGGTTACTTAATTTTGCTAAACAAGAGAGAACTCTAGTCCTTAGTGCTAGTATAATGCTTGAAACTCCCACAAATGTTAGCGGCCGAGTAAGTGGGAGAATAGATACCAGAAATGTTATGTACTGTGCTTGCTAGTGCTACTGTGCCACTATGTGTAGAATTAATTTTGTGTTACTGTTTTGCTAACAGTATTGGTTACAATAGTCCTTTTTCTTTTTTAATATAGCTACTCCTTCCCAACCAAAAAGACAAGACAGGAAGGAGTTGGCAGCCATGGCCCGGTGCCGGAAGCTTGAGGACATCCTCACGGAATATCAGCGGCTGGTGGTTCTGGCGAGGAGGAGGAGGAGGCGGCAGCAGCTGCAGACTCCTCCAATGCCCCGGGCCCCAACCAGGCCCCTCGAGTGGTACGGCACCGCGGTTAGGCAGCCGCCCACCGCACTTCTGTATCCAACACTGCTTTCCCCCCTGTGGATGCAATTGTAGACTTTTCCAGCGCTGCATGCTCCTCCGAATGGCACGCCTAGAGGAGCAGCTAAAGGAGGTCCTGGCTACTAACCGGCGACTGCGAGCCCGCCGATAGAGATCTTGTTGAATTGCCCCTTTTTTATTCCTTTTTTTGGTAGGTGGGCATTGGGCATTCGTTGGGGAAAAGTTGGGGTTTATATATTTATGGACAATTTTATTTTTGAATTTAAGGACATTGGTTGGACTTTTTGGACATTGGTTGGGGTTAGGGAGAGGGGTGGGTCCGGTGGGATTTTTTACATTAGTTTATTTTGTTAGGGGATTAAATTATATTTATACTTAAACTTTACATACGATGTAAATGCTTTGTGGGGGGGGGTTACTCTTGTACAACACAGGGTTTCCTTCCTTTGCTGCTGCAGGGCCGCAGCCAGTTTTTGATTTAAATAATCTGCCTATTTTGTAACACACAAACAGATAGATGCGGTACCCTCACTGAGTGACTTGTCCTACTAGTACTGTCAGTCTCTCCTCCTTGTCTATGCAGTCTGCAACTGGATTCAAGGGTGTGGGTGTGTGAATTAATGAATTCATTTCCATTATTAATTATGCCTCCCCCAAACTTATTCTCTTACCTGTGATTGATGTTTAAACTTCGGCACAGTGATGGCTGCATGGTGATGATGGTTTGGTTTCCCAAGATGCCATGGTTGTGGTGGTAGTACAGTATACACTGGCAGTAGCATTTGCAAAAAAATAAGATGAGACAGTCAGTTGCCTGAGAGAGACTATGGAAGGAGTAGTAGAACGAAGTAAAATAAGACATAATGGTGGCGGGGATAGCCTAGTACAACAAGTTGCAAACTGTAGTTGACTCGAGTCACTTGACACAAGCATAACCTTTAGTGCTGTAACTTAGGAGGGGGATGATGAATCCAATCTATGCCGGCAATTAATTATGATGGATTATGTTCTTTTGGAGAAAAAAATTGACTTGCAAATATACTGAGCATGGGTGGGCATTGGCAAGCAGAAGAAGATCCTCGCCCTGCCTTGAGTGAAATTGAATTAGTGTTGCTTTCACCACATCCACCCCAGCAAGTGTGTGATCAATTATTGGTGTAAATTTAATTTAGTCACACCTCAATATAAATCACACAGCCCGGGGGAAGAGGGTTAGGGTTTGATGAATGGTTGGGATGGGGTATTTGAGGGAAAGGTTTGACAACATTTGTGGGAGTTTCAAGCATTATACTAGCACTAAGGACTAGAGTTCTCTCTTGTTTAGCAAAATTAAGTAACCTTGTTGTAGCCGCAATGCCAGCTCAGTCGGCTTGCGCCCAAGAAGACAAACATACTTGTGACGCAGTCTGCAGACTCACCTTATTTTTATTTACTACTGTCTGCAGGTGGGGAAGCTGACTACACAATCATCTTATTTTTCTATTATGGGTGGCACTGGCCATACTCTGTTATTACATCAAGGGCAACTGCTCAATTTCACTTTCACCCTGCCCTGACTACTACAACAAGGCAGATGATATCTGATCCAAATGATCATTGCTTATAACACTACACATGGACAACAACAACTGAACAACACACACAATCTTGCCAGACGACCATCATATATCTGTTAAGGGAGAAAAAGGAAATGCATGCATGATGATGACTTAATGGTTAATGATGATAAGTAGTACTTACTAACTGGACTAGTTGACAGTACAGGGCAGCAGTATATTATTAATCATTATTATGCTATTTTTTGCCTTGCCTGTCTGCCCTCAGAGAGACCCAAATTACATACATTTTATTTTCTGTTGTACCGGGATTCCTTTTAAAGCTAGCAAAGAAAATTAAAAAATATCTGTAGGGATCAATTATAAGCAAAGAGCAAACATAAAAACAACAACAACAAACACACAGTCGTAATAATTGGAGAGAAAAAATAAATCAAATTATTTAAAAGATGATGAATGATACTAAAGTTACTGTATGTTATCCTGGTCAAATTGGGGAGTTGCATATCGGCATTCCTTTTCTTCCTCCCTTTCATGGACGCTGCGTCCGTCAATCTTGGGTGCCACTGCCTGCCTGGCGGATGCAGATTGATAGGTGAGTGTGAGTTGTTTTTCTCTGTTTAGCACAGGGTAAAGGCCAGCCTGTAAGTGTAGATGGAAAAACAAAAGGGATATTGAAAAATCAAGGAGAAAAAAAAAGCATGAATTATGGAGGAGTGCAAACACTTTCAGAGGCGGCATGGCTAAATCATGTCTACTCTGTTGTATGTTTCCAGCATTAACATACAACAACAACAGGACAGAGCAGGCCCACGGCGCCGACCCAACCGCCACTTAGCTTAGATTTTGACTGAGCCAGACAGTCACAGAGCACACATATACAGCAACATAGCATTTTCCAAAGTAAGTAACTAAATCAATGCACGGCTGTCAGTCATACCACTACTACACTTGTGACTATTCGACTCCATCACTACTACACAGACATGTAGGTCTCCTGTGGTTGTTGTTGACTTGTTTACCTTTTATGCCACTTCGTGATTTGAAACGCCCTCAGTTATTCCATCAATCATCTCTGATCCAACTGACTGACTGCGAAGATACTATGTGGTCATCATCATGGTGTTGTCCAACTCAGTCTGTAGTGTACCGAGTGAGTCCAGATTCCATATTCAAAAATGCAATGGATCGGCCTGCAGCAGAAGTACAATTTTGTTATTAAACAACAAGAAGGGAAACATTGACTTGAGTCACTTTTAGTGTGTAGAGTAAATACTAGTACACTTTGACTTCACTTCATGCACAACAAACAACAACAACAACACAAACACCAATCACTCAGAGTCAGCGTCCAATGCATGCCATCATTACCTGTTCCTTCTCATCTTAAGTTAAGAGGCAGTCTCTCTCGGCTCGGAAAGGAGGATAGCTATAGTCATCATGTTCCACTTCTTTTGGAGGGACTCGACGAGGCAACATTTCTTGTACAATTCTCCATCCAATGTCTGGCTTGAGGGAAATGGATTTAGGGTGAGTCAGGAGGATGGAGCAGGACTCGGAGGAGTGGACTTAAATGCACACAGCTGCAACTCCAATATGGCAATAAAAAGAGAAGATGGTGGTGATGGATTTGTTGTGATTCGAACCAGAAAGACAGAGACACACACAAATAATAAAAGTAAATAAGGAAGAAAGAAAGTAACAAGTTGAAAGCCGAGTTGTCAGGGAAGTAGAGCTTGTCCTCAAACTCTGGTGGTTCAACCAGAAGTAGGTCATCTAACACACTACTTCCATCACCTAAGTCGCTGTCCTCATCTTCCTGCTGTGATTCACGTATTTTGTAATCCGGTGGTATAAAGTGCTGATTCATTTTGATCATGGTTAACCTCTCTACGTTTTTGGGCGAGAGACTGGTCTTTTTCACTGTTACAATGGCACCAGCAGCACTGAAAACACGCTGAGAAGAGACACATGCGACAGGGCAAGCCAGATAGTTTATCGCCAGCGTGCTGAGGACTGGCCATTGGCGCCTTTTCCCATACCAATACACCAATGGGTTTTGATAAATGTAGACCTCTGTTGGGTCATCCAGATAGGCCTGGGCCATCCTCTCAATGCTCAGGGGTGCTCCACTTTGCTGGGCCTCTTTTGCCTTTGCATCAGCACTGGACCTGACAAGCCCTTGCTGTAGATACCAATCCTGTGCCGATTTTACTGGGGCTGATGATCCTGTTCTTGCTGTTGTTGATAGTGTTGATGACTGCTGTGAGCCAAACACACTGCCCTCAGGCTCTGAAGTTGAACTTGACGCCGGATGCCCTGCAGTACTTGTTGTGGGCTGGAGTAGTGTGCCTTTAATTACCAGCCGTTCTTTTTCAAAGTCACTGGCTACCTCAGCTATCCAAGTTGTGTACTGGGCAACATCCACTTCTGAAAAAGGAATTAATGTCTTAGTGTTCAGTGCTGATTTGTACCGTGGATCCAGAATTGTGGCAGAAATGTAATGTTTGTCTGACACAATCTTAGTTTGCACCCTTGTATTTTCAGCTAAATGAAGGGCTAAGCTCTCCACCAACTCATATGCTTCATTTTTTTCCTCCACACCTGCATATGTGTCAGTCACCGCCTTCAGCTGTTGCTCTAGCATGTGTAACAATGGGATAGCTTGGCCCATAGTACAGTCCTCCTTGCTGACTTCACGTGTGAAGAGCTAGAAAGGAAGTAGCATCTCTGTCAGGTATTTAACTAGGCCCCATTGTTCCATCTCAATGGTCATGCCTTTCATAGTAGCATCCCTAGTCTTTGCATGACATCGTCATTGATTGGTCTGTACTGCTCAAACAGATGTTCAAGCATGTAATAAGTTGAGTTCCAACGTGTTGGCACCTCCTGGATGAGTGCTTTGACTTGCACTCTATGCTCACGTTGAATGATCCTCAGCTGCTTCCGGGCTTTAAAAGAATGGCTGAAATGTGTGCATATTCTTCTACAGGTGGTCAGTAAGTTGCTGACTCTGTATTCGTTTTTCAGAAAGTCTTGAACAATGTTGTTAATGCAGTGCGCCAAACACAGGACCCTGAAATAGCCACCATCGCCCATGGCCTTAACTATATTACTGCCATTGTCTGTGGCAACAAAACCAATGTTAAGCCCTCTTGGGTGCAGCTTTTCAAAGACCTTGCTGTTAAGCTCTTCCAAAATGTTTGCAGCAGTATGAGATTTCTCCATGGCGAACATGGCTACAGTTGCATGTTTACGAGTGGCATTAAAAATCTCAGTAGTGTCAACAACACCTGCTGCAGATATCTTTTCTCTAACCCCCACAAAAGAGATCCAGTGTGCAGTGATGCACATGTAATCAGTGGCTTGGCAACTGGCCCACATGTCTGTTGTCAGGTGGATGGTGTGAACAGCACTCTGCTGCAAAGCTTGTCCAAGCAATTCCAGCACGTCGTGATGTAGTGCTGGAACAGCAACTCTGGCGAAATAGGACCGGCTGGGAACCTTCCATTTTGGGCAGATGGCTGTCACAAATTCCAGAAAACCCACCCTTCCACAAAAGAAAAAGGGAGAAGGTCCAGCGCTAACATTTTCACCAGCTTCGCATTGTACAAATGTGCCGTTGGGTGGTTGCGTTCGTACTGCCCCTCCGACCTAAGCATGCTGACAATGGTAGGCTGGATTTTTTTATCCTTTCTGGTGCCGCTGATGCAGGTGACTTCTTGAACACAGATGTTGTTAGGCTCAACGACGCACTTTTTTTCACTGCGGTACTCTGTTGCCTTGGTGTCTCAGCCTGACTCTTACTACGGTGACACTGAGATGTTGCTGAGGATGATGACGATGTGGGCGGTAGTGGTACAACTGCACTGCTGGGGACAGGGCTACTTTGTGTACCAGAGAAAATGTCTCCCTCTTGTTCACCTTCCACCACAATCATATCTTCTTCTACTTCTTCATCCCCACCAACAGCAATGGGTGCAGTTTTACTTTTTTGGCCGCTAAGGTGCGCCTCCCACTGGATCATGTGGTGTTTTTTCAGATGGGTTGTTTGGCCTCCGGTACCATAATTTGTACCAAGCTTACCCCGACTAACACTTTATCGACAAATTGAGCATATAGCAACGTTCTCCTCCTTACTGCTAACCGAAAAGAAGTCCCAAACTGGGGAGGTGAACTTTCTTGCGCTGCTGGAGGTGCCACTTGCAATGCCGGATGAACTGGAGGGTGTGCCTGGAATTTGACTCTGTGCAGTACCACTACCTACTAAGGTGGTGGTTGTGCTGGATGTAAGTCCCTGCCGGGCCTTTGCAAATGCAAATATGGAAGCTGGAGGTGGTGTTGGTGTTGCCTGTGTTGGTGCTATCCGTGGCACATCCCTCACAGCAATTTGGGATGGGGTAATGTCGGTCTCCATCTCCACTGGGGCAGGAGTGATGTTCATGATGACTGGCTGGTCATCATCCTCCTCTTCTACATCTACCTCCATAACTCTAAGACTTTCTGGAACCTTCCTTTTCCCTAGCCTTGTCTCGTGGCGTGCCTCACTCTCAGACTGAGCTGGTGGCTTCCAAGTGGCATCTAGATCATCAGAAGTGGGGCTTGAAGAAGAAGTTGATGGACTAACCCTCCTTTTCCTTGCTGGGGATCTGGAAGACAATGGATCTTCTGAAAGAGTGGCTTGCTCTTCTTCTTCCCCTGCAGGAAGCTCGATTTCCTGAACTGCCCCTACTTTGGGAGGAACAACTACTATTGTGGGTGGTGGTTGCGGCTTTTGTTGCGGCTGTTGTTGAGGATGTTGTCGAGGCTGTTGTTACCCACTTATCTGCTGAGTTTCCTCCTGCGTTGATTGGGTACTACTTTGCGATAACGATAAGTCAATTTCAACATCACTGCTCGTTGGCGTTTGCGCCATTAGACTGGCTGCCTCTGCGACACTCATGGGCTTGGGCCTAGGTTGGTGGGGTGGGCCCACTGATGCGGAGGTGCTGCTCCCAGCTTGCTCCGCGGACACCGCTGCTGCAGGATTAATTTTTTTTTCCCAAAAAACATCCTGGGCGGCACACCAGTCTTGGTAAGTGCCACTTCTTCCTTCTTCTGTTCCTTCTTCTCACTGGCAACTTTCTTGGTACTGGAGGATCTGGTACCTTTCTTTGGGGCCATCTTCTTCAGATGTCAGCAGGACGTTGTTGCACAAGTTGCAGAGATGTCTGTGGTCACACGTCACGTGACGTCGTGTGCAGCAGGACTTCTGTCTGGCAGTACAACGGGTGATTATGTCACCTCCTCCTGAGTCCTCAGTCTTTTGTGCACCTAAAAGCAAAGAAGCCAGAAGAACATCAGTGAAATGTTGCATTTGTTGTTGTGGTTCAATTAATACTAGTAGTACAAACAAACAAATATAATATATACCTTAGTGTGTGGTGGTCACACTTGTCAGTGTTACATTATTACATTTTATTAACTCAGTTATTAAAAAGACATAACAACAGTGTAGTTATTTGTGAGACTTTGACAACAAGGGCTTTCATGGTATACTGTGTACACTCAGGATGGATAGGAAAGAAGAAGAACAAAAACAAAAATACAAATGTAATGGAAGTGGAACCTGTTTGGCATTAATTTGCCCAGTCAAGAGATCTGGGTTAAATCCATCATTCTTTTGCTCACCATGCCACCCCAGTTTAGACCTGTCCATATGCAAATCAGTCTTGACCCTGTGCCTCATTGGAACAGTCCAGCCCGAACTGCCAAGCCAGGTCCTCCCTGGACTGGAAACAAGCATTCTAGGACCGGTTTTGGGGTTTCACCCCTCTTCAGCCAGGATAGCTTGATTCCAGTGGCACAGTGAGCCCAGGACCCACGTCTGGGCATACCTGGCACACTTAGGGCGAGAAAGCAAAAGACACACAATTGTTGGACGGAATGCAGAACAAATCAAAACATTCACCCCCAGTCAAGAGATCTGGGTTAAATCCATCATTCTTTTGCTCACCATGCCACCCCAGTTTAGACCTGGCCATATGCAAATCAGTCTTGACCCTGTGCCTCATGGGAACAGTCCAGCCCGAACTGCCAAGCAAGGTCCTCCCTGGACCGTAAACAAGCATCCTAGGACCGGTTTCAGGGTTTCACCCCTCTTCAGCCAGGATAGCTTGATTCCAGTGGCACAGTGAGCCCAGGGCCCACGTCTGGGCATACCTGGCGCACTTAGGGCGAGAAAGCAAAAGACACACAATTGATGGACGGAATGCAGAACAAATCAAAACATTCAACCCCAGTCAAGAGATCTGGGTTAAATCCATCATTCTTTTGCTCACTTTGCCACCCCAGTTTAGACCTGGCCATATGCAAATCAGTCTTAACCCTGTGCTTCATGGGAACAGTCCAGCCCGAACTGCCAAGCCAGGTCCTCCCTGGACTGGAAACAAGCATCCTAGGACCGGTTTCGGGGTTTCACCCCTCTTCAGCCAGAATAGCTTGATTCCAGTGGCACAGTGAGCCCAGGACCCACGTCTGGGCATGCCTGGCGCACTTAGGGCGAGAAAGCAAAAGACACACAATTTGTGTTCAAGGCATCTGCTTGGTTCTCTCCCTAGGTTAGGGAGGACCCCAAAATCATCACCTCTCTCAGTGCTTGCTATATTTTCATTGTCACTTTTGTGGGAGGACTATATGCATTTTTGCATGTAAAGATAGAGTTACTTGTTTTACGAAAGGTGTGTGAGGTTTTTGTTTTATTAATTGGGATTGAGATGGAACGGAGTTACGGAATTCCGCGTAGTGGTACTCCGCCAACTTCGCCCACCCTTAGTTACAGGTGGGATCATAAATGTGAAGAGTATTCATTTTCTTCTACCACTGAAATAGACACTGAACGATTCATATACTTGACGATACCAAATTGCAAATCAGTGTCTTTTAACAAAATAGTAAAAACAGCTAATCAAGATATGAAATGCTCTCATTGTAAATCAGAAATGTTGTCAACATTATATATAGAAAGATTTGGAAAATATTTCATTTTAATACTACAACATTGTAGAGCAAACGGAAGAAAATTGGAAACCAAAATACATTTTTTTGTGGCAAGTCAACTATCAATTTCAGGATGAATTTTTAAAGCATTGGCTATTATTTTCCATGATGGACCTACTACAACGTCTGGACACCATACTGTGTATTTAAAGTGCAATAAAGGATGGACACATTGCAATGATGCCCATTTGGAATTCAAATGTAGGTTGCCTTTCGAATTACCAAATTAATATCTGATATTTTTGATGCCAAAGTTTTGAAAACATTATTCGGCCTATTGGGAAGATGTGAACATGAATTAACAAGTTTATTTTGGATATTTTCAATGCAAATGGATTTGGAAACATTATTCGGCCTGTTGGGAAGATGTAAACAATTACTGTTTGGATTATTGTTTGTGCTAATTCTTATTGCATTTGCAAAATTGTGTTTGAAAGAAGTAGTTTATATATTTGATCTTTATATTATACGCGATGTAAATGAGAGTGTATATTTTAGAAAATGTACTTCAGAGAAATAAATGATTTAATGTAATTGAAGAATGTAATTTAGAAACTGTAGATAGGTAATCTGATAGTTGAACTTGTTGTAAATATTTTCAATGCAGATTTGTATTTTTTATAATCTCATTGATTGTATTTTTTCCCTGCTGTTGTATGATGATCTACATTGAAATCACTGTGTATGGTGAAATACAGTAGAATCTGAGAACAGCAAAAAAGGGAAACTGAATATGTTATGTAATTCTAAAATTATGTTGTGTCCTTAAAAATATAATATTATATGTAATAACAGTTTTTCTTCTTTTTTACAGAAAGTAATACTGAAGTTTGAAAAGATTTTAAATTCAGTTTACATCAAAACTACTGTAAAATAGTTTCACTGAGTTTTGTATCTTCTTTAATAAAGAAGGTAAGATGAAATAATGTAATAAGCATGATAATATGAACTAATGTTTACAGTCGCTTTTACTGCAATCATTTATTTTTTCAAACACTACTCATGCACTCATCTATACAGTTAGGCACTATTCCCACACTCCTGCCATCACCCATGCACTATCCATGCACTTCTCCAATCACCTAGCCTGTACCCATACAGTTATGATATCACCCACACACTACATATGTATTCCCCCAATCACCCAGGCACTATCTGTATACTCATGCAATTAGCTAGACATTACCCGTACACTCTTCCAATCACCCAGGTAGTACCTATACACTTCTCCAATCCCCTAAACATTACCCCTTCACTCATGCAATCACCCAGACACTACCCTTGCACTCTTTCAATCATCCAGGCAGTATCTATACAATGCTCTATTCATTCAGGCAGTACATATGCACTTATAAAATCACCCAAGCACTATTTATGCAGTCATCCAATCACCCAGGTACTACTCCTGTACTCCTCCAATCACCCAGCCAGAACTCTTCAAGTTATATAATGACTCAGGCACTACCTGTGCACTCCTCCAATCACCCAGACATTACCCTTACACTCATGCAATGAGCAAGACATTACCCCTACACATGCAATTACCGAGGTATCACCTATGCATTCCTCTAGTCCCCCAGACATTACACCTGCACTCATGCAATCACTTAGGCATTAGCCATGCACTCCTCCAATGCCCCATACATTACCCTTGCACTCATGCAATCACTTAGGCATTACACATGCACTCCTCCAATGACCCTGACATTACCCCTGCACTCATGCAATTTCCTAGCTATTACCGTTGGAGTCTTTAAATCACTCAGGCAGTACCCATGCATTTATAAAATCATCCAGGCACTACCTATGCACTCATGCAATCACACAGGCACTACTGATGCACTCCTCAATGCACCTAGGCATTACCCATGCACTCCTCCAATCATCCAGCTAGTACCATGGACTTAAACAATCACCCAGGCACTACTTATATACTTTTGCAATCACCCAGGCACTACCAGTACAGTCATGCAACGATCCAGACATTACTCTTGCACTCATGCAATCAGCCAGACATTACTCATGCACTCCTCCAATTACCTACACATTACCCCTACTCTCATGCAATCACTTAGGCATTACCTATCCTCTCCTCCAATGACCCAGACATTACCCCTGCACTCATGCAATCACCTAGCTATTACCCATGCAGTCCTTCAATCACTCAGGCAGTACCCATGCACTTATAAAATCATCCAGGCACTTCCTATGCACTCATGCATTAACCCAGGCACTACTTATGTACTCCTGCAATCACCCAGGAACTACCACTACACTCATGCAACCACCCAGACATTACTCTTGTACTCATGCAATCACCCAGGCACTAGCTATGCACTCATAGAATAACCAAGGCACTACTCTTGCACTGCTACAATAATGCAGGCACTATCCATGCACTTCTCCAATCCTCCAGCCAGTACCCATGCACTTAAAGAGTCAACCAGGCACTACTTATACACTTTTCCAATCACCCAGGCACTACCACTACAGTCATGCAATGACCCAGACATTACTGTTGCACTCATGCAATCAGCCAGACATTACTCATGCACTCCTCCAATTACCTACACATTACCCCTGCACTCATGCAATCACTTAGGCATTACTCATGCACTCCTCCAATGACCCTGGTATTACCCCTGCACTCATGCAATCACCTAGCTATTACCCATGCAGTCCTTCAATCACTCAGGCAGTACCCATGCACTTATAAAATCATCCAGACACTACGTATGCACTCATGCAATCACAGAGGTACTACTGATGCACTCATCGATGCACCTAGGCATTAGCCATGCACTCCTCCAATCAGCCATGCACTATCCATGTACTCCTTCAATCACCCAGTCACTACCCTTGCAGTCTTTCAATAACCCAGACACTACCGCTGTACTCATATAATTACCCAGGCAATACCATACACTTATAAAAACATGCAGACACTACCTATGCACTCATGCAATCACACAGGCACTACTGATGAATGAATGAATGAATGAAGGAGCACTTATAGAGCGCATGGCTACCCGGAGGCATCCCAGCGCTATGACACCCTAGAGAACTGTAATAGCAATGAAGTTATGGAAAGAGGAAGGTTTTCAACAGTTTTCTGAACTTGAGATAATCCGGTTCAGAACGTATGTGGAGGGGAAGACCGTTCCAGAGTTTGGATGCATTATACGTAAACAGTCAGCCTCCACTACGTGATCGTTTAATCTTAGGAACTAAGCCTAAACCTTTGTTGTTAGATCTAAGGGCCCTAGTAGGCACATAGGGTTGAATCCAGGAGCAGATCAAGGAAGAGCCCTTGCCAGAGAGTAGCTTGTGGGTGATACATAGGGACTTAAATTGGATTCTTTCCTGAACAGGGAGCCAATGTAAAGTAGCGAGTGCGGGTTTTGCCGAGGAGCGTTTGGGAATATTCATCAGCATGCGAGCTGCACAATTTTGTGCAGTTTGAAGAATTTTAATGGAGCCCTGAGGGGCTCCCAGGTACAAAGCATTAGCATAGTCCAATCTTGATAAGATAAGGGCTTGGACCAACACCCGTCTAGCTGTAAAAGGTAACAAGGGAAGTATTTTTCTAACCATTCTTAGGAGGCTGTAACAGCAAGCTGCAACTGTGCGCGCTTGAGCCTTAAAATCAAGGTTGCAGTGAAGCCAAGCCCCAAGACTTTTGATTTGTTTTCTGGGGGCCGGGGGGGGGACCTAAAATGCTAGGCCAAAGTTGGTCAATATTTCGGGGAGCAGACTTCCCCAGCAGCATAAGTTCAGTCTTTGAACCGTTAAGTTTCAAAAAGGAATGATTCATCCAATCAAAGACTTTCTCTAGACAGGTGAATAAATCGAGTTCATGTTGATTGTTTTGTTTCATAGAGATGACTAACTGCGTGTCGTCCGCATAAGTCACGATATGAACCCCGAAAGGACATACTATTTCAGCTAACGATCGCATGTACACATTGAACATGGTGGGGATAAGGGAGGATCCCTGAGGAACCCCACATTTCAAAGGAATTTGTTTTGAGGAATATTCGTCTTCAAAAACTGTGAAAACCCTGTTTTGTAGGAAAGACTGGAGCCATTTTAGGGCTGATCCAGTCACACCGGCCTCTCCAAGTCTTTGAATCATTAAACGATGATTGACAGTATCGAAGGCTGCGCTGAGATCCAATAATAAAATGGCAGCGCAGCCTCCATTATCAAGAGTCTTCCTTGTTTCCTCTACTACAGCCAAAAGAGCAGTTTCTGTGCCCTGTTGGGGTCTGAATCCGGTCTGTGTAGGATGGAGACCCTTGTTGTTTTCCAGGAAAGCTGATAAAGCACCTAGGCATTACCCATGCATTCCTCCAATCAGCCATGCACTATCCATGTACTCCTTCAATCACCCAGTCACTACCCTTGCAGTCTTCCAATAACCCAGGCACTACCCATACACTTTTAAAAACATCCAGACACTACCTATGCACTCATGCAATCACACAGGCACTACTCATGCACTTCTCGATGCACCTAGGCATTACCCATGCACTACTCCAATCATCCAGCCAGTATCCATGCACTTAGAAAATCATCCAGGCACTACTTATACACTTTTCCAATCACCCAGGCACTACCACTACAGTCATGCAACCACCCAGACATTAATCTTGCACTCATGCAATCAACCAGGCACTAGCTATGAACTCATAGAATAACAGAGGCAGTACTTTTGCACTGCTGCAATCACCCAGGCAGTATCCATGCACTCCTCCAATCATCCACCAGTACCCATGCACTTAAGAAATCACCCAGACACTACTTGTACACTTTTTCTATCACCCACGCACTACCACTACAGTCATGCAAAGACCCAGACATTACTCTTGCACTGATGCAATCAGCCAGACATTAGTAATGCACTCCTCCAATTACCTACACATTACCCCTGCACTCATGCAATCACTTAGGCATTACAAATGCACTCCTCCAATGACCCATACATTTCCCCTGCACTCATGCAATCACCTAGCTATTACCCATGCAGCCCTTCAATCACTCAGGCAGTACCCATGCACTTATAAAATCATCCAGACACTACCTATGCACTTATGCAATCACAGAGGTACTACTGATGCACTCATCAATGCACCTAGGCATTACCCATGCACTCCTCCAATCACCCATGCACTATCCATGTACTCTTTCAATCACCCAGGCACTACTCTTGCATACATCCAATAACTCAAGCACTACCCCTGTACTCATATAATTACCCATGCACTTATAAAATCATCCAAGCACTACCTATGCACCTATGCATTCACACAGGCACTACTGATGCACTCATTGATGCACCTAGACATTAGCCATGCACTCTTACAATCACCTAGGCATTACCCATGTACTCATGTAATTGCTCAAGTAGTACACATGCACCTCTGCAATTAAATCACCCAGGCACTCATGCAATCACTAATGCACTACCCACACACTTCTCCATATATTCCACTTGCCACAATTCATACAACACTTACAAATTTGTCTATTTTTAACCAAATCTTTTTTTGTTTTATATTTTTTTTTTTGTTTTTTTAACTCTTTTTTGAATTTTTGGGGTGTTTTTTTTTTAATGTAAAAACAAGCAGAACTAACAGTGAAAACATTAATAAAATTACGCAATTATAAAGTCATTTGATAAAAATAAAAAAATTAACAGTGGTGGTTGCTAATGGCAACCAGGATGGCATCCAGTGATTGCTCACCAAAATGAATAAATGAATGAAGAGGCATTTCTAAAGTGCATGGCTACCCGGGGGCATCCCAGTGCTAATAGCAGTGCAGCTTCAACTTTGGGCCGTATTAGGGAAACAAATATGTTTTTAACTGCTTTCGGAAGGTCAGGTAATTTGGCTCAAGGCGGATACCAAGACACAAAAGATTCCACAGTTTGGCGGCATTGTACGAGAAGCGACGCCCTCCGCTTCGTGTTTTTTTTATTTTTGGAACTACCGCCAATTGTTTATTATCTGACCTTAAAGACCTATTGGAGCGATAAGGTTGAATAATGGATCTGATAGTGGGAGGGCCACTACCTGAGAGTGCTTTGTGTGTAATACACAAAGCCTTAAACTGGACTCTCTCTTGAATGGGCAGCCAGTGAAGTGATGCAAGCGCAGGCTTGGCTGAAAGGCGCTTGGAAGAGTTCATAAGCAGATGTGCTGCACAATTTTGCACTATCTGCAGTTTTTTGATGGTGGTGAGTGGGGCTCCCAGATATAAAGCATTAGCATAATCGAGACGTGATAGGATCAATGCTTGGACCAGCAGTCTTCTAGTCGTGAAGGGTAGCAGGGGAAGGATCTTTCTTAGCATTCTTAAGATCCCAAAGCAACAAGCTGCCAACTTACATGCTTGATCTTTAAAATCAAGATTACGGTCCAGCCATACGCCCAAACTCTTAATTTGGTCTTTTGGGGAGGGTGGTGTCCCGAGACAGCTAGGCCAGAAAGATCCTATACTCAGGGCGGTGGAGTTACCCAAGAGCATCAGCTCAGTCTTAGCTCCATTCAATTTTAGACAAGAGCTGACCATCCAACTCGACACCTTTTCAAGACACAAGGCTAATCCCGAGCCTAAGTCCTCCTGTTGATTAAGCGAAACCACCAGCTGGGTATCTTCAGCGTAGGTGATGATCTGAATGCCAAAAGGTGTAACTACTTCTGCCAGGGAGCTCATAAGATCTTCTGACATTTAACACAACGCTGCTCCACTCTGGCAAAGTCAGGGATGATGTTGTGGAAGCAGATGAGGTGCTAGGTCCAGCAGTGTTCACCTCAGTTGCCTGCTTTTGTTGCTCATGTCGCAGCTGTTCTCTTGCGAGACGCCGAGGGTGCATTGTTTGTAAATGTTTTAACATAGATGACTTGCTGCAAGAATACTTCTTTTCTGATCCTTGTGAGATGACCTTCTCACAAATGGTGCATAGCACTTTACGGGCATTCACCCTTTTCTCCCCAGGTGGTATAGAGAAAAATTCCTAAATGATACTTTCGTACCTGGTCTTTACGGGTTCCCCCAAGTCTTCTTCCTCAAAAGAAAACACCAAAAAAAGGCAAAGAAGAGGAGCAAAAGACAACAGGAGTGTCTGCTGTGAGGCAGTTGAAAGAATTTAAAAAAATGGGTGGGGTCCTTCAAGTTCTAGAATCAAAAGCTTCTTAACCAATGAAATTGTTTCTTTTCAAGCCACATGGGATTCGGGCACCCGGCGTGCAACCAGTGCGCACCCGACGCGATTCCCGAAAAATATATTTAACAATAATATGTCTTTAGTACAATTACAAATATATGATATTTATAATTAGATTAAATAATCTCTTCGTATAATATACATATTAAAATTATATATATATACTTTTAAAACCTAAAAATTTGCGTTGGATTTGCACACCTGGCGCGAGCCCCAAAAATATGTATGTGACGTTACACAGGGCCGAGAACCGCGCACCCTTCGCATACCAAACGTGCATCATACAGGACTTAACCAATATGGCGGCTAAATTCTTGGATTCGCACACCCACCGAAAATGGTACACGATC
The DNA here is from genome assembly GCA_963921515.1 of Calotriton arnoldi. Lineage (NCBI taxonomy): Eukaryota > Metazoa > Chordata > Amphibia > Caudata > Salamandridae > Calotriton > Calotriton arnoldi. Next base: position 268,468 of record CAWUFW010011343.1, on the reverse strand, counting down.
GGCACGGGTATCCACTTTAAAAAAAAAAAAATGTAAATGTATATTTTAGAAAAGAGAAACCATCAAATTATTTTTATAAAAATTTAAAAATTAAGAAAATGTTTTTGGGGAGATTATAGTCAGAAATTAACATTTAAAAAACCTTTGAAATTCACTGAAAAAACCAAAGGTTTCAGGGATGTTATAGTTAGAAATTAGTATTTAAAAACCTTTGAAATTCACTGAAAAAACCATAGGTTTCAGGGATGTTATAGTTAGAAATTAGCATTTAAAAAACCTTTGAAATTCACTGAAAATATCATAGGTTTCAGGTACGTTATAGTTAGAAATTAGCATTTAAAAAACCTTTGAAGTTCACTGAAAAAAACACAGGTTTCAGGGACGTTATAGTTAGTCAAACATTTCACTCGTACAAAACCAGAGAAATTCAGCCGTTATAGTTAGTTGAGCTAACTATAACTCATGCCCCCGCAATGCACTGCTGATGACGTCACATATTACATAATTCATGACATGGTCAGTGACATCACTTATGACATCACTGATGACATCTCAAATGACATCACTGATTACATCATCCACGTGATAATCTGATGCACCTCCTCACACCCTAATATAATCTTTGATACACCCACTCTAAAATACAAACTACCATTTTCGAAACCATACACACCAATACCAGTTACTACATACCCACTCACTGATTCCTAGGTATACACACACATCCACTCATTCACACATACAGTCACTCATACATGCAGACACTCATCAATACAGCACTATCATATGCACTCATACACCTATACAGACACTGACACACCACCACTCATCCATAGAGTTACTCACACACCTAGTCAGTCATGCAAAGAATCAATCACACTCCCATTTACTCACCTATACATTTATATATACACCACCTCACTTATTCATACAGATACTAACACATACTTACTATCTTATACAATCACTGATACAAGCACATACTCATCCATACGGCCACTCTCACAATCACTCACTCTCACATATAGTCATTTATATACTCCAACACTAACATATACTGCATTTCACATATGTAGTTACTCACACATGTACCACTGAGACATCCATTCACTCACCAACACACCCATACACACACTCACCCACCCATACAGCCCTTCACAGATGCACTCTTGAACCCATACACCCAGTGAATCACCCACTCACACATTATGCACAGAGTCACACACCCCCCACCCACCCATACAGACACTCAGGCACCCATACAGATACTCAGACAACCAATCAATAACCCATATAGACACTCATGTAGCTACTCACCAACCCATGCAGCTGCTTATACACCAACTGACAGACTGATACAGACATTCACACATTTTAGTCACTAACCCATGAATTCAGTAAGGGACGTTTAATCACTCACTTATACAGTCAGTCACGCACCTACTAAATCATCCATTCAGACACTCATACACCCACTTGTTCTTCAATACACCTTGGCATATATATATATATATATAACATATTTAAACTTTACAGAAACACACAGTCAGGGATGATGTCATCAGTGATGTCATCAGTGATGTCATTTGAGATGTCATCACTGATGGCATCAGTGATGTCACTGACCATGTGTTAGGTTTTAAATTCCTGTCCCTGCAATATATTCCTTTCACGTTATAGTAGGTTAGCAATGTGTGGCTAAATAGATGCCAATTGTATTTACGTTATGCAACCCACTGAGTTATCCGTGTAATGTGCAGGCTTCAGTTGGTGAATGCGACTCCATTTTGTTTCTTGCAATCCTTACTAGGCTGCTTAGACTGTGCCCGAGTTAGGACTCATGACCCATAATGCTTGCCTCAGCAGAACACCGTACTTCGCTAATGTTTTTTCTTTCTGTCCAAGGCTGTTTCCCGACCTGCTAATGAGGAGGCAATTCAGCTTTCACATACCAATATAAGTGTGTAGTTCTGCTCCCACATTAGGAGATGCTGAGACCCAGCACAGTGGCCTTGGGTTTCTGATAACATGTACTCATCTGGCAGGTGGTAGCTCATCTCCCAGTGCCTCCTTTGTTCATGTTCCGCCCCGGCTGGTAGTTTTCCATGGTGGGCAGGGTTGGAGGCTTTTGGGGAAGAATGATTGCTCACTGTGGACCGTTGGGAAGTTAGTCCCTCGGCAGACATCTTAGGGTGCAGGTCATGATGGACTCCTCTGCAGAGCATTTCCAATAAAGCATGTAAGTTTGTATTCTCTACTGTCTGACCGACTCTTCATTCTTGGGAAGGCATAGCAGGTGGTTGTGAGAAAACCCGAGTGGCCCTAGCGGGCCACTTCCTTCAGTTGGCACCCAAACAGGGACCCCGCAAGGAGATCCGACTCGCCCGTAATCGGGTTGTAGGGTCGGGGGTGTGTTTGGTCGGTTGGGCGGATCGGGGTACCCCACACAAGACCGAGCTTGGTTCTCGCAGCTGCCCCGCCCGGCTGATCGGGCGCCCCCTTGTCTAGTGGTCACCAGCTTGGGTCCTGAGAAGGCGAAACCTTGGAGTTGACCGTTTGGTCCGAAGAGTCGGTAGTGGAGAATAGCTTGACTCGACCTGTGTGCACCAGGTGAGTGATTTGATTCTTGGGAAAAATGGTGCCATTCTTGAACGGCACGAGCCTGTGGGCTGTGTCTTGATACGGTCTTTGGACTGTCTTGTCTGCAGTTTTTGAACTGCCTTGCTTGAACGACACGAGTCGACGGGCTGTGTCTTGGTACGGTCTCCGGACTGTCTTGTCTTGAACTGGGTGGGTCTGCGGACCCTTGGAAAAGGCACAGAGTGTTTGCAAGAGGTTCATCAGACCACCAGGAAATTTGGCGCGTGCTTGAAAAGGCCCGGGACTGCCCGCGAACAATCTGCCAGACCAACTGGTAATTTGGCTAATGCGCGAAAAGGTCTGGGGCTGAAGCCTGTCTTCTTTGATTTGACACAGTGACTAATATTTGCTATTTTATTTTTGTCTTTGTCTGTCGATTGTTGGTGTTATACTGGTCCGTCAGGGACTGTGCCTGTGTCTTATATTAAGATGCCTTGTTTTAGCAAATTGGGGTGTTTTGGATGTCGATGTGGTTCTACTGATGCTCAATTGGAAGAGAGCCAGCCTGCACCTCCGGAGGGTTCTCCAAATTTTGATATATATGTTAAACATGGTATTGGCCCTGTTATGTTTAGCACATTGTGGCATAAATATACGAGGGACAATGCTGAGTTACAGTGGCCGCTTACTGGCTCATTTGATGAGCTGAAATTGAATTTCTTGCAAGACAAGTTGTTTGCTAGGAGGAGCAGGCAGTCGATGTTTGACTCTCTGAGAGTATGGCAGAAAGAAGCAAAGCAGCGATGCATGAGGGCAGAGAAAGAGGCCCGGAAGAGGCAGACGCAAACGATAACACAGAAAGCAGTAGCTTATGAAAGGGAAAAAGTAGAGAAGGGTATAGAATGTGCAGAAAGAAAGTTTCGGTTACAGACAGATACGTGCTATGTTAGTAGAGAGGAAGGTGATGATTTCGTTGAAGACCTATTGGATTCTCATCCTCCTCCTCCTTATGCCCCTGAACGGATATACCCGGCAGTCCCAGCCTCTCAGTCCTTGCCCCCTAGTGCCGCCCCTTCTAGCATTCCTGTTTCTGGCGCTACCGCTACAGCCCCGGCCCCTCTTGCTTCTCTTCTACTCACACCAGGCACTGGGGCGGGTGCTGTTAGTTCTCCTGTCCAGTCTGTCGGCTCTGGATCGACCGCTACTCTCCCTCTCACCCCTACCACCCTGTCTCCCTACATGATGGTGCCTGCCTCTGCTCCTTCCCCCGTGACTGTGGCACATCAGGCACAGTTGAATGTTGAAACTCCTGCACATGGAGTGCATGATGTGAATTGGGCAGCGGCGTGAGATCGAATGGATAAAGTATTGGTGCGATCTGCAGTGGGTGATGAGGAAAAGAAAATGGTGGTGAACCAAGCAGCTCAGTGGGCTCGGCACCCGATCTATAGTGTGGAGGATGTGTGGAGTGTGATGAAAGATTATGAGCCGTTCATACAGCAGCATGCCCTTAAACACATGTCAGTGATGCTGATAGAGTTGTGGGAACAATGTTTTCAGGGTGTTGCACCGCAAATAATATATGACATACGGGATAGGGTATATGCTGCAGGTATGGCTCGCAATGAGGTTTTTAGCAATATAACAACACTAGTGGGTTACCGAGGTAGATTGCTCCAGAAGGTACCGACAATGGGAACACAGCATCCAATGAGGGAGGTTTATCCCATTTACCACCCTGAAATTCCAGAACTGCGCGATTCCACTAATGCTGTGATTAGACAACGGGTCAACGCTCGGTTTCAGGAGCAATGGATTTATACTCCTTGGAAGAGAAGTGACGTCCTATCCTTAAGCTGCCAGACCATCGAAAAATCCCTACTGCATATTATAAGGAATTGACGGAGGCGGCCTCCTCTACAGTAATGACGTTAGCTGATATAGAATTATTTTTCGGCTTATTGGTACCAGTGAACATATGGAGGCAACTCCATACGCAGGATCATGCACTAGAGTTGGGGGGGAACATGGGATGAGATTAGGGCTTGGGATAAGGAGCATAAGCAGGACGACAAGCCGAAAGCGGAGCTCCTCGCTTTGCCAGGGCGTATTATCACATACATGCATTCACTTATCCCGCCAAAAAGAGTGGATTGGGATAAGTTGACTGCGTGTCGCCAGAAGAAGGATGAAAGTGTGTCGGATTTCTTTACTAGATTTAAAAGGGTGTTCTTAGATTTTAGCGGACAGGACCTGTCGCAGGAGGGTGGTGTTCGTTTATTTGTCAACAGATTTGTCACTAACCTACTTCCCGAGATTGTAACGCGGTTGCAGGCTTCGGAAAGTACTTGGACGACATCAACTCTGTCTGTGATTTTGAGTATGGCGCAATATTACGAACATAGAGAGAATGAGGACAAGGAAAGGGTGGAGAAAAAGTCAAAGGATTTGAAGATGAGGGTATTGATGCAGCAGGTTGCAAGGGGAAATGGACGAGGCAGAGGTTCGGGTTCGGCCCAGCAGCAGTCTGGCAGAAGTGGTGCGTCAAACGCGCTCCTTGGGCTCAACCAATGTGCGTACTGCAAAAAGGAGGGACATTGGCGGAATGATTGTCCGAAGTTGTTACAGAAGGGTGAGGCTCCAAGGGGTCGAGGTTTCCGAGGACGCGGAACAGGAGGTAGAGGGGGAATGCAGTCAGAAGATACGTCACACAATAGGCAGAGCGGGAATTATTTTGATGATCCCAGGGGACAGCAGTATTACCACGACGATTATGACATGGACAAAGTGATGGGGTTGTCTCACAGCTAGGACAGCCGAGGACAGGGCGAGGGACCGGTTCCAGTGCCTATAGATCAGAATGGACCTTATGTCACTGCTGATTTACAGGGTACTACTGAAGTTTTTTTAGTTGATACAGGGGCTATGAATAGCTCTGTTTCCCATTCACTGGTCCCGGGGGCAGCTCTGTCTGGCCAAAATAATGTTTCAGTGGGTTTCTCAGGCGTGCCGGTCATTAGCTCCATTTCCAAGCCCCTTGCTTTGACCATTGGCCCCTTTACGGTTGATTCACCATTTTTACTTACGTCAAATTGCGGGGAAAATTTGTTAGGACTCGATTTATTGAAACAGTTGCATGCAACAATTTTCTGTTCTCCAGACGTTGTTTATATGACTATTGGACCGCAGGTCGCTCGTGTCAAACAGTGCTTTGCGAAAGATGCCCCCCTTCCAGCTGAGTTTAGAGATGTACCACGTACGTTATGGGCTACAGGAGACACAGATGCGGGGTTACTCCAGATCCCGCTTGTCTCTATACAGATCAGAGACAATCCTAAATTGCCACGTATTCCCCAGTACAAGAAATCCCAGGCAGGTGAAAAGGCCCTATTACAAATAATACAGGATTTGATTGAGTCTGGTGTGGTTGAGGAGGCTACGGCAAATGTGTGTAATAGCCCTATTCTTCCTATCCTTAAGAAGACCCCCTTGGATTCCCTTGATGCCCACCCTGATGTTTACCACTTTGTGATTGACCTCAGAGAGGTTAATAAGATCGTAGTTCCCCAATACCCTGTGGTTCGGGACATTACAGCGATCTTAACAATGATTCCCCCATCAGCGAAATTTTTCTCTGTAATTGACTTGAAAAATGCTTTCTTCAGCATACCAGTTCATACAGATAGCCGATATCTGTTTGGCTTTGCAATAGCCGGTCGGAGCTTTAGATTCTACCGTGCTCCAAAAGGCTATTCTGAAAGCCCTAGTATCTACAGCCAAGTCTTGAAAGCTCAATTGGATTCTTTGGAGCTTCCCCCTGGTAATGTGCTGTTGCAGTATGTTGATGACCTCCTTATTGCTTCGTACAATTAGGATGGTTGCAAAGACGCCACTGTTAAATTATTGCTGCATTTGGCACATCATGGACACAAGGTGTCCCTTTCTAAATTCCAATATTGTCGACAGGAGGTCACCTATTTAGGTCACCTACTGTCGAAGGAGGTTCACAGACTAACACCTGAGCGCATAGCTACCATCACTAGCATGTCTATCCCTAGAACCCAACGTGAGGTACGCGCGTTTATAGGGATAACATCGAATTGTCGGCACTGGATCCCTAAGTACTCCATACTAACAAAGCCCCTTCTTTACCGGACCACAAAAGATTTGCATGAAGCCTTGCCTTGGACACCTGCATGCCAGCAAGCTTTTGAGCAACTAAAAACTGCGCTTTGCTCTGCTCCTGTGCTTGGTACTCCTGATTACCGGAAGCCTTTTGTACTCTACGTGCATGAGGTGGATGGTTGTGCACTTTGTTCTAACACAGGGTTTTGGTGGTAAGCAGAGACTCTGCACCTATTTCTCGGCCATGCTTGATAATGTTGCCAGAGCATTCCCGAGCTGTCTGAGAGCTGCCGCGGCAGTGGCGGTTTCTATCAGACAATCGGCAGGGGTCATTCTTGACACAGACCTCACAGTCATGGTACCTCATGCTGTGGATACATTATTGAATAAGACAAAGACGCAGCACCTTACTAGTGCGCGTCTGACTGGATATGAACTGACCCTGTTTGCTCCGCACATTACCATCAAAAGATGCGCTACTCTGAACCCGACCACGTTACTACCCCTCCCTTCGGAAGAAAAGGGCAATGATGTCCATGATTGTTTATTTCGGACTGAGGAAGAAACGTAGGGACGGGTAGACCTGACTGATGTTCCCTTATCTGAACCCCAAGGAGAACTATATGTCGATGGCTCTTGTTTTAAGTTACCAGATGGCACCACCACTGCAGCCTATGCAATAACAATGTTACACACTGTAGTTGAGACATCCCGTATATCGCACCAATCACCCCAAGCTGCAGAGTTGGTTGCCCTCCTCAGGGCTTGTGAGTTAAGTGAGGGACTGGCTGTTAACATCTACACCAACAGCCAGTACGCCTTTGGGGTGGCCCATAATTTTGGGCGCCTCTGGGCGGAGAGAGGGTTCTTGACTTCGCACAGACTGCGGATTCAGAACAGGCCATTGATACATAGATTGCTGTCCTCATTGACACTTTCAAGTAAGTTAGCAATAGTAAAATGTAGCGTTCATAAGGCTATTACAGATGATGTGGGGAGGGGAAACGCTTTCGCAGACCAGACAGCTAAGGAGACAGCTCGATCAAAGATGGCACAGATGTTGGTGGCAGGTCCCGCTAGGTGGGTCCCAGACAATGGAATGTTCGAGGACACCTTGGAGAATGTCAGGGAAATACAGGGTGAGGCAACTTTGGATGAATTAGCAATGTGGGAGGAGAGAACAGGTCACTTGGATGAGGATGGGTGTTGGACTGACTTGTCAGGGAAACAGCGGTGGTTGCTGCCTAATTCATACGGGATCCCTGTTGTAACTATGGCCCATGGCCAGGCGCACATTAGTGCTAAAGGAATATGCAAGTTGCTGGACCCCGTATGGCAGAATGACAATATCGCTAAGGCAGCCACGCACCTAGTCAAGCATTGTATCATTTGTCTGAAACATAACCCCGAGAAAAGTACCCCTACACCTTCTGGTAATTTTGCACCGCCTTCCTTCCCTTTCGAGGTTCTCCAGATGGATTTCATCAAAATGGAACGGGTAAATAACCTGAAGTATGTGCTAGTAGTGATCTGCGCATTCTTTAAATGGATTGAGGCTTACCCCACTAAAGAGAATACAGCTATGGCGACGGCGAAGGCACTTCTAAAAGAGTACTTCCCGCTCTATCGATTGCCACGCGTGATCTGGAGTGACAATGGTAGTCACTTTAATGCTAAAGTCATTGAATTGCTGTGCACAGGTTTGCATATTAAACAGAAGTTTCATGCAGCGAATCACCACCAGTCAGCAGGCCTGGTTGAGAAGTACAATGGTACTCTCAAGCTGAAGTTGGCAAAAATTCGGGAAAGCACAGGACTAAAATGGCCAGATGCATTACCGTTGGCTTTATTATCTACCAGAGCGACAGCGCATTCTAGAACAGGGTTGTCCCCCTACGAGGTGGTCTTTAGACATCCTGCTAATGTTTGGGGCATCCCCAGACCCAAGCGCTTTTCCGAGATAGAGTACCCCCTACTTGTAGACTACCTGTATGAATTGTCTAAAGATTTTCGTTCTCTTCATCAACAGATACACGCCACGTTGCAGCCAGTACCAGAGGGGCCCGGGCATTGCATACAGCCCGGTGAGTACGTGCTAATAAAGAACTTCCAACGGACGAACAGCCTGGAGCCGAGGTGGAAAGGGCCAGTGATTGTGCTACTTGCCACCAGAACAGCTGTCAAGGTGGATGGCAGAAAGCACTGGATTATTGCACCTCATGTGAAACGGGTGTCTCTCCCGCTTCCTTATGACCGCTGGGTCAACGAAGGCATCGGTGATCAGGAGTATGAGAAGATGCCATGCTTCGTTCCTTTCTCTGACACCCGAGTGAGGTGGGCGCAGACAGATGAGGAATGTGATGCAGTTCTGTCTGAGGCGATCCCACCGGAGATAAGGGCCGCCTCGGATAACACTGTCTCTAACACACAGGAATCTGGATCTCGATGCCCATCTGATCCTGAGTTTCTGCCCCTTTTTGTTGATGAAACCGTGCCTGGAGTTACTTAATATAATTTGAGGCCCCGGAAAAAGGACGGTGCACCAGCCGAGCAGTCTAGGAGTTAGGGAATGACTTGAGCATAGGGCACAGGTGCTGTGCCTAAGGTGTCTGTATTAGACTAGGGTGAGCAACACTGGTGCACTGCCCTGAGCACTGGACAGGATAGCTGAGGGCATTGGCCCAGGAGGGAGGGTGCCCTATCCTGAAAGAAGAAGGATTTGTCTTTTCTGCATGGGTTGCGATCGCGCAGCTCCTCCGTGGGAGTGCTTCATAGCACCGTTGTTGATGAACAATAGGAGCCTGCCAGTGAGGCTCTAGAGGGACACTGGGTGACTTGTGCCCCCCTGGTACTGTAGTTGCAATAACTGGCTCTAGCCTGTAAAATTTTCTTTCCCTTTTTGACACTTAGTAATTGCTCTTGAAGTTGTACAAATGTATACCTTTGGCCGTCCTATCTAGGCCTGGGCTGTAAATTCCGCTCCGCTCGTGGAATTTGCGGAATTTTGGCAATTCCGCGTTCCGTGGAGAACGCGGAATTGCCGAAAATTCCACGATCCGCGGCGTAGAGGAATTTGTTCCTTGTTCGCGCTTTCAAAATGCGTGTTCACGCACGCGGGAGCGACTTACCAGGATCCCCGCGTTCGCCGACAAGTTTTCCTATCCGTTCGAGTGCGCCACAAGATTTTGGTAACCGGCCGCCCGATCCCGCGAGAGTGTGCAATCGCGAACACGTCATTCGGACGCGCCATCGTACATCCGCTTTCGCGAACAGGAAATACGCATCGCGAGCGGGTGGGACAATTGAAACAAGATGGCCACGCCAATTGGCGACCGCATGGGCAAGTTCGCAAAATATTTCCCCCGAGCATGCAAACAGCGTCCCCGAACAGGAAAAACGCATCGCAAACGGGCAGAACAAGCAATTCCGCATGCTTGCGGAGATTTTTTACCGTTTCGCAGAACTTTGCGTAACGCGACTATGCAAATTCCGCCCACCCCTAGTCCTATCCCTGATGAGGAGCAGCCCTTTGCGGCTCTGCGTCCTACTCCAAATGATCCTGTTTGGTCCTCTTGGTCCACTAAGAGTAAGGTAGTGTTTGTTGCCATAATTTTGCTTTCCTTGCTAGTTGTCTTTAGGTCGGTTTGATACTTAGAGGAACAACATCCTGAGCACACCTTGATAGGGACTACCCCAGTTCCAGCAGAGCACTCATTTGTTACATTGGCCCCACATAAGGAGAGACATTGTCAGACGTATGCTCAAAATGTTTTCATTCAGATGCTTCATCAGGTACACAGAACTACCAATGCCACGAATTGTTGGGTGTGTGGGCTACTTCCTTCAGTTATGCATACAAATGATTTGCTAGTGTCATTGCCCCTGTCATATTTGGGTAGCTGTGTAGCCTGGTTCCAATTGCTCTCTATGGTATACATGCATTATCATGCTGACGCTATGAAAATGGTACAAGCTGACTATGAAGCAGTGTTGGAGTATATAGTGGTACAACAGGGATATACACCCAGGCCAGATGGCAAGGAGGGTACCCTGCACCCCGATGCTTGTATGAATAAATTTGAAGCCCACGAAAATGTCACTTGGTTGCAAAATGAACTGCTAGGTTTCAATGGATTTAATGTCACCGAATACTTTAAATGTTTCCAGGAGCACAATATCACTGGGGACAAAGCTATGCCTGTCCCTGTGATCAACTCAACAGCTAGTTTCTGTGTCGAAGGAACAGGGAACATTTCAGTAGGACAGAGTCATTGTAATTACACATACCGACTGAACACTACTAGCAGCCCACCTTTACTCACACCTCCGAATGTATACTTCATCTGTGGGGAACAGGCTTATACATGGCTCCCGAGAGGGTGGTCTGGCCGGTGTTATGTTTCCTTTCTCTTGCCTCCCATTTATATTGCACCGTTCAATTACCACAAGGATCATAGACTACAGCGTAGGGATCTCCAGGTACACCGAGTGAAGAGGGTTGTCAATTCTGACGATATTGATCTGACAGATACCTCGTTGCAGCAATTTACTGACATAATGAAGGGCATTGTGCCGTTCTGGGGTCCCATGTTCAATAGTCGTATTATTCGTCATCTTGCTAGGGTAGTTGAGGGAGTTATTAATACTACTGCTGGTATACTGACTAATATTACAGTCGAGCTTCAGGCTACGAGGCTCATTTCTCTTCAAAACCGGATGGTTTTAGACATCATCGTGGCTGATAGGGGTGGAGCCTGTTGCGTCATCGGCAGCAGCTGCTGTGTGTTTATTCCTGATAGTGCCCCTACTGTATACTCCGCAATACAGAAATTGCACCGACTCGCCTCAGACATCCATCAGGACAATGGTTCATGGTCACTCACGGGGTGGCTCTGGGGTCTAGTGACATCATGGGGTTGGAAAATATTTCTTGTCCTAATAGCAATTGCCGGAGTCATCTTTACCTGTTGCTTGTGCATTAACTGCCTTCCAGCCTGTTGCACCTATTGTATGAGTAAACTTGCCCCTACCCCTACATTGCCAAGAAGCGATAACAAAATTTCTGTTATGATGATGCAGGAAATTCAGGATATCATGCTTATTGATGAGGGCATCTTCGAATATTAGGTGCCCTCAATGTTCATGCCTTGCTTGTTTTCCCCTGTAACATGAGTGACTTTGTTTATTCTTCCTCTCCCTTAGAATTGTAAAGACCCTACCGGATAGCAATAAAGCATTTAGCCACCCATGCTAAAAGGAGGGTCTGTTAGGTTTTAAATTCCTGTCCCTGCAATATATTCCTTTCACGTTATAGTAGGTTAGCAATGTGTGGCTAAATAGATGCCAATTGTATTTACGTTATGCAACCCACTGAGTTATCCGTGTAATGTGCAGGCTTCAGTTGGCGAATGCGACTCCATTTTGTTTCTTGCAATCCTTACTAGGCTGCTTAGACTTTGCCCGAGTTAGGCCTCATGGCCTGTAATGCTTGCCTCAGCAGAACACTGTACTTCGCTAATGTTTTTTCTTTCTGTCCAAGGCTGTTTCCCGACCTGCTAATGAGGAGACAATTCAGCTTTCACATACCAATCCAAGTGAGTAGTTCTGCTCCCATGTTAGGAGACGCTGAGACCCAGCGCAGTGGCCTTGGGTAACTGATAACATGCACCCATCTGGCAGGTGGTAGCCTTTGTTCATGTTCGGCCCGGCTGGTAGTTTTCCATGGTGGGCGGGGTTGGAGGCTTTTGGGGGAGAATGATTACTCACTGTGGACTGTTGGGAAGTTAGTCCCTCAGCAGACATCTTAGGGTGCAGGTCATGATGGACTCCTCAGCAGAGCATTTCCAATAAAGCATGTAGGTTTGTATTCTCTACTGTCTGACCGACTCTTCATTCTTGGGAAGGCATAGCAGGTGGTTGTGAGAAAACCTGAGTGGCCCTAGTGGGCCACTTCCTTCACATGTCATGAATGATGTAATATATGACGTCATCAGCAGTGCATTGCGGGGACGCGAGTTATAGTTAGCTCAGCTAACTATAACTGCTGAATTTCTCTGGTTTTGTACGAGTGACATGTCTGACTAACTATAACGTCCCTGAAACCTGTGGTTTTTTCAGTGAATTTCAAAGGTTTTTCAAATGCTAATTTCTAACTATAACGCCCCTGAAACCTATGGTTTTTTCAGTGAATATATATATATATATATATTCCAATATATACTCCAACCACTACTCAGACCCTCTTCCCACAAACTACCTAAAATACTTCATACTGCTGCTACTACCACTTTGGACAAAGATTATCAATGCCTCTCTACTCCAAGGAATCATTCCTGAAATTCTTAAATCAGGGCAAGTGTCCCCATCCTAAAAAAACCAACAGCAGACCCCTCGGACTTAAATAATTACCGCCCAATTTCCAACATCCCAACTCTGGCTAAACTTCTAGAAAAATGTGTACTCATCCAGCTGGACAACCACATCGCCCATTTCAACCTGCTCAATCAATATTAATCTGGTTTCCGTGTAGGGCATAGTACTGAATCGGCTATGACCCACATAGTAGCTGATGCACTAAAAATCCTAGACCAGAATGAAGCCTGCCTGCTAATCCTGCTTGACTTATCTTCGGCTTTTGAAACCGTCAAACATGGTAATCTCCTAGACCTCTTGAAATACAGAATGGACTTATCAGGGACAGTACTATCTTGGTTCACCTCTTTCCTCCAAAATAGATCCCAAAGTTTCAAGGCCAATCAATCCCTGTCCATGGCCGTCCCAGTCACATTAGGAGTTCCGCAGAGCTCTTCCCTCTCACCTGCACTGTTCAACCTATTCATGGAGCCGCTCACTGATATCCTCAGCTCATCAAATATCCATTATCACATGTACGCAGATGACACACAACTATATTTAAAGATAAAATCTCTGGAGGACATCAAATCTCTCAATCTAACACTACAAAAAACTCAGTCTTGGCTGGCCGAAAACCACCTCAAGCTAAATGCCCTCAAAACTGAATTCCTCCTAATCGCTCCACCTAACCAATCAACCATCATACAAGAATGGCTTAAACAAATAACAGCGCTCAACTGCCAACCTCTTATCATTGACTCAGCAAAATTGCTGGGAGTAACTCTGGACAGAAATCTAAACATGCAGAAACACATCAGTGGCACAACAAAAGGAGCAAACTTTCAGGTGAATACCTTGAGAAAATGAAAACCCTTCCTTCCCGCAAATGACTTCAAACTGGCAGTCCAAGCACTAGTAATCCCAAGACTAGAATATGGTAGTGCAACTCTCTGTGGACTCCCCAGTTCTACAACAGCCCCTCTAAGAGCATCAATCAACTCAGCGGCCAGGCTCATCACAGGTTCCAAAAGAAACTGCCACATTTCCCCCAACCTTAAAGCTCTTAACTGGCTACCTTTTGGAGCACGAATTCAACAAAAAATCGCCTGCATGACTCACAAAGCCCTACGTCACAACACTCCGAGATATCTGGCCCAGAAACTGGTGCTCTCTTGTGGCAACAGATCCTCCAGGAGTGCCAGCAATCTTCTTCTGAAACCACAAAGATTTGCCAAAAAGAAAACATATAATCGCGCCTTCTCTGGAGTCGCTCCAAGGATCTTGAATGCACTGCCCCCAGAAACCAGACTGAATCCTCTACTGCCTCTTTAAAAAAGAAGTAAAATCTCTTCTCATGACTAAATTCACATGATCATTGTACCTAACTCTCATAACGGCTACCTGTATTGTAGGACATTACTTTGACATACAGTGTGCTTTTGTTCAACTATCTTTCTTGTAAAGCGCTCTGATACCAGCAAGGGTCATGTTCGCGCTATATAAAACCTTCAAAATAAATTTAAAAAATAAAATATATATATATATGTAGTTATCCCACACAGCAACGCTCCGTTCCTGGCCAAGGACCCCTGAGAGGTGGTATGTGCGCCGGCAGAGCGACCGGCTAAGCAAATTTCCAAAGGGTACCCCAACGCGGATAAACGTACTCTCAGGACACAGCTGGATTGAAAGTTCAGGAAACCTTATTCCACTTCTTCGTTACGTGTTTCGACAGAAAACTGCCTTGTTCACACGTAAGAAGCGTTGTACACACAGTGAAGAAATACACACGTAATGAAAGTGAGGACGGACACAAAAAAAAATCAGTGCTCAGACATGGCGGCCATATTGTAGTATCAAAGACAAAAGGTGACTAATGGCAATAGCGATTGTACATGTCAACAAGTAGATATCAATACATAATTGTAAAACATATGGAACCGTGTTCTGAGTATAAAATTACATTTTACTGTAGTTCTAATATATGATTGTACACAAACTAAGATGCGTGCAAACTAACTGCAAAATAGCATGCGCCTGAGTCACCGTGTTGGCCGTAAGTTTCACTGCCTAGTGTGGCATCGTTGGTCTACACAACTGAGGTAGAAAGTTGACTGCTCCCAGACAAGGTCCATGGGAGCTGGAGATTAGGTTGGCCACATTTAAATCGCTGAGTCTGGTATAGTCTGAAACCAGTTGCATCTATAATAAAGGTAAATACCCAGTCTTGGCAGGCACAGGCTTCCCTGTGTTGGCAGTCATCGCCCGATCATACACGTCAAGTGTGTAGCTAGTGTGACTATACAATCACATTGCCCCCCAGTGGGTCCTCGTATGGTAAAAATTCAAACTGGTACTCTGACGTCCCAAATTGGAATTGCAGTTGTGTAGTCTCCACAAGCTTTAAGTTACGCATGCAGAAAACATGAATGTGTCTCGCAAATTCCCCGAATGGTACCTGTCCTTAAGTGTTTGTATTATTTGGTATGGGCTCATGGTTCAGGACAAAAATGAAGAAATGACCGGTCAGTGCCCCAATCTAACATACCTAACAAGATTGTTGCAGGTACTTGAGATCATACACGACAAATTCATACATAATGTGTCTAATGTCATACTAAGCATCAAATTCACGATGTTGTTTGATGCCTAACCACCCTGTTCATGGACCTAATGCACTATTAATACTGTGGAACAAGTATAGTATTAAGTAACACAGTACATCGTGATCAAGAATACAATGTATAACGGGCAAGTGCCCCAATAATGTAACATGAATTAAACCGGGAAGGAGACAAGAAGAGAAAGGTAAAGATAAGGCAAACCACCGGTGTACATTCTTTGATAAAGTGACTTTTCATCGCCACGTGCCTCCGAAGAAAAGGGTAGGGAGCCCGTGAAGGTAATCTATCCCAGTAGATTGGGTCCCTTCCTTTCCTCCTGTAGTGAAAAAACAAGGGAAAAACAAACAGAATTAAAACCACTGAGTATATCATTGTGTCAAAAATTCAGGGGGAAAATGGACCGCTTGTACCTGTGTAACCAGGGTCACTTAGTTGTGGACCTTGCTTAAAAAAAACCTCATTAGCGTACACAAGTGGTGAGCGGTATATCTTGATTCTCCGCCTATGTGTAGCGAGACAGCATCATCATCGGGTTTTATTGTGGGTATGCTGACCTCCATCTGGAGGAAGATCACTGTTATTACAGTAGCGTCCAGAGATAAAAAGAATGAATGTGGTGCTCAAGTGAAAGTGATTTTAAAATTCCCTATGGCCACCATGTCTGAGCACAGAATCTTTGTTGGGTCCGTCCTCACTTTCATTACATGTTTATTTCTTCACTGTGTGTGCAACGCTTCTTACGTGTGAACAAGGCAGTTTTCAGCCGAAACGCGTAACGAAGAAGCAGAATAAAGTTTCCTGAACTTTCAATCCAGATGTGTCCTGAGAGTACGTTTATCCGCATTGTGGTACCCTTTGGAAATATATGTAGTTATAGTTAGGACCTAGTTTCCTTTCCATAGGAAAAACATTTTTTGAGTTGCCTATAACTTTGGTGTCGTTTGGCCTATCTGCATGAAATGTTTGGGGGTGATTCGTGCAGTGGGGACTGAGAAATAGGGGTGCAAAATAGGGATGCATTTGTAATGTTAATTCACATAGGAATGCGTTGTCGAACCTACAGCCTGAACCGCTGGACGAAATTACACCAAATTTGGCAGAAATGTAGATGTTGTTACGCAGATTGTACATTTTGTTATTTGGTGCAAATCCGTTCAGTAGTGTTTGAGAAATGTAAGACAAAATTTATGGTGATATCTCTGGCTGTAGATATTTCACAATGATTTCATGATTAATCGCAAATGCGCATGCCAACAGGAATGCTCTGATTGGCTGGACTCAACCTGAACAGAAAGTTGAGGCTGCCATTTTATTGATCAGGAACGATTCCTGGGGCTGAAAATTCTGTGAATGCTAACATAAGGGGTCAGGGTGGAGGTACTCTGACCCCATGTTTGAGAAATGGGGGTATTTGTGACACAAGGTATGTGTCCAAATTTGATTTTCAAACCGCGCACGATATTTGCGATGACATTGCGACTGCAGCCCCCGTGTACCATTGCAGGGACATTGCAACGTCATCGCGAATATTGGTTTAAATATATATTTCTTCACAGTCGCAGGACGCTGTCACACACTTATGTATACACTCACAAACATACTCAGACACTTATATACCCATCCACGTATGCACTCTCTCACTTATAAATCCAGTCACATACCCACTCAGATACTCATCTACCCACTCACATACCCATTCAGGTACCTATGCACCCACTTACAGACTCACTTGGAGAGTGATGCGCCCATGTACAGACCCACTCAGAGACTCATGTCCCTACTTAGAGACCCACTCATAGACTCATCCGTACAGTCTCATACCCACTCAGAGACTCTTAGATCTGCTCACAGATCCACTTGGGCACTCAGGCACCCACTCACAGACCCACCCAGACACTTGACCTCCCAGTCACAGACCCACTCAGACACTCATGCAAGTACCCATTCACTAGCCCACTCAGAGACTTATGCTCTCACTCATAGACCCAATGAGAAACTCATACACCCACTTCCAAATCCACTCAGACACTCATACACACCACTCACAGACTGACTCAGACACTCACTCACCCATACAGTCACTCTCAGAGAGCCATGCACCACTGACAGAACCACTTAGACATTAACGCTGCCAGTCATAGACCCACTGAGAGACTCATGCACTCACTCACAGACCTACTTAGACACTCATGTATCCACTCACAGATCCAGTCAGACAGTCATATACTTATGTACAAATACACAGAGGCACTTATGCACTTACTCACTGAGTGAGAGACTTATGCAACCAATCACAGACCCATTGTGACACTGATGCACCCACTCATAGTTGCACTGAGGCAGTCACGCAGTTAGTTACAGAAGCATTGATAGACTGATGCACCATCTCACAGATCCACTCAAATACTTATACAGCGAGGGGCCAATTTACAAGCCCCTTGCAACACTTTTGCACTGTTGTTGCATCACTTTTTGTGATGCAGTGGCGGCGCAAACAATGCTCCACATTGCGGCCCATTTACAATGTGATGCATCTAAGGAGATGCGTCACGTTGTAAAGCCCTGCATCACATTATACCTGCGTCAGGTATAATGTATGCAGGGTGGGAGTTCCCACGCAGGACAGCCTCGTAAAAGTGACGCAGTGAAATCTACAAGATTTCACTACGCCACTTCTAGGACCCCACTGCGTCAAAACCTTATTCCTGCTTGAAGCAGGCGTAAGGAGTGACGCAGTACAATAAGTATAGGTCTCAACATGCATTGCTGGAGTTGAGTTGTGCTTGCGACATGACTCCAGCAATGCGTGACTTTTGGGCCAACAGATGCGTCAGAATTTCTGACATATCTGTCAATCCTTGCTCCATGGTGCACCGTATTGTAAATACGGCGCATCCATGGTGGTGCAAGGGTATCGCAGGCTGGCGCAGGGAAACTGACACATCTCTACAGATGCGTCAGTTTCTTGTGAATCTGCGCCAGAATGAGAAACTTACTGATACAGTGATGCATGCAGTCATAGATTACACTGAAAGAGTTATGCACTGTGTTATAGAGATATTAAGGAAGTTGTACATGCAATCATACAGCCATTTAGATATTAATGTGTTTAGTGTGTTGGTTATTATCCATTATGTAGTTATAAGTTCTGAATGTGGTGGCTATTGAATATCTGCATTTGTTTTGTCAATCCGCGACATATTCTCGGTGATCAAGGGTACCGATATCATCGCGACGCGCGCCGTCACCGTGAAAACGGAAAATTGGTTTCAATTTTAGTTTTTATACAAACTCCCTACAAAAATATGACTTTAAACAGTGCAGTTATAAACCCCAAGTGTCTAAAATACTGTAAAATGTGTGCTTATGTGGGTTTTACACCTCTTAAAAAAGGCACAATTTTCAGGGTTACCAAAATCATCGCAGCTCTCAGCGTAATTGCAAAAATAGGAAGTAGGGTTTGAACAGTTTCTTAAAAATATTACTAGAAAAATATGTACAAAATTATGTTTTTAAAGCAGTGATGTAGTTAGTAATGTATGTATTGTAATAAATAGAATGCATTTTTTAAGTAACATTTTTTTATGTGGTGATGGTCGTTAAATGTCTGCTTTTGTTTTGCAATTACACAACGTGATTGTGATGATCGCGACTTCGCCCTAAAATTTAAAAAATTCCCCAAAAACTCATTTAACAAGAAAATTAACAACATTTTGGGCTCATGGGTGGCTCTGACAAGAGCCTTTGTGTTGAGAGACAGCTACATATATGACTGTATGCAAAGTTGCAGGTTGCCTAGAAACATCCTGTACCCTTCGTCTGTAAAGTGAACTCCATCACCTCTATATATTCCATGCATTTCAAAAGGTAGATTGTTGTTGTAGATAGAGCCCATGTTATGGTCTCTAAGGAAAGCAGAAACGGTTTTATTAACATGTTTCCTGACTTTGTCACTCTGTGGACAGAATTGATTCGACCACTTCCATTTCTGTCTTTGGCATACATTAGAGTACACAAAGACGGAGACGGTGTTAAGGAAAAGTGACATCAGTTCTGCAAAGGTATCTTTGATTGGGATTTACAGCCCTACCCCAGTCAATGTGCCTAGGTCATTGCCACCACAGTGCACAATCATGAGGTGAAGAGCTTGGCAATCCATAATGGTTTTAACCAAAGCTAGCAACTAATGAAACGTTACCCCTCTGTGGCCAAACCAACTAATCTCCACATTTGGCAAACCCAAGTCCCTGTCAATACCTCTCTTTTTTTTGGCAGCCTCATTAATGCAATAAACATAGCTGTGGCCCACAATCCACACTCTAAGCATTTTTTAAAAAGGAGGAGTGGTAAACATGACAGGTTTGCAGCTGAATATCACAGTTGGTACTATGAAAGACAGTGAAAATGCATGTGTGCTGGTGGTCTGAAAACTCGAAGTTTGATTGGATGAAGGGACTATGCAGGGGAATAAAAGTAGGTTACATTTGGAAAGGATTAATAAATAGATATTTCATTGGTTCTGGTAAATAGAAAAACATTTAATGCAGAGTTGAATATGCTTTACAGTATGTGCAGTAAACCACACCTGTTGTAGTTAATTTTGTAACTAGTAGGGTCTTTCTGGCATGTGTTGTGAACTTGTGACCTACTGGTTCTAGTGGGTTTCTATAGAGAATCTGCAGAGGGTGTATTGGGGGAAGGGTGTTAATGAAACAGGAATTACATTTTGCACATTAGAGAGGTTTAGGTTCATTGTTTTATAAGGTAGGTAAGATTCCCTAGTGAGGATGTTCCAAGAAAGTGTAGTATAATGATAGAAATATAAAAGTATAATGGAAAGTAGGTTTTCCGACTCCCGTTTTTTTTTTTTTTGCATATTCATCGCGATGATCGTGATTACGTTGTGATTTTTGACATAAAAGCATGCATTTTGGGCTACCTCCAAACAGGAGTTGAAAGGGTTTCTAGACAGCAACCATTCAGAAACGCAGTTACAAACCTGAAATATGATAGCAATGTTTTAATTTGCTGACTTTTGCAGTATCAGGCAGTGAAAAGTTCAGAAGGTTGCCATTTATGGTTGCTTTGTATGAGAGTGGTGTGCCATTCTTGTGCTACGTTTTTACAAAGCCTGAGAATATTGTGGTATGTTAATGTTTTTGGTAAGTCAAAAAAATGCTTAATAAGGCATACAATTATGTCATGTAATAAAAGATTTTGAAATATATAAAATATTTTAAAAAGAAAGGATCATATAAACCAAATTGTAAGTCTTTTTATATATCTATTAATAGGTAACTAAGACATAGTTTGTCTCAGGTGAAGATCCGGTGTCTGTCATTTTAGTTTAGAATGTGTTTCCATGGAGGTCAATGTTGTACTTGTATTGCTTTACAGCATTCTGGGAGTGGTAGGAGAAAAAACTGTGCACTAATGGTTAAACCTATATGTAATCTTGTAATATATTGTGTCAAAGTTTCATAGCTGTATATATGTCGTCTGCTTATAACTAATGTTTTTATTTGAATTCTGGGAGTTGTAGTCTTATTTCTTCCAATATAAAAGATAAATACAAATCTGTATGAATTATGAATCTGAATTGATCTGTGCATGGAGTTTTATTGGTAGGGTTGTCTTATCACTTAAAACTGCATCACAAGGTATACATTTTTCTTAAACCATATATAACTGAACTGTGAGGTAGGCTGTAGCTAGGCCATAGCACAAGGAGCTATTCGCTTGAAAAGTAAAATATGCACTTTGATGTTTCAGTGAGCTATATGCACTCGTAGAAAACTATGTGCCCAATTATACATCCACCGTACACCCAGACTTAAATCCGAGATACCTAAGCAGAAAAACAGACAGACACTGAAACACCTAGTGAGGTAGTTAGGGGCACATGCATGAAGTTAGGCAATTGCGATTCCTTAATAGCTATTATTAAGGAATCGCTATTAAGGAATCGCAATTGCCTATGCATGTAGAAATCGCTCAATAAATAGCGATTCCTAAACATTCCTTAATTGCTACTCGCAAATTGCGAGTCGCAATTAAGGAATACCTACCCATTCATTCCTATGGGCCAGGGGGCCCATAGGAATGAATGGGAAGATATTCACTATTAGTGATTCTCTATTAAAGAATGGCTAATAGCGGAGCTATTTCAAGGGTGCCAGGGTGTCAAAAGGACACCCTGTTGCACCCCTGAAATCTGCATATGAGTACATCTTGCACACACACATGCCCCAAGGGCATGTGTGTGTGTAAATGGAAGTTTGAAAAATGAACTTTAGTGCATTTTTCAAAGTTCTTGCAAATTACCATGCAGTTTAACTTCATGGTAATTTGCTCTCCTATTAGCGAAATCGCAAATTTTTTAACTTTAATGCATTGCATTTAAGGAATCTCAATTTGTGATTCCTTAAATGCAATTGCAATTTAAGGAATAGCAATTTTGCGATTCCTTAAATTGCGATTTCTGCATTTGGGATGATGCATCCCAAATGCAGAAATACTGGTCGCAACGGGGCAGATTCTGAGAATCTGCCCGTTAGAGAAGCGTGCAAAGATTCAATCACACAGACAGACACAACTGATTTGTATTTTGGGGTAATGAAGGCAGTTTCTAACACACTTACATAACCCAATATTCACTAGTACACCCAGGAGGCAATCTATGCAGGCCCTTACAGACACAATTAGACAATGACATATCACATAAAGAGAGGCAGTAATTTAGTAATACATTCACATACACATGGAATTACAGCCCCAGATAGTAAATAAAACACTTAGTCAGATATCTTGTAAAGAACTGACACTTTCAAGATAAGTATGCAGAGAAATACCCAGTGCTTTCTGTCTAACACTTGGTATACTTGAGCTTGGGCATGTAGTTTTACTGGTAGAGCTGTCTGCTAGAAGGTGTGGAAACTGTTTTTGCACCACATTTAAATGAACAGTGAGGTAGGCTGCAGGTAGGCCATAGCCAAGGGAGCTATTCGCTTAAAAAGTAAAAGATGCACTTGGT
Source organism: Calotriton arnoldi (assembly GCA_963921515.1). Classification (NCBI taxonomy): domain Eukaryota; kingdom Metazoa; phylum Chordata; class Amphibia; order Caudata; family Salamandridae; genus Calotriton; species Calotriton arnoldi. The sequence continues at coordinate 245,752 of CAWUFW010011343.1, read as the reverse complement.
TGTTTCAGTGAGCTATGTGCACTTATATAAACATATGCGCCTAATTATACATCCAGCCTACACCCAGACTTAAATCCGAGATACCTAAGTAGAAAACCAGACAGACACTGAAAGACCTAGTTAGAGAAGCACACATAGATTGACTCACACAGTCAGACATAAGTGATATATATCTTCTGATAATAAAGACAGTTTCTTACACACTTAAATAACCCAATATTCACTAGCGCACCCAGGAGGCAATCTATGCAGGTCCTAACAGACACATTTAGACAATCACATATCACATGAAGAGAGACAGTGATTTAGTAAAATATTTACATACATATGGAATCACAACCCCAGATAGGAACTGAAAAACTCATTCAGATATCTGCTAAACAACTGACACTTTCAAGTTTACCATGCAGACAAGTAGCCCTTGCATTATGTTTCAGGCCTGGTATACTTGAGCTTGGGCATGTAGTTTTACTGGTAGAGCCGTCTTATCACTTAAAACTGCTAGACAAGGTGTAAACCGTTCTTGTACCAGATATAAGTGAACACTAAGGTACGGTGTAGCTAAGCCATAGCGCAGGGAGCTATTCGCTTAAATAGTAAAAGATGTACTTTGATGTTTCAAAGAGCTATATGCACTCATAAAAACTTATCTGCCCATTATACATCCGGCCTTCACCCAGACTTAAATCTGACATACCTGAGTAGAAAAGCAGGCATAGACTGAAACACCCAGTGAGGTAGTTAAAGAAGCATGCAAAGATGCACTCACTCATACAGGCACAACTGATATGTATGTTGTGCTAATAAAGGCAGCGCACGCTTAAATAAAATAATCTAATATTTTACAGACACATTTAGAGGACCGTAGATATCATAAAGACAGACAGCCATTTACAAACAAACTTACATACTCATGGAATATTAGCTCCTGATAGGGACTCACGCAGTTATTCACATATATGTGAAAAAACTGACACATTCAAGTCTAACATGTAAAGCCCTTCTCAAGTTTTAAGCTACTCTTCTACAACATATGACTGTCCCCTGAGGTAGGATTTAGTTAGTAAATAGGGTATGCTCCTTTAAGGTAATGTCTGTGTAATTAGGTGTATGGGTGAGTGAGAGGATGTGTGAGTATCTCTATTGGTGAGTAAGTGTGTGTGAGTAGCTGTATGAGTTACCTCTCACTCACCCATACATATAACTGAACAGTAAGGTAGGCTGTTGGTAGTTAATATGATGGATGCTATGTACTTAAAAGTGAAAACATCTAGTCCGCAGATTACCTAAACTACATATACTCATATAAGCAAAAAGTTTAAATACTTAAATTATATAATGTGATACTATATAATTAAGTGATGAATGTACTTTTCTATTTTTTTTTCACATATCAATATCTAGTTATCTACATAGAAATACTATGCCATCAAAAACTCATAGAAGAAGGAAGCAACAGCAAATAGAGCATCTCCTGAGAACTAAGAAACAAAAGGGGCAAAATGCAGAAAAGTTGGTCAAAGAGAAAAGGTTTGCTGGTAAGAGGACCAAGACATTTCTTAAAATTGTTTGTGCACAGCTGGAAAAAGTGCAAAAAGAAGTAAAGAAAAAGAAAACTATAACACAGATTACTGAAGCACAAAAAGTCTCTGACGTAAAAATTTAGAAGTCATTGAAAAAAGGAGAAGCAGAAGGCAGAAGCAGTTCAAAGATATCAGAAGTAGAATGTTCTGTACTAGAGGAGTTCTCAATTGTTTAGCATATATGAAAATGTATAAAAGAAAAATACAAGCAATCAGACAGAAGGAATATGTTGAAGGTGTTGTAGATAAGGCTTTTGCTCTGGAGAGAAAACTATTTATCTTAGTTTTAAACAAAATGAAGACACTAGGCAAAATAGTGTTGTCTATGAGGAGACAGAGCCAAAGGAAAAGACTTGTTAATAGAAGTAACTTTTGGAAAGTTTTTAGTGGTGAATGGATATGTACTTCAGGTACTGAGCCTTTCTTTAATGAAGAAGGCTATTTCCAATACAGCACATTAGTGCGTGTAGTTGAATCTGGATGATGCTATGAGATGAAAAATGGTATTCCTGTTCCAAAGGAAGTAATGGTACCTAGAAATGTTGAGGTGAGATTGCTGAAGAGATGCAAGGAAGGTGTAGACAGGCCCCTGTGTACAAATGGAACTGTAGTAGTGTTTGTAGTATTTGTCAACAATCAATTAATATATTGAGAAATTTCCCATGTATGTTTGCTCCTAGATGTTTAAAACAGCAAAAACTTACTTTGCAAGGATTAGATCCATGCAAAGTAAGAAATCATACTTATCTACAATAACACTCACTATCTTGTCTGTCAAAAAAGTGTGTCAAAGTAGCTTTCATCATTCTAGAATGTTAGGTGTACACCATTCAATAATAAGAAGGCTTTATTATGTAAAACACTCCTGCTCTATGTTTAGGAGGAATGAATAGAGCTCTTTTAATTGGCAGTGTTATAGAAGTAGAAAAGGTTTGTGATGATGTTGAATTTCATTTTTTTGAACCAGCAGTGCAAGGAAAATGAAGACCTGGTAACAACAGGAGTTGCGGAAGAGAATAGAAGTATTACTGTTGCTAATTTTGAAAAAGAGATTAGAAACTTCAACGCAGTTGGTTCAGAGCAGTCAAACTGTGTTTGTATATGTGATTGACACACTCACTACAAGAATCAAACTCATAATGTTGATTTGTACATTAAAACTGAAAAAGACAATAATGATAAGTGCCGTGAATTTGTTGTTTACTTATTTGTAGAGGGACAATTTGATGTGTCCACCTGACATATTATATGTAAATACTGCTATAATAAGTTAGAGGAAAACAAAATGCCTGCTAGAGCAGTACACAACAACTTAGAAATAGTACCTGATCCAGAAGTACTTAAAGATTTGAATGTTTATAAATCCATATTAATACAGTCTAAACATCCATTTCAAGCTATAGTTCGCATGGGTCCAAAGACAGGAAATTGCCTCCAACTGAGCTCCAGAAAGATCTCAAAGGTAAAGTTGTATACTTGCCATTAGATTTTAAGGAAACTATTGAAACTATAGGGGTACAGAGAAATTTGGATGAGGGACTTGTAATTCTAGTAAATGGTGTCCTGAAGAAGAGTAAACAAATATGGCAAGAGTTAGTAGAAGCTAGCAAAGTTAAAAATGCAATTCATAGCTGGTATAACATACATTACAAAAAGGCAGAAATTCTTCAAGATATCACACATCTGGAAGACAATACATCATCATCAACAGGTCAGATAGAAAAAGCTGATTGATGCAGAGAAGAAGAAATGTATGAACATTACAGCATCCAGCCCCTACATTCAAAAGACATTGTTGGGGATGCTATTGATCTATAGCATCTAAACGAAGCAAAAATAAATTCCCTTAAGTGTATTGAAAAAAGTTTAGAAGCTCGCTGTTTCCCTCATCTCTTTCCTACTGGAGTAGTTTGTAGGTATGATGATCGGTCTGTACAAATACCTGTAGCCGAGTACAGATGTACTAGGCTTTACTCAGAGGATCCTAGATTTCTTCAATGTATCCCTTATATGTTTCACTATTATTTGAAAGTGATTTGTCCTCATTATCTTATACTGCAGACCACATTTTGAAAACAGGTGTAAATCTGCAAAGTCTATCTGCAAGAGAATTTGTTGAGAAAATTCACAGATAAGATGAACAACTGGAATATAACTTGATTAATCTCATGGCATCTCAATGTGGGACCAATGAATATTGGTATCGTTGTCACAGTGAACTAAAATGCATGTTGAGAAATTTAGGAGCACCTACATGGCTTCTAACACTCAGTTGTGCTGAGTATGCATGGGATGACTCTGCTCATTGGTCCCTGCAAATGTTTGCAGATAGTTTAACCACAGATTTCAAGCCATGATGGCTTTTATCTGCAACAAGAGTATTCTACCTCTCGGTGAAGTGACTGATTTCTTTTGGCGCACAGAATACCAAGCCAGAAGTGCTCCACATATTCACATGCTACTATGGGTAAAAGATGCCCCAAAGTTTGGAACAGGCACTGATGAGTCTGTGCTGTCTTTTATAGAGCAGTATGTCACTTGCATCATCCCAAATGAGAGTGTTGATAAAATATTAAGACAACAAGTTCTAAGATTCCAAAACCATAGGTGTGGAAAATTCTGTTGTAGAAAATATAGATCAAATGGAAGATTTTATACAAGATGTTGTTTTGGATTTCCACAACCTGTGATCTCATAAGGAAGAGTTAATAGCTTTTTGTCTGCAGTCAGACACACTCTCACACGGAAATCACCCAAGAACATATACAACCTCAGAAGAACATAAGCCGCAAAATACATCAATGGCTACAATCCTGTGATTTTGAAGATGTGGAATGCAAATATGGATCTCCATTTTGTTGCAGATAATTTAATTGCTGTTGCTTGCTTCGTCATCTCTTTTTATAAAAAAGTCAGAGAAAACTAAGATGAATGAGTTTTGGGGGAGTTTTCAGTCTTCCAAAGACATTTTACAGTTCTTTGGGTGAGTTTAGGGCTTGCTAATAATTGTAACAGAGTACTGAAGTATTTTTTTGAAATCCAATATCTTGTGGAATTTGAGCCACATAGTACAGATATTCTGAAGACTAACTTGGTGGATACATATTATCCAAGAAGGAGTCCTCATCTAGAAAGGATGTGTCTGTATGAAATACAATCAAAATAAAGGGCCACTGTTCCTATGAGAAGAAAGAGGGAGTCGTTTTAGAGAGATGAGAGGGGAAGTCAAAGTGGCTTTTACTTGGTGCCCACACACATTCCGAGGGATGTCATGCTTCATCATAGGGTGGTGATCCTTGTAGGGCCGGTACTATAATGCCCTACAGGACCCCCGAAGGGTCGCTTTGGTGGAGATCTTTTTATTTATATGCTGTATGATGAGTGCAAGGTAGTGCTTGTGAAGTGATAGGTGAGTTATAAGTGGCTAGAGGATATCTTTAATGAGCTGGTTTAATGAAAGAGATCCCTCTGTCACAGTTAAAAAAAACAAAGGGTTGGTGGCTGCTCAAGGGTAGTAATGGCCCTCAGAATCTGTGAGATACTGTGCAAGTGTGTATTTGGAATATACTAGGTCAACATGTTTTGCACTCTTAATGATCTCAGGAGGAGATCCTTAGTGCTTCTTCAGAACCAAAGAAAAGGTAAGATACAGTGTATGCGTATTATCCAAAGCATTCGAGAGGTCGGATAGGTGTAGCAGTTTGTGCCTTTCGACATAACCGTTGTGTGGGAATGCACGCTTTTGTTTGACTCATGGGGATATATTTCTATATCCTATTGATTGGACTACCTTCAGGGTCCCACTGGTGGCACTGCTTCTTTGATGACACCTCGGGATGTGTGAGGGCACCAAGTAAAAGTCACTTCGACTTCCCGTCTTATTCTCTAAAATGACTCCCTCTGTCTTCTCTTAGGAACAGTGGCCCTTTATTTTGATTGATTCAATTTTTGGCAGCACAGGCACTAGACCTTCATCAAGCGCCTTGTCCCCCTCTTTCTCTTTTTTAGAGTCTGTATGAAATACTTGGATGTGAAGAATGATTGGTCAGTCTATGGCGAACTGAAAGTGAGCTACTTGGAGAATTTGACTGTTATGAAGACTCTTTCAACGCTGTGAAAGACACCATTGAGTTCTCTGTGTTTTAAGTGTATCTGTATCTTCAAATGTAGAGAGATGAGATTGAACAAGAAAATCCAATTGCTGTTGAGATAGCAAGAGAGAGTTCTCGGAGCAGTCAAAGTTCAGCACTAGGAAGTCAAGATCCTCTTGTACAGCCAATCTTTCAAAATGAAGCTGCAATAGCCATGATTGAACTGGAGAATGCAGTGCTGCATAAAAAACCGGAAACTCTGGATCTAGAACAACTAATACAGCAATTGAATACAGATCAGAAAGACATTTTAGATGAAGTAAAAGGTTAAATAGAACATGGATTTCTGCATGAGGAAAAAGAGTGTGCTTGTTCTACATATACACCAGTTCTATTTTACGCAAGTGGTCAAGCTGGAACTGGAAAAAGCTTCTTGATTGAAGAACTGACAAGTTATCTACAGAAGACAAAAGGTTCCAATTTGGAATGTGTAGTTACAACACCATAATATTAAAGGAGTTACCCTTCATCAATAATTAATGCTGTCTGTTGAACACGTTAACAAATTAGAACACAACAGATTTCCTGGTGATGCTTGTCATGAAGTTGGGAGAGTATTACAGAAACTAAGGGCCAGATGTACGACCATACTATATTGCGACTCGCAATTTGCGCTCGTTTGCGAGTCGCAAATTATGAGTCACAATTTAGTATGTACAACAGTGTCAGCGCCACTGATTGCGATTCCCAATGCGAGGCTCATTAATATTAATGAGGCACTCGCATTTTGCGACCCCATTGGGAATGGCTGGCCCTCCCAATGCCACATATGCACACAGGGGCCTGGATGCGCACCACCACTACCACCCCTACCCAGGGGGGGCTGGATGCCTACCACTACTACCACCCTTAGCCAGGGGGGTGCCAGATGCCCACCACCACTACCACCCTTACCCAGGGGGGGCTGGATGCCTACCACTACTACCACCCTTACCCAGGGGGGCTGGATGCCTACCACTACTATCACCCTAAGCCAGGGGGTGCCAGATGCCTACCACTACTACCACCCTTAGCCAGGGGGTGCCAGATGCCCACCACTACTACCACCCTTACCCAGGGGGGCTGGATGCCTACCACTACTATCACCCTAAGCCAGGGGGTGCCAGATGCCTACCACTACTACCACCCTTAGCCAGGGGGTGCCAGATGCCCACCACTACTACCACCCTTACCCAGGGGGGCGGGATAACTACCACTACTACCACCCTTAGCCAGGGGGGTGCCGGATGCCCACCACTACTACCACCCTTACCCAGGGGGGCTGGATGCCTACCACAACTACCACCCTTACCCAGGGGGGGCTGGATGCCTACCACTACTACCACCCTTACCCAGGGGGGTGCCAGATGCCCACCACCACTACCACCCTTACCCAGGGGGGGCTGGATGCCTACCACTACTATCACCCTAAGCCAGGGGGGCTGGATGCCTACCACTACTACCACCCTTAGCCAGGGGGGTGCCGGATGCCCACCACTACTACCACCCTTACCCAGGGGGGCTGGATGCCTACCACAACTACCACCCTTACCCAGGGGGGCTGGATGCCTACCACTACTACCACCCTTACCCAGGGGGCTGGATGCCTACCACAACTACCACCATTACCCAGGGGGGCTGGATGCCTACCACTACTACCACCCTTAGCCAGGGGGTGCCAGATGCCCACCACCACTACCACCCTTACCCAGGGGGCTGGATGCCTACCACAACTACCACCCTTACCCAGGGGGGGCTGGATGCCTACCACTACTATCACCCTAAGCCAGGGGGGCTGGATGCCTACCACTACTACCACCCTTACCCAGGGGGGTAAATGATGACCACCACCACTACCACCCTTACCCAGGGGGGCTGGATGCCTACCACAACTACCACCCTTACCCAGGGGGGGCTGGATGCCTACCACTACTACCACCCTTAGCCAGGGGGGTGCCAGATGCCCTACCACAACTACCACCCTTACCCAGGGGGGCTGGATGCCTACCACTACTACCACCCTTAGCCAGGGGGTGCCAGATGCCCACCACCACTACCACCCTTACCCAGGGGGGCTGGATGCCTACCACTACTATCACCCTAAGCCAGGGGGCTGGATGCCTACCACTACTACCACCCTTACCCAGGGGGGCTGGATGCCTACCACTACTACCACCCTTAGCCATGGGGGTGCCAGATGCCTACCACAACTACCACCCTTACCCATGGGGGGCTGGATGCCTACCACTACTACCACCCTTATCCAGGGGGGTGCCGGATGCCCACCACTACTACCACCCTTACCCAGGGGGCTGGATGCCTACCACCACTACCACCCTTACCCAGGGGGGGCTGGATGTCTACCACTACTACCACCCTTAGCCAGGGGGGTGCCAGATGCCCACCACTACTACCACCCTTACCCAGGGGGGGCTGGATGCCTACCACTACTACCACCCTTACCCAGGGGGGTGCCAGATGCCCACCACCACTACCACCCTTACCCAGGGGGGGCTGGATGCCTACCACTACTATCACCCTAAGCCAGGGGGGCTGGATGCCTACCACTACTACCACCCTTAGCCATGGGGGTGCCAGATGCCCACCACCACTACCACCCTTACCCAGGGGGGGGCTGGATGCCTACCACTACTATCACCTCTACCCATGGGGGGCTGGATGCCTACCACCAACACCACCCCCACTCATAGGATGGACAATGCATGACACAACCAGCACACCACAACCTAGGGAATGCAAGAAAAAGACATCCCCCCAACACCATGACAAGCGTGTGTAGACTGTGTCAAATGCCTACAACACTGAACATGACTTTGAACATACAATGTGACCCCCTATTACATGTGCCACACATATATGTGTGTGGCCCCCACAATGCAAGCAGGCCATGACCAATGTGGCAATGGAGTCCAAACCCCCATCATCACAGTGACCAAAATGTAAGTGTGGGGTCCATAGCTGAAGCACATTTTGAACATTGTGGCAATGGGGTCCAAACCCCCATCATCACAGTGACCAAAATGTAAGTGTGGGGTCCATATCTGAAGCACATTTTGAACATTGTGGCAATGGGGTCCAAACCCCCATCATCACAGTGACCAAAATGTAAGTGTGGGGTCCATATCTGAAGCACATTTTGAACATTGTGGCAATGGGGTCCAAACCCCCATCATCACAGTGACCAAAAGGTAAGTGTGGGGTCCATAGCTGAAGCACATTTTGAACATTGTGGCAATGGGGTCCAAACCCCCATCATCACAGTGACCAAAATGTAAGTGTGGGGTCCATAGCTGAAGCACATTTTGAACATTGTGGCAATGGGGTCCAAACCCCCATCATCACAGTGACCAAAAGGTAAGTGTGGGGTCCATAGCTGAATCACATTTCGAACATTGTGGCAATGGGGTCCAAACCCCCATCATCACAGTGACCAAAAGGTAAGTGTGGGGTCCATATCTGAAGCACATTTTGAACATTGTGGCAATGGGGTCCAAACCCCCATCATCACAGTGACCAAAAGGTAAGTGTGGGGTCCATATCTGAAGCACATTTTGAACATTGTGGCAATGGGGTCCAAACCCCCATCATCACAGTGACCAAAATGTAAGTGTTGACAAAGAAAAAGCTGCAACTGCCAAACTGCATGGATGATTCCTGGTCACAGAACATAAAACACATCAGTGGCAAAGTAGTGCATGTGTCCCATTGCAACATAGATTGGGGGAGGCAAATACTGCAGTGCAAATAAGACATACCTTTGGCCATGTGCAGACAAACAACACCCATGGGGGCTGACACAGTCAACATTCATCAATGACACAATGACAGAAGTGACCATCAGAATGCAGACCCACATATTTGCACCAATGGGCACACAAATGCAGATACCCTGTGGAGACTGTAGATGTGAGGTGAACAGATACCATAGCATGGCAGCAATGGGACACACAAACCATGATCATTGTGCTGACTGATGACCAAGGAGTCCCAGGGACAGCAGGGGAAACCCACCAAACTACATACAGCCAATGGCACACCTAAGATATGCCAATGCAGTGGTGCCCGATGCACAAACACAAACAGGCAGACCCACACTGCACATCAAACTCAACAGGTGAGGGGGGGGTGCCAGTGTCCCCAGGCAACCACACAACACATGAGGAGGCCTGAATACCAATCATACAGATGTGCATACAGTGCCACACAAAGGTAACTCATGGATCCAAATCCCCTATGTGGGCAATCAGGCATTGTCAGATGAGAGGGAGCACAAATCACACATGTCACACAGGCACGTAGGAACAGCAACTGACACAGCAAGACACAGACACACCACAGCACTACCCCCAGGGCCCCCACAATGTGGTGACCCTGGACTGCATTACAATCCCACTGTGATGACAAAGCTAAATGTCGTTCACACTGTGAACCACAGTCATGTGTCCTGAGCAACAAACTACCATCACACCTACACCAGCACAAATCAATCAGCACAGCCAGTAAGCCAAGGCCAACATGGAGGCAGGGGTCTAGCCGGGCAACAACTCTCATCTGCACACACTCAACACCACACACCTCGACCTCCAACAATGTGCAGCAGTGAAGCACACATGCACTGGTGACATTGCACATGCACCCATGACAATTCCAGGGTGGTGGGTGGGAACCAAGGTGCAGAAACACATCACACATGGCCACTCAACAAGACTCCTGAATGTCTGACACACTGCACACTACGCTGTACATGGACATGACGGCAATACCACACCAACCAATGGGATCCCAGCCACAGTCACACACCAATGAAGAAGCCAAGGTCACCCACAAAGAACACACATAGACAACAACCAACATTGCAGCCCGGACCCTGAGGAGTGCCAGCAGTCACACACACAACGTGTCACAATCACTGAAAGATAACACAAACTGGAAATCACATGACAGGTGCAAACAACAAGTGCCAAGGGGAAACCTGACTGTGACCCATCTGCGTCTGCACACAAACTCAGCCCTGACAGCAAACACACCTATGGGTGACACCCTGATGACCAGTAATGTGCCATGCACCCACATCACAGAGAACCCAGGGAGAAGACTTTGGGGGAACATAGGTCAACTCAGCAAGCATCACAAACAGGTACAACACTAGGGATCACAGCATGCACAGCAAAACGGAAGTGAACACACAGACATGCTCATACAACACACACCTTGGGCGCAGGCAATGTCACAGGAGTACACACTACCATGAGGGGACTCCACTCCTGTGTGAGGAAAGCTGTGCCATATGTTGCCTCAGTAGGGCCCCATCATGTCAGCTGAGCACTTGGTCACACAATCAACAATTAGCACCAAATGAAGGCTCCTGTCACATCAGCCTGGTCATGGAAGTGCCCATGAAATCATCAGCACAGATCCAACACACTTGTATAGCAATGTTGCACTGACAACACAGATGAGTCCTTCCCCACTGATGCCCAAACCTGCATGTCCAGTGGAGATGGCCACACGGTCAGGGAAGTAGACGAATTGAACAATGGCAGGCACAACAGATGTGCAGGGGTGGAAGCCACAGATGTGAAATTGCTAATGTAAGTAGGAAATCCCATTGCCAAATACTGAACACATGACACCCTCAGATGCTGCTATGGATGACATGGATACACCACAGGATAGGACACATTCCCCCTGGACCACATGTGTTCCTGCACAGTAACACTTCATTATCATGAGACCAAATATCACCATCACTGCAGCAAGGGCATGGTTAGCATCATCAACAACATGTACATCAGAAGCATAAGCACTAGAGAACAGAAAGTTGCTTTATTCAGCATATGTGTGTTTAAAAGTGAAAGTCCAGAATAAACACAAAGGCCAATGGCCAGTCCATTGTCAAAGTCCAAACAGGGTGACAGTGGCAGATGTCACCCTACGCATGCCTGCACTGCACAAAACCAGGGACAATCCACTAGGAGGGGCAACCGGGGGCAGGCCAGGCACCGCAGGGACAGGATCAGGGCTCACCAGGAGGAAGCAGGGAAGGGGTGGTGGGTGCTGGCGAGCCACTGACAACTGCAGTGGAGGTGTCTGACATGGTGTGTGCCGGCACCACTGGGGGGCATGACTCAGATGTTGTGGGTGCCGGCACGACTGCAGTGGACCCTGCAGATGGAGTGGACAGGTCCGCCACTGCAGTGCCCAAGTCAGACAGGGTGGTAGTGGACTCCACTGCAGTGCCTACCACCATGGGAGGAGAATGGGGAACAGGCAAGGTGGGCTGGACAGAGGGGGAGGACACCCTCACCACATCAGTGGCACAGACAAGCGCAGCGGGGGTGTGGTGCCGGGAGAGCAAGTGGCAGGGGGAGAAGGCCGGATCCTCTTGGGGATGGTATATCTGTGGGTGGGGGAACCTGGGGCAGGGTGTGGTGGGGGCACCTGTGGAGTGGGGGCCTGAGGGATGGAGGAAGGAGACCTGGTGCCTGAGCTGCAGGGCGGCGGTGGGGTCTTGCTCTTACGACTCCTTGGGGACTTGTGGGTGGGGGCCTCAGTCTGTCTGCGCCTGGGGGAGGGTGTCCGGGGGCGAGGGGCACTCTGCTCCATGTGGGTGGGCTTCCTCTTCCCCCTGAATGCTGTATCAGCTGGATCGGAGGGGAAGAGGCCGAGGTCACTGAGGAAGAGCTGCTGGGTCTTTGGGGTTGCAGGTGAGGCAAGGGAGGGTGCTTTGGAGGGAGAGGTAACTGAGGACTGCGCAGTGCTCGTGGATGCGTGTGTGTGTTCCAGGGCCCCATCCCCTGTGAGTCTGGTTTCAGTCCCCTGACTGTGCATGCGTGTGCGTTTTGTTTGTGGCGTGTGTGTCTGTGTGCTTGACGTGTGTGTGCTGGTGTGTGCCTGTGCCGGTGTGTGTGTGCTTGGGACGGGTAAGGTGCTGGGGAGTGTGGATGGAGCAGAGGCAGGAGGGGTGAGGGACTGTCTGAGGAGGGACCCTGCTGCCGTCAGGGAGGAGTCCATGGACCTATTGCCCCTCTGTAGGTCAGACATGCCCGATGAGATGCCCTCCATGAACGACACCAGCTGAGTCAACAGAGCGGTGTGCGCATGGAGGACACTCAGCATGGCTGTCTGCCCTACATGGAGCTGGCGAAGGAGGTACACAGACTCCTCACTCAGGGCAGCAGGGGACACAGGGTCAGGGGGTGCGGTGCCTGGCCCAAAGGAGACACGCTCCCGAACATGGGAGCCTCCACGGACCTGGGGAATGGGAGCCGATGGGAGGGCGGTGGTGGTGCTGGTGTTGCCGGGGACAGCAATACTAGCTCGGGTGTGGTGGCTGCTGACACCCGCCTCCATAAGGGAGTCATCCTCCGAGCCGCTGTGGTCCTCAGCTGAGGTGGATGCTGCTGAGGACTCCTCGGTGTGGCTCCCCTCGCCCTCCGTGCCACTGGGTCCCTCCGACCACTCCTCGGCTGTTGACCCAGTCTGGCTCTCCGGCTCCTCCTGGTCCGTGGAGCTGTCCCCTTCCGTGGCCGTGGATGTATCTGCAAACAATGGGGAAACAGACAGACATCAGTCACCTGCACCAAACGCACACACCACTGTGAGCACAGCACATTACAGAGCAAGCCCTGGCATCATTAGTTGAACATTGCTAAAAGTGCCCTAACTGAACAGGAGAAGCCAATTGTCAGTCTGATGCCAACCATGGCACTCACATCCCACATGGCCTTGCACCCATCTGTCTGGTGTCTGTTGGATAGCAACACCCCAGTGTGGACACATGCACCAACTACACAGTAGTTGGACAGTGCAGAGGACACGGTGTAGCATGTGGACATGCACACATCACAACTCTTGCCACTGAGTCAGTACAGGTTTCCGGATGAAAGGGATGCCCAGAGTCAAATAGGAAATGCATGTGATGCATACCAGCGACAGACACCATGATGCACCCATGTCCTGATAGCCATCGCCACAATGGTGTGCATGTAGCACATGTCACTCCCCTGCAGGATCACCAATAAGTAGACACATGCCATGGCGGAGGCATGACTGCTAAGTCATACATCACTGTCTCAGTGATGTATGACTTGGCAGCCAGACAACAACACTCTGCACTGTGTCACAATAGTAGGTCATGGGGAATGCAAGTCCTGGAGCTGCACAAGTGCACATGTACATCCCCCACACAACACATCATCTTAACCCTCATCTGTCCAGGTCATACCGATTGGACATATGGGAGACCTGTGACACTACCCTCTGAACCTGAGCCCCTCACAATCTGCTGTGAATGGGAAACAGCTGCCTGAACTTCACATTCGCATACCCCAGTCTGCACGGGCAGCTGATCAAACACCTATGTGACACACAAGTATCGTCTCCTATGGTCACATCTCCAGTGGCATGCTGAGCCCCTACCGAGAAACACCCCAGCAGTCCTGGCAACAAATCCACAGCACACTGACACAGAGGCAGACACCTGAGGGGTCAAATCACTGTGCACAACGTGTCAGCTGATACCCAGGAGTGGGAGTACAGGTGTATTGGATGGGCTGGAGTAGGAATGACTGTCCTGCCCCACATGAATGAGGGATGAGCCCTGGACAGTGGATAGCTGGCTATGTATGTGTCACACACGTAATCTGCACACTCCTGGGGCCCAAACATTGTTCCCACCCGCTGCATGGGTGTGTGCCAGATACCCCAGGCACATGTGGTGGCTCAGCTCAGCAAGTGGACCGCATATGAAAGCAACACGCAGATTACATGTCCAAACACAGGCATTTTGTGAACAATGGACCCACCCATGATGCCCACAACAGAGTTAGGGAAACAGATGCTGTCCCCCACCTTGAGTGAAGCAAACTGCAAGGACACAGTCCCAAGTGACACAATTCCCTGAATGTAAGGGCAACAACTGGGTATCAGATGAGGAGTGGGCAGTGCACAATAGAGGGACATGGCTCCTGGACAACATGACTGCTGTACTGTGGCAGTTTAACCAGGCCAGAGGAGGGCACATAGCATGTAATACAGAGTTCACAGTGCAGTCTCTGACTCACCCCCTCCTTCCTGCTGTCTGGCCTTCAGCTGCCCATCCAGGTCTGGAAACACCACCGCCAGGATCTGGAGCATGTGGGGGGTCAGGGTCCGTGTTCCGCCCCTCCTGCGAGGAGGCGACAGCTTCTGCTGGACCCGTGCAATCCTCCGGGTCCAGCCCCGAAGGTCCTGCCACCTCTTCTGGCAGTTGCGGATCCGGCGCTTGTAGACCCCCACGGACCGGACAGCCCGGACGATGTCCTTCCAGATCTCCTGCTTCCGATGGGCATTAACCTGTGAGGATGACAAAGTGAAAAGGCCATTACTACACATGCAACATATCCATGCATGACACAGTTGTATATACATGTCTCAATCACAGGGGCACATGATGTACACAGGCAGTGCAACGCTGCCCATGGACAGTTTGCCAGAAGTCACTACATGGTATCATTGCATGGGAAGTAAAACCTTGTTCAAATGCACTGTCACTGCACCATACCTGTCCAGTGCATGTCACTACACACTATGGGGGGTGACAACTACTCAGTGAGCCTGCTAGCCAGTGGCGTGCAGACTTTCAGCCTTGCTAGTCAGACAAAATGCACATTCAGAAAGGCAGTGCACAGAACACTCACCTGCTCCCCTGGTGTCCCATACAGCTTGCTGTACTGTGGAAGTAGGCTGTCCAGCAGGGCCTGGTTCTCCTCAAGGCTGAAGGCTGGGGCTCTCTCCACAGTACGTGCCATTGCAGGGTTCAGAGGGGGCAGAGACAGCAGCAGTGCAGTGGCAGATGTCGTCCTGGAGCATGTAGTGCAGGCAAGTGAGCTCTCAGGGGAACAGCCAGCAATATATATGTGCTGCAGAGGCAGATACTGTCCCATGTGTCCAAAGTGATAGGTCCAAGTCGTTTGCATCTTCTGAATCTGGCCAATCCATGGAATAGCAGCACCAATACACACCCACAGCATCCTTCAAATCTTCAACTTCATGACATACATGATTTTGCAACATTGTTGTGGGTGACCAACTGAATTTCCAGCAACCGACTCGTTCGAATTTCGAAAACGCGTCCGTTGCCAGGCTAGGCCATTGTCAATGGGTGCGCACCGATCGGTCCATTGCTGTTCAACGCGTACAGGGGTACAACGCGCACCGCACACATTGAATGCAATGGGCCGGCCGGGCGCACCGATCGGTCCATTGCTGTTCAACGCGTACAGGGGTACAACGCGTACCCGCACACATTGAATGCAATGGGCCGGCCGGGTGCACCGATCGGTCCATTGCTGTTCAACGCATACAGGGGTACAACGCGTACCCGCACACATTGAATGCAATGGGCCGGCCGGGCGCACCGATCGGTCCATTGCGGTACAACGCGTACAGGGGTACAACGCGTACCCGCACACATTGAATGCAATGGGCCGGCCGGGCGCACCGATCGGTCCATTGCTGTTCAACGCGTACAGGGTACAACGCGTACCCGCACACATTGAATGCAATGGGCCGGCCGGGCGCACCGATCGGTCCATTGCTGTTCAACGCGTACAGGGGTACAACGCGTACCCGCACACATTGAATGCAATGGGCCGGCCGGGCGCACCGATCGGTCCATTGCGGTACAACGCGTACCCGCACACATTGAATGCAATGGGCCGGCCGGGTGCACCGATCGGTCCATTGCTGTTCAACGCATCCCTGTACAAGTGACTGGCATATGTCACCATGCCTGTCTCAGATGAACATATGCCAGCCACAGATAGCTCCCAGGGAGTGAGGGGCACACCTACAACACGACAGCCTGTCCAAACTGTATCATAAGGCATGTAAGGCTGCATTTCCTATTGTGTGTATGTTGGTGTACATGTTGTCCTGTGGGTGTCACCTGGGGGCAGCCACCCCCAGGCTGTGCACGTGTTCATGGGGACAGGATCCTGGGTGTTACGTGTACATGACCACTGTGATGTGCAACTGTTCATATCTGTGCATGTGCCATGATCACATTTCACGGTGGTGTATGTGTATGTCATGTCACATACCCCCTGAGTCCCATGTGGGACGGTATGTTTGAGCCAGGGTGTCCCAGTGGCACAATAGTGATGGTCCTCCACAGTCTGTGTGCATGTAGTGTTTACAATGTCTCTGATTTCATGTGCACAATGGGAGACAGTCTCCATATCCACGTTGTGTGGCAATGGACTTTGATGTTGTGCGTGTGTGTGTCACAGACGTCCATGTCTGTCCTGCAGTGGCAAGTGGGACCACTACCTGTGGGGGTCATGGTTGTTTTGCTGTGGTGTATACATGATACTCCATGTAATGCCAGTGTCCATGTGGCAATACAGGGTCCCTGGGAATGTACCTGTCGTTGAGCTGTGATGCCTGGGGCACATCTGTCCTCACATGTCACTGTGGGGGATGATTGTGACATGGCAGCAGGAGATGGGAACTGTGACACGGCCTCATGATATCCAATGGGCCAACCTGGGACTTATTGATGCCACTTGTTGAACCGTGATGACAGATGTTGGCCATGTATGTACCATACATGTCCTTACGGAACTGCACACTTCATGTAGTTGTGCCTCATAATGATGTATGATGTGATATTGAGTGTGTTCAATGCCGCATATGTGGGGTGACTGACAATCTTGCTTTCTTCTCCTCTGCACTGCAGGGCTCCTGCTGTCCATAGACCATTCCCAGACCTGGCAACGATGGTGGAACGGGACAGCATCCGACGGTACCGCTTCACCAGGCAGCTGATTGAGGATTTGGCAGTGCAGTTGGCCCCACATTTGCAGCCTGGCCGGCCGTATCCTACAGCGCTGACCCCCAAGGTGAAGGTGATGGCAGCCCTACACTTCTTTGCCACCGGTACCTTCCAACATACTGTGGCGACTGCTGGTGGGATGTCACAGACCATGTTGAGCCGTGTGCTCCGCGATGTTTTGGAGGCAATGTTGCTATTCCTGAACCGGTACATCTATTTCCCTAGACTGCAACGACTCACTGACGTGAAGAGTGACTTCTATGCCCTGGGGAGGATGCCGCATGTCATTGGCTCCATTGATGGGACACATGTGGCTTTGGTACCACCACAGGCCCAGGAGCAGGCCTACCGTTACCGCAAGCACTACCACTCAGTCAATGCACTGGTGGTGTGTCTTGCAGATATGACCATCACACACGTGTGTGCCCGTTTCCCTGGTTCAGCACACAATGCCTTTGTGATGAGGAGTAGTCGCATCCCCAGGATGATGGCACAGATTCAGAACCAGCGTGCCTGGCTTGTCGGTGTGTACTGACTTTGTGCCATTGTGTGTGATCTGATCTGTAGTATTCCGCCCACTTTTCCAAGTCAGCTAATGTGCACTTGTCTGTCCGTAGGTGACTCAGGATACCCCAACATGCCGTGGTTGCTGACACCCCTCAGGAACCCTGTGACACCAGCCCAGATGCGCTACAATGAGGCACATGGTCGGACCAGGAGAGTGATTGAGCGGACATTTGGTCTCCTGAAGAGCCGCTTCCGCTGCCTCGACAAGACAGAAGGGTCCCTCCCAAATGCCCCAGCGAAGGTGTGCAAGATTATCATCGTCTGCTGCATGCGCCACAACCTGGCAGTGCGGAAGGAGTTGCCTCTCATCCAGGATGACAATGACCAACATCCGCCACCTGTGGAGGATCCTGACCGGGCCACGATGCCAGTGATGATGATGATGATGAGGGTGATGTCCGCACACAGCTCATCACCAACTTCTTTAGCTGAATGTGAGTATCCTGAGGTGTCATGTCAATGATGTGAGTTGGCATGATATGTGTAGGTGGTGCTCTGGTGCTGTTGGAGTGTGTCCATGGGCTACTTGACTGGATGTGTGTAGCGATGTGTGCTTACAGGTGGTCTGTACTCCCCAACAGTGTTGACATGCTAACTTGGTTCTGGGTGGGTATCTTGTAACATGTATTGTGCATGAGTTTTGCTGTTCTGTCCTGTTCTCCATTGCTTTTGACTGTGTGTCATTTCTGTCCTTCACAGGGTACTTTCAGATTCGTTTGGTCAACTGTGTCCACCGACGACGTGATTGTACTTCCAGGGTGGTAGCTGTTGTGTCCCTACAGGTGATGTGCGCCACACCCATGGACTTCCTTCCTTCTACAGTTGTTGACTGTGTGCCCGCTGCCAGGTGGGATTAGCTTGCATCTGTAGTGGTTACGGCATGTTGCAACTGTGTAATAAACCTGTGCTTCACTTTGTGATGTGCGTTGTCTGTGGTCACACATTTGACTGCCATTTGCTTACTGCACCTGTGGGCTACTTGACTACAACTGGGAATAGGTGTGGTGTCTGTGCATTGCACCGTCTTCCCTGGCAACATCAGTGTAGGCAATGAGTCAGATGGCCTAGGTGTGTATGTGTTGTGTAGCCCTGGTGGTGTGTCTCCCTCATATGTGTCACGTTGCCTTTACTCACATGCCTGTGTTGTACTTGCTGTTGCAGTCCGCATACACAGTGTAATTTTGCAGTTCATCATCCCCATGACAGCACCCACGTTGGAATCACAACAGAGGCAAGTATGGTGTATTAGTGTGTTTATTGTGATACATTTGTGTGAATAGTGCATAGGATTGTTAGTGCTGTACATTTATATTGCAATCAGAAGTTCCTAGGTGAATTGAAAGTCCTGGTAGACAAAATCCCCAGTATCGGGGCCACAGTTGTCTGAGACATTGGTCCAACTTGTACTCCCCCTGTCATGTGTGGAAGTTGTGTTGCCGTCAACAGGGTGAACAGTCTGTGCACAAAGGTGAACATCCAGAACAGGTTCAGGCTTCCTGGGGGTTGCACTTGGCCATCGGCCTCTCACTTGCCCCTCCTCGGACGACCCCTCTTCTTTGGGGGGGCCCCCTCAAGCACAGGCTGCTGCGGTGCAGGGGACTCTCCGCCAGAGTCATCCTCCCTCCCTGTGGCAGTTGCAGTTTGTTCAGCACCAGATGTTGTTGGCACACAGGGAGGTGTAGACTGGTTACTGTTCATCTGGCGGAGGCATTGTAATATGTCCCTGTGCACCACCGTCATCTCTTGCAGTGCGTCCCACTTGGACTCCACGCGGGACATGTGAGAGTCCAAGCGGGCATGATGGGCAGCCTGATGCTGTTTCATGTCTCTGATGAGCCCCACTACCTGGCTGAGATCTCCGGTGCTGGACTGGTACGCATCGGCTATGCGTACCAGTTGTGGGTCGTCATGCACATCAGACACCTCTGCAAGCAGCGACCTCTGTCTCCCACCCCTCCCACCACCCTGCCGACATGTGCAGTGCGTGCAGTGGCACGCACAGATGACCCTGGTCCCCCTTGGGGGTTGGTGGTGGTGGTGGTGTCCATGGCCCCACGTTGGTCCAGGGTCCCTGTGCTGGTGGTGCTCCTTGTTCTGTCCATGTCGGCAGGGATGGTATTTGTGGTGACAGTCGTTGGAGGGGTGGGTGCAGGGGGTGCAGCTGGTGGTCCTGCTGGTGCTGCAGCTGATGGTCCTGCTGGTGCTGCATGTTGACTTGCACCGGAGGTGCCAGGTTGGTCTTCTTCGTCCGAGGAGGGCAGAGGCTGTACGATACCAGTGAGCTCTGTATCCTCTTGAGCCTGGGACTGGGACTCCTCAGCGTCTGCTGCTGTGTCCCCATCATCACCTGTTTTTGGGAGACACACACAATGTATGTTATGTTTCTGCAGGCATCAATGGTTGACACACCTGACAGTTGTGACTGTGCCTCTGGGTGCGGGCCTGTACATTGCATTGTCCTAAGTTGTCACAGTCAGGGGTTGATATTGGTGTAGCACATTGTCCTGCATTATTTGGGCATTTCTATGTATTTGTTGGGGTGTGAACATGGTCTGCCTTGGTTGTATTTGGTTGACAGCCGGCCCTCCTTCCCACCCTGCCAGTCAGTTATCCCACCATGGACTGTGCTTGCATTGCAGGGAGTGAAAGTTGTCTTTCAGGATGTCAGTCAGTGGTGTCCTGCTGTTGGTTGTTGCACAGTTGCCAGCAGGGCCTTGTGCTCCCCACAGCAGTAGCCAGTGTCAGCCATCTTGTCAGTTGTTTTCCACTCCCTGTGATGTGAGCATGGTTCAGGGTGGTGTTGATGGGACAGTTGTGGGGGTGAGCTATGTCTGTGACTATGACTCCCATCATGCTATTGCCTCCACCCCACTTCCCAGCATTCCCATACTTACTTGCTTTTGTGGGGAGTTCAGTGTGTGTGGGTGTGAGAGCAATGGCAAGTTGGCTGACAGTGGTGTCCTGCTGTTGGTTGGTGTGCAGTTCCCAGCATGCCCTTGTGCTCCCCACGACACAGCAACAGTGTCAGACATCTTTGATGGGCCTTTCCACTCTCTGTGGGATGTGCATGCGTGAGTGTGAGCTTGCTGGGCCATGTGGTGGGGGATGTAGAGCTGTGACTACGACTCCCATCATGCTATTGCCTCCACCCCCCTTCCCAGCATGCCCATCCTTCCTTCCTTTTGACTCTGCTTCCATGTGGGGTGGGCTGCCTGTGCTGACAGGATGGCTGGGAGAGTTGTCCTGGCAGTTGTTTGGCTAAAAGTCCAAAGAGTGTCCCTGTGCTTCACACAACATAACCCAGGGTGGAGGTTCTTTGTGGGATCTTGAGTTAGGATGTGAGGCATTGCATTCTCCCAGGTGGGTTATGTGGAGTATGTGTTGAGGGGGTGTGTGAGGGGAGGTGCTTGTGACTATGGTCAGTGCTGCAAGTCCTCCTTCCCACCCAGCCAGATATCCCACCATGGAACGTGCTAGCATTGCAGGGAGTGGAAGTTGTCTTTCAGGATGTCAGTCAGTGGTGTCCTGCTGTTTGTTGGTGCACAGTTGCCAGCAGGGCCTTGTGCTCCCCACAGCAGTAGCCAGTGTCAGCCATCTTGTCAGTTGTTTTCCACTCCCTGTGATGTGAGCATGGTTCAGGGTGGTGTTGATGGGACAGTTGTGGGGGTGAGCTATGTCTGTGACTATGACTTCCATCATGCTATTGCCTCCACCCCACTTCCCAGCATTCCCATACTTACTTGCTTTTGTGGGGAGTTCAGTGTGTGTGGGTGTGAGAGCAATGGCAAGATGGCAGTCAGTGGTGTCCTGCTGTTTGTTGGTGCACAGTTGCCAGCAGGGCCTTGTGCTCCCCACAGCAGTAGCCAGTGTCAGCCATCTTGTCAGTTGTTTTCCACTCCCTGTGATGTGAGCATGGTTCAGGGTGGTGTTGATGGGACAGTTGTGGGGGTGAGCTATGTCTGTGACTATGACTCCCATCATGCTATTGCCTCCACCCCACTTCCCAGCATTCCCATACTTACTTGCTTTTGTGGGGAGTTCAGTGTGTGTGGGTGTGAGAGCAATGGCAAGATGGCTGACAGTGGTGTCCTGCTGTTGGTTGGTGTGCAGTTCCCAGCATGCCCTTGTGCTCCCCACGACACAGCAACAGTGTCAGACATCTTTGATGGGCCTTTCCACTCTCTGTGGGATGTGCATGCGTGAGTGTGAGCTTGCTGGGCCATGTGGTGGGGGATGTAGAGCTGTGACTACGACTCCCATCATGCTATTGCCTCCACCCCCTTCCCAGCATGCCCATCCTTCCTTCCTTTTGACTCTGCTTCCCTGTGGGGTGGGCTGCCTGTGCTGACAGGAAGGCTGGGAGTGTTGTCCTGGCAGTTGTTTGGCTAAAAGTCCCAAGAGTGTCCCTGTGCTTCACACAACATAACCCAGGGTGGTGGTTCTTTGTGGGATCTTGAGTTAGGATGTGAGGCATTGCATTCTCCCAGGTGGGTTATGTGGAGCATGTGTTGAGGGGGTGTGTGAGGGGAGGTGCTTGTGACTATGGTCAGTGCTGCAAGTCCTCCTTCCCACCCAGCCAGATATCTCACCATGGAACATGCTTGCATTGCAGAGAGTGCAAGTTGGCTTTCAGGATGTCAGGCAGTGGTGTTGTGCTGTTTGTTGGTGCACAGTTCCCAGCAGGGCCTTGTGCTCCCCACAGCAGTAGCCAGTGTCAGCCATCTTGTCAGTCCTTATCCACTCCCTGTGATGTGAGCATGGTTCAGGGTGGTGTTGATGGGTCAGTTGTGAGGCTGAGCAATATCTGTGCCTACTACTCCCATCATGCTATTGCCTCCACCCCCCTTCCCAGCATGCCCATGCTTCCTTCCTTTTGACTCTGCTTCCCTGTGGGGTGGGCTGCCTGTGCTGACAGGATGGCTGGGAGTGTTGTCCTGGCAGTTGTTTGGCTAAAAGTCCAAAGAGTGTCCCTGTGCTTCACACAACATAACCCAGGGTGGAGGTTCTTTGTGGGATCTTGAGTTAGGATGTGAGGCATTGCATTCTCCCAGGTGGGTTATGTGGAGTATGTGTTGAGGGGGTGTGTGAGGGGAGGTGCTTGTGACTATGGTCAGTGCTGCAAGTCCTCCTTCCCACCCAGCCAGATATCCCACCATGGAACGTGCTAGCATTGCAGGGAGTGGAAGTTGTCTTTCAGGATGTCAGTCAGTGGTGTCCTGCTGTTTGTTGGTGCACAGTTGCCAGCAGGGCCTTGTGCTCCCCACAGCAGTAGCCAGTGTCAGCCATCTTGTCAGTTGTTTTCCACTCCCTGTGATGTGAGCATGGTTCAGGGTGGTGTTGATGGGACAGTTGTGGGGGTGAGCTATGTCTGTGACTATGACTTCCATCATGCTATTGCCTCCACCCCACTTCCCAGCATTCCCATACTTACTTGCTTTTGTGGGGAGTTCAGTGTGTGTGGGTGTGAGAGCAATGGCAAGATGGCTGACAGTGGTGTCCTGCTGTTGGTTGGTGTGCAGTTCCCAGCATGCCCTTGTGCTCCCCACGACACAGCAACAGTGTCAGACATCTTTGATGGGCCTTTCCACTCTCTGTGGGATGTGCATGCGTGAGTGTGAGCTTGCTGGGCCATGTGGTGGGGGATGTAGAGCTGTGACTACGACTCCCATCATGCTATTGCCTCCACCCCCTTCCCAGCATGCCCATCCTTCCTTCCTTTTGACTCTGCTTCCCTGTGGGGTGGGCTGCCTGTGCTGACAGGAAGGCTGGGAGTGTTGTCCTGGCAGTTGTTTGGCTAAAAGTCCCAAGAGTGTCCCTGTGCTTCACACAACATAACCCAGGGTGGTGGTTCTTTGTGGGATCTTGAGTTAGGATGTGAGGCATTGCATTCTCCCAGGTGGGTTATGTGGAGTATGTGTTGAGGGGGTGTGTGAGGGGAGGTGCTTGTGACTATGGTCAGTGCTGCAAGTCCTCCTTCCCACCCAGCCAGATATCTCACCATGGAACATGCTTGCATTGCAGAGAGTGCAAGTTGGCTTTCAGGATGTCAGGCAGTGGTGTTGTGCTGTTTGTTGGTGCACAGTTCCCAGCAGGGCCTTGTGCTCCCCACAGCAGTAGCCAGTGTCAGCCATCTTGTCAGTCCTTATCCACTCCCTGTGATGTGAGCATGGTTCAGGGTGGTGTTGATGGGCCAGTTGTGAGGCTGAGCAATATCTGTGCCTACTACTCCCATCATGCTATTGCCTCCACCCCCTTCCCAGCATGCCCATGCTTCCTTCCTTTTGACTCTGCTTCCCTGTGGGGTGGGCTGCCTGTGCTGACAGGATGGCTGGGAGTGTTGTCCTGGCAGTTGTTTGGCTAAAAGTCCCAAGAGTGTACCTGTGCTTCACACAACATAACCCAGGGTGGAGGTTCTTTGTGGGATCTTGAGTTAGGATGTGAGGCATTGCATTCTCCCAGGTGGGTTATGTGGAGTATGTGTTGAGGGTGTGTGTGAGGGGAGGTGCTTGTGACTATGGTCAGTGCTGCAAGTCCTCCTTCCCACCCAGCCAGATATCCCACCATGGAACGTGCTTGCATTGCAGAGAGTGCATGTTGGCTTTCAGTATGTCAGGCAGTGGTGTTGTGCTGTTTGTTGGTGCAGAGTTCCCAGCAGGGCCTTGTGCTCCCCACAGCAGTAGCCAGTGTCAGCCATCTTGTCAGTCCTTATCCACTCCCTGTGGTGTGAGCATGGCTCAGGGTGGTGTTGATGGGCCAGTTGTGAGGCTGAGCAATATCTGTGCCTACTACTCCCATCATGCTATTGCCTCCACCCCCCTTCCCAGCATGCCCATCCTTCCTTCCTTTTGACTCTGCTTCCCTGTGGGGTGGGCTGCCTGTGCTGACAGGAAGGCTGGGAGTGTTGTCCTGGCAGTTGTTTGGCTAAAAGTCCCAAGAGTGTCCCTGTGCTTCACACAACATAACCCAGGGTGGTGGTTCTTTGTGGGATCTTGAGTTAGGATGTGAGGCATTGCATTCTCCCAGGTGGGTTATGTGGAGTATGTGTTGAGGGGGTGTGTGAGGGGAGGTGCTTGTGACTATGGTCAGTGCTGCAAGTCCTCCTTCCCACCCAGCCAGATATCTCACCATGGAACATGCTTGCATTGCAGAGAGTGCAAGTTGGCTTTCAGGATGTCAGGCAGTGGTGTTGTGCTGTTTGTTGGTGCACAGTTCCCAGCAGGGCCTTGTGCTCCCCACAGCAGTAGCCAGTGTCAGCCATCTTGTCAGTCCTTATCCACTCCCTGTGATGTGAGCATGGTTCAGGGTGGTGTTGATGGGCCAGTTGTGAGGCTGAGCAATATCTGTGCCTACTACTCCCATCATGCTATTGCCTCCACCCCCTTCCCAGCATGCCCATCCTTCCTTCCTTTTGACTCTGCTTCCCTGTGGGGTGGGCTGCCTGTGCTGACAGGAAGGCTGGGAGTGTTGTCCTGGCAGTTGTTTGGCTAAAAGTCCCAAGAGTGTCCCTGTGCTTCACACAACATAACCCAGGGTGGTGGTTCTTTGTGGGATCTTGAGTTAGGATGTGAGGCATTGCATTCTCCCAGGTGGGTTATGTGGAGTATGTGTTGAGGGGTGTGTGAGGGGAGGTGCTTGTGACTATGGTCAGTGCTGCAAGTCCTCCTTCCCACCCAGCCAGATATCTCACCATGGAACATGCTTGCATTGCAGAGAGTGCAAGTTGGCTTTCAGGATGTCAGGCAGTGGTGTTGTGCTGTTTGTTGGTGCACAGTTCCCAGCAGGGCCTTGTGCTCCCCACAGCAGTAGCCAGTGTCAGCCATCTTGTCAGTCCTTATCCACTCCCTGTGATGTGAGCATGGTTCAGGGTGGTGTTGATGGGCCAGTTGTGAGGCTGAGCAATATCTGTGCCTACTACTCCCATCATGCTATTGCCTCCACCCCCTTCCCAGCATGCCCATGCTTCCTTCCTTTTGACTCTGCTTCCCTGTGGGGTGGGCTGCCTGTGCTGACAGGATGGCTGGGAGTGTTGTCCTGGCAGTTGTTTGGCTAAAAGTCCAAAGAGTGTCCCTGTGCTTCACACAACATAACCCAGGGTGGAGGTTCTTTGTGGGATCTTGAGTTAGGATGTGAGGCATTGCATTCTCCCAGGTGGGTTATGTGGAGTATGTGTTGAGGGGGTGTGTGAGGGGAGGTGCTTGTGACTATGGTCAGTGCTGCAAGTCCTCCTTCCCACCCAGCCAGATATCCCACCATGGAACGTGCTAGCATTGCAGGGAGTGGAAGTTGTCTTTCAGGATGTCAGTCAGTGGTGTCCTGCTGTTTGTTGGTGCACAGTTGCCAGCAGGGCCTTGTGCTCCCCACAGCAGTAGCCAGTGTCAGCCATCTTGTCAGTTGTTTTCCACTCCCTGTGATGTGAGCATGGTTCAGGGTGGTGTTGATGGGACAGTTGTGGGGGTGAGCTATGTCTGTGACTATGACTTCCATCATGCTATTGCCTCCACCCCACTTCCCAGCATTCCCATACTTACTTGCTTTTGTGGGGAGTTCAGTGTGTGTGGGTGTGAGAGCAATGGCAAGATGGCTGACAGTGGTGTCCTGCTGTTGGTTGGTGTGCAGTTCCCAGCATGCCCTTGTGCTCCCCACGACACAGCAACAGTGTCAGACATCTTTGATGGGCCTTTCCACTCTCTGTGGGATGTGCATGCGTGAGTGTGAGCTTGCTGGGCCATGTGGTGGGGGATGTAGAGCTGTGACTACGACTCCCATCATGCTATTGCCTCCACCCCCTTCCCAGCATGCCCATCCTTCCTTCCTTTTGACTCTGCTTCCCTGTGGGGTGGGCTGCCTGTGCTGACAGGAAGGCTGGGAGTGTTGTCCTGGCAGTTGTTTGGCTAAAAGTCCCAAGAGTGTCCCTGTGCTTCACACAACATAACCCAGGGTGGTGGTTCTTTGTGGGATCTTGAGTTAGGATGTGAGGCATTGCATTCTCCCAGGTGGGTTATGTGGAGTATGTGTTGAGGGGGTGTTTGAGGGGAGGTGCTTGTGACTATGGTCAGTGCTGCAAGTCCTCCTTCCCACCCAGCCAGATATCTCACCATGGAACATGCTTGCATTGCAGAGAGTGCAAGTTGGCTTTCAGGATGTCAGGCAGTGGTGTTGTGCTGTTTGTTGGTGCACAGTTCCCAGCAGGGCCTTGTGCTCCCCACAGGAGTAGCCAGTGTCAGCCATCTTGTCAGTCCTTATCCACTCCCTGTGATGTGAGCATGGTTCAGGGTGGTGTTGATGGGCCAGTTGTGAGGCTGAGCAATATCTGTGCCTACTACTCCCATCATGCTATTGCCTCCACCCCCTTCCCAGCATGCCCATGCTTCCTTCCTTTTGACTCTGCTTCCCTGTGGGGTGGGCTGCCTGTGCTGACAGGATGGCTGGGAGTGTTGTCCTGGCAGTTGTTTGGCTAAAAGTCCCAAGAGTGTACCTGTGCTTCACACAACATAACCCAGGGTGGAGGTTCTTTGTGGGATCTTGAGTTAGGATGTGAGGCATTGCATTCTCCCAGGTGGGTTATGTGGAGTATGTGTTGAGGGTGTGTGTGAGGGGAGGTGCTTGTGACTATGGTCAGTGCTGCAAGTCCTCCTTCCCACCCAGCCAGATATCCCACCATGGAACGTGCTTGCATTGCAGAGAGTGCATGTTGGCTTTCAGTATGTCAGGCAGTGGTGTTGTGCTGTTTGTTGGTGCAGAGTTCCCAGCAGGGCCTTGTGCTCCCCACAGCAGTAGCCAGTGTCAGCCATCTTGTCAGTCCTTATCCACTCCCTGTGATGTGAGCATGGCTCAGGGTGGTGTTGATGGGCCAGTTGTGAGGCTGAGCAATATCTGTGCCTACTACTCCCATCATGCTATTGCCTCCACCCCCCTTCCCAGCATGCCCATGCTTCCTTCCTTTTGACTCTGCTTCCCTGTGGGGTGGGCTGCCTGTGCTGACAGGAAGGCTGGGAGTGTTGTCCTGGCAGTTGTTTGGCTAAAAGTCCCAAGAGTGTCCCTGTGCTTCACACAACATAACCCAGGGTGGTGGTTCTTTGTGGGATCTTGAGTTAGGATGTGAGGCATTGCATTCTCCCAGGTGGGTTATGTGGAGTTTGTGTTGAGGGGGTGTAAGAGGGGAGGTGCTTGTGACTATGGTCAGTGCTGCGAGTCCTCCTTCCCACCCAGCCAGATATCCCACCATGGAACGTGCTTCCATTGCAGGGAGTGGATGTTGTCTCTCAGGATGTCAGTCAGTGGTGTCCTGCTGTTGCTTGTTGCACAGTTGCCAGCAGGGCCTTTTGCTCCCCACAGCAGTAGCCAGTGTCAGCCATCTTGTGAGTCCTTTTCCACTCCCTGTGATGTGCGCATGGTTCATGGTGGTGTTGATGGGACAGTTGTGGGGGTGGGCAATATCTGTGACTACGACTCCCATGATACTATTGGCTACACTGACTTGCCCAGCATACACAGAATTCCTTTCTTTCAGTGGTCTTCACTGTGTGTTGGTGTTGTAGTGGTGGCTACATGTCTGGATGTGTTTGTTAGTTATATTTGTGCCACTGCCTAGCTGTAGTTGTAGTTGTGTTTGTACATGTGATGACACGGTTAAATGTAACTTTGAGATGGCATGTGTTGTGTTTATCTGACTGACATACACATTTTGGGATGATTCTGTTCTGGTTGCTGTGTAATTGCTATGAGTGCATGGTTTGACTCTCCCCTTGACAGTGATGTGTGTGTGTATTGTGGCAGAATATTGTGTACATTTGTTGTGTACTCACCAGGCTCTGGGATGTTCTCTAGTCCATAGACGCTCACTGGCGGAAGGATGGCCCGCACCTTCTCCTCCCAGGGCCTGAGGTATACTGGCTTGGCAGGAGGGCCACTGCCGGTGTATTGGCTCAGGAGGTAGTCCTTCTTGGGCAGCTCCCGTACCCTCCTGCGCACGTCATACCACCTGTTCTGGATGTCAGTCTTTGTGCGCAGACATGGTGATTGTGCGTTCACCCTGTTGATGATCCTCTCCCACATCTTGGTTTTCTGGGAGATGGGTTTCTGTTGGACCAGTGTGCCAAACAGCTGTGGCTCTACCCTGAGGATCTCGTCTACCAGGACTTCCAATTCACAATCTAGGAACTTGTGATGCTTCTTGGGGGGCATGGTGATGGGTGGTGATGGTGAGTGATGTGTGTGTTGGTGTGCAGGTGAGGGTGTGTGAGTGTGTGTTTTGCTGGGTGTATGTGAGGTAGCTATTTGTTGGTGTGCTGATGGTGTGTGGCTTGTGTGAGGGATGAGCTGTGGGTGTGTGGTTGCTGTCTGTTGAGTGCTGGCAGTAGAATAGCATTTGCAAAGGATCATGGTTGGGATTTGTGTCCTTTATATGGGTGGAGTTGTGGGTGTGTCTTTGTTCTCTGTCCCCACCCCCCCAGTATTTATTGGCTTTGTAATTGCTTGTTTGGCCTTTTTTTGTGTATTTTTTCTTAGTACTTTCTGTGCATGTGGAAACGTTCTTGTGACCGAGTCGGACCCTGCAGTTGTCTCGTACGGTCTTCTCTGTTTCGTTCACGCTGTGTGTGTGCAGTTTTCTATGCTGCGTACGCGTCGGTCGCGGTGTTTTGTGTTACTTCGGCTCGGTTTTGTATGCGTGTCGGTCGTACGGCTTGTCCTCCGTACGACTCGGTCGTGGTTTTCGCTCCTTGCATCATACTTTGCGGTTTGGAGTTCACGTGTACGTTTCGGTTGGATTTGTTCCGGGTGCGTGTCGGTCGGTTCGATTCGCGTGTTTTTCCGGCCGGATTGCTGTTTTCCGTGCGGCTCGGTCGTTCGGCTTGGGTTCAGTACGTGTCGGTCGGATTTTGCACGCCTTGCATTGTACTTGGCGTGTCGGGCGCCAAAGGTACGTGTCGGTCGGATTTAATTCCGGCTCCGAGTCGGTGGGTGCTTTTTCCGGCCCGAATCGGAATCGACCCCTATGTGTTTGAAAAACCAATAATGAGTCCAAAGTGTAAAATATCAAAGCAGTCTAGCAGAGCTGAACAGAAAGATGAAGAAAAAGAGAAACGACAAGGTTCCAAGAAACACAACACACTGAGGAAATGGAAGGATATCACTTTGATAATACATCTGGAGTGAACTGTTATGCAAATGTAGTGTTACATGGACTATACCATTTGAATCATTTTATAAATTCTATTAAAGAAAAAGTATATAAAATAATGTCTTCACAACTATGTAGGTTACCTGAAAAATTAAGAAGTGACAGAACTGTTATACATTCTGCTTCTGGAATATGAAAACTTACAGATGAGAGTTCTGGATCAGTAGTGTTTTCTCAAAATCTTCAGCAGAATGCTTAATAATTTTTAATCGTAATGCTAAGTCCTAGCCAAATAATTCATTTATATTCACATCTTCTTCATCTAATAGTCCATTAGATGAAGAAGATGTGAATATAAATGAATTATTTGGTTTAACTTATAAATGGAACCATAACTGTGAAGATTGTGAATTTACCGCTAGCACTGAAATCAATTCAGATCGATTCCTCTACTTGATGGTACCAGATTGTAAAGCTGTGGCCTTTGAAAATTTAACCAAAAATGCCCATCAAGATATGACTTGTCCAAACTGCAGATCAGAACTTACGTCTATGTTGTTAGTCTAAAGTTATGGGATATATGTCCTAGTCATGCTACAATGATGCAGAGCCAATGGTACTAATTTAGAAAGTGAAATTACAAGCTTTGTAGCTGGACAAATTTACATTTCAAACAGAACTTTCACAACTATAGCAATCATATTTTATGAAGGAGTTAATATAACCTCTGGGAACTACATAATATATTTAAAAGATGTCAAACAGGATGGACAGAGTGCAATGACATACAAATGACATTCAAATCAAGACTACCTAAAAAATTACCAAACTCATATTTGCTATTTCTAGAACCGAAGTTCTAAGGACAATTTAGGATAAGAATATGTAGAATTGTATTGACAGGTATATGGATTATGTGTTTCTTAGACATTATTCGGCCTATTAGGGGTATTGTCCACAGCAAACTGTTAGAGATGAAAGACTAACTGTGGGAAAGGAATTTATAAAACAATATAGGACTACATTCTCTTACTACAGATAAAAACTAAATGGAGATACTATAATAACAGCAGGTTTAAGTTGTTTGTAAAGAGTCTCTTTACCACTAAAAAAAATAAGCCCTTTTGTTTCTGCTACAACAACTTCTAAGTACGACAGTGTGTTATGTTTTTTGTACATGGACCAAGAACATTTTAGACATAATTTGGCCTAACATGGATGATGTTTACAAAAGGACATCCGAAAATGAAGACTGCTTCATAATTGCTGGACATTTTGTACCAGATATAAAAATAGCAGAAACAGTTTTAAGATATAGTTGCTTTCATTAAGGTAGTAATCAATCAGCGAGCCACTTTTAACAAACTTGTAGTGAGTCAAATCCACAGTATCACATATTTGTAATGATGTACTGTGCACTTTTATTTTTTTTTACAATCTTTTCCCCACTGTTTGATGATGATGCGTCATACAGACCACTGTTGAAAGTAAAAAAGTATGAAATCTGAAAACAGTAAAAAACAATAAAGCCTTTTCCTATGTTGTATTAAAGTTTTGGAGAAAAAATAATGCATCATGTTTTGGTTACGTAATTTTCAATATGAAATCCTAATACATTTTTCTCTATTTATATTTTTCACCGTGGTTGCAGATCGGAATATATTAGGTGTGCCAAATCACTAATATAGTGATGGATTCATCGAGTCTCTACTGATATACTCATTCCATCTCCCATGCACTATACTTCCACTCATCCAATCACACAGGCACTAGCTAGTCATCCAATCACTCAGGTATTGCACTTGCATTCATCGATTCTCCCAGCCACTACTTAGGCACTCATCCAATCACCCAGGTGGTACCCATGGAGTCATTCCATCACTCAGGTACCACTGATGCAGTTATTGAATCACTTAGGCACTACACTTGCACTCTTTCATTCATCTAGACACTGCACTATCACTCATCCATTCACCCGAGCATTGCACTTGCTCTCATCCAATCTCCCAGGCACTACACTTGCACTTATCCATTCACCCAGGCACTGCTCTTGCACTCATAAAATCATCTAGGCACTGCATTGTCACTCAGGCATTGCACAGGAAGTCATGCAATCACCCAGGCACTGCACTTACACTCATCCATTCACCCAGGCACTACATTTGCAGTCATCCAATCACCCAGACTCTACTCATGCACTCATGCAATCACCCAGGCATCACACTTGCACTTATACTTTCACCAAAGCATAACACTTGCACTTATCCATTCACCCAGGCACTCCACTTCCACTCATTCAATCATCCAGACAGTGCACTTGAACTAATCCAGTTATTGAGGCATTGAATGTGCACTGATACAATAACTCATGCATTACCCAGGCAGTCACGGAATCACCCAGGCACTGCACTTGCACTCATCCAATCACCCATGCACTGCACTTGCCTATTCACCCAGGTACTGAACTTGCACTCATCCAATCATCCAGGCAGTACACTTGTACTCATGCAATCTCCCAGACACTACTCATGCAGTAATGCAAAGACCCAGGCAAGGCACCTGCACTCATCTATTCACCCATGCATCACACTTGCATTTATCCTTTCACCCAAGCACTACACTTGCACTTATCCATTCACACAGGCACTGCAGTTGAACTCATCCAATCATCCAGACAGTGCACTTGTACAAATGCACTTAGCCAGGCATTGCACTTGCACTGATACAATCACTCAGACATTACACAGGCAGTCATGCAATCACCCAGGCACTACAATTGCACGTATCCATTCACCCAGCACTGCGCTTGCACTCATCCAATCAACCAGGCACTACAGGTCCACTAATCCATTCAACAAGGCACAACACTTGCATAAGCCTGGGCGGTGAACTATGCTACGCTCGCGGAACTTGCGTAGTTTTGGCAACTTCGCGATTCGCGTAGAACGCGAAGTTACCGAGCACTACGCAATTTGCGGCGTAGCGTAGCTGTTTTCCTTCTTCGCGCGCTCAATATACGTTCTCGCATGCGCGGTAACAACCTACCGTGATTCTGTGTTCGCTGACGCAACTTCCTATCCGTTCGCGGGCGCCACGAGATTTGGAATCCAGCCGCACGATCCCGCGAGAGTGTGCGAACGCGAACACGTCATTCGGACGCGCGATCTGACTTCCGGCGGCAGTGTTGGTAAGATTGCGATCCCGAACACGAAGAAACTACAATCTGGCGAAAAATATCTCTCGAGCACCATAAATCCTTCTCGAAAATGATGATTTTGCTCTAAAAAACTCCTCAGATTGTGATTTGGCTGTAGTTTTTGGTGCAAGGAGTCCTTTTTCTTTTTTTACTTTTTTTTCCAAGAGGAAGGAAGTGCCCCTGATTCTCAAACTTCCTGTTCCTGTCCAGCAGGCTCCTCCCAGTGCTTTGTCCATGTGCAGTTCATTTTCATTTGGATTTGGAGCTGGAAGGATCAATTTTGTGTCTGTCTGCTGCATCATATCATTGGATTGGATTTGAGGACTTTTGGATTTGAGATTTTACAAGTAAGTTGGAGAATTGGTGTACTTGTTTGTTTGATTGGGGCTTGTTTGTACCTACATTTTTGGGGGGATTTCCATCGTTTTTAAACTTTATTGTTGTGGCCTCTAGTTTCAGTGGGGGCCTAGTTGTTTTTATGTGATTGGAATTTCAGCCAGTAGGCCCAGACTAGAGCCAGAGGTACCCATGGGTGCATGTTTCTGTGGTGTCTGTTAAATTTAAACATCATGTAGGGCATGCATGGATGTCATTGGATTGAATTGTTAAATGTGGTTTTTGGGGTGTATTTCACTTTTTGGGTGTAATATATATACCTTTGTTGGATGTGTGTGTGTGCTTGTTGTGTAACTTTCCAACCTTTTGTAGCCCTGTGGATTTTCGTTTTTGCATTTTTGTATTAAAGCTGTGTTGTTTAGCACTGCAGGCCTCCTTTGTCTGGTCATATTATTATAGGCCTGCTTGAGTTCATTGTTTTCCATGGCCTGTTGTGACTGTGAGTGACAACGTGGCTTGGGGCCATTTTGTGGTGGTAGTTTAGTAGTGTGCTGCTTTTTCCATATAGGCCTGCATGTCTTTTCTTTGTTCCCCTTGGCTTATGCTTGTTGTGAACTTGTGGGTGGCCTGGCCATGTGGTGGCGGCCATTTTGTGGGACCAGCCACTGTGCTTTTGCTATAGGCCTCCAAGCTTGCGGCCTAGTCTGCCAGTAGGCCCAGAGGTAGTCATCCTCATGGGTGCATAAAAACTGTTTCTGTGTTGTCTGTTGGATTGTTGTAAGTGTAACATCATTTTGGCCATGGATGGCATTGGATTGAATTGCAAAATGTGGGTTTTGTCGTGGTATTTCAGTTTTTGGGTGTGTGTTACATCAATAGGCCTTTTCAGCCACTAGGTAACCCTGTGCGTTCAGCTCGCGGACTTTCGGCACCTCCGCACTGTGCGACAACGCGGACTTACACTTTTTCTCTTCTTCGCACGCTCAATATACGTTTCCGCGCGCGCGATAACGACTTTTTGTGACGATCGCGATGCCGAACACGCAGAATTGACAATCTGGCGAAGAATATCTCTCGAGCGCATAAAACCTTCTCGAAAATGATGATTTAGTTCATTTTGCACAAAAAACTCCTCAGGTTGTCATTTAGATGTAGTTTGGTGAGCAAGGAGTCACTTTTTTTTGTTTTACAATTTTTTTCACGAGGAAGGAAGTTGCCCAGAGTCTCCAACTGCCTGGTCCTGTCCTTTGTCTTCACTTTGTTGTTATTTCGGGTGGCCTGGCCATGTGGGTGGCGGCCATTTTGTAAAGCCAGGCATTGTGCTTTTGCCATAGGCCTGCATTGTCTGTCTTGTGTTCCTTTTCTTGTTGTTGTGGCTGGCCTGGCCATGTGGTGGCGGCCATTTTGTGGGACCAGCCACTGTGCTTTTGCCATAGGCCTCCAAGCTTGCGGCCTAGTCTGCCAGTAGGCCCGGAGGTAGTCATCCTCATGGGTGCATACAAACTGTTTCTGTGTTGTCTGTTGAATTTGTAACATCATTTAGGCCATGGATG
This sequence comes from Calotriton arnoldi, assembly GCA_963921515.1. NCBI lineage: Eukaryota > Metazoa > Chordata > Amphibia > Caudata > Salamandridae > Calotriton > Calotriton arnoldi. The sequence goes on along the minus strand of CAWUFW010011343.1, from coordinate 210,427 downwards.
GCATTGGATTTATTTGCAAAATGTGGGTTTGGGGTGGTATTTCAGTTTTTGTGTGTGTGTTAAATAAATAGGCCTTTTCAGCCACTAGGTAACCCTGTGCGTTCAGCTCACGGACTTTGGGCAACTCCGCATTGCGCGACAACGCGGACTTACACTTTTTCTCTTTTTCGCGCGCTCAATATACGTTTCCGCGCGCGCGATAACGACTTTTTGTGACGATCGCGATGCCGAACACGCAGAATTGAGAATCTGGCGAAGAATATCTCTCGAGCAGTATAAAACCTTCTCGAAAATGATGATTTAGTTCATTTTGCACAAAAAACTCCTCAGGTTGTCATTTAGATGTAGTTTGGTGAGCAAGGAGTCACTTTGTTTTTGTTTTACAATTTTTTTCACGAGGAAGGAAGTTGTTGGGTGGCCTGGCCATGTGGTGGTGGCCATTTTGTGGGACCAGCCACTGTGCTTTTGCCATAGGCCTCCAAGCTTGCGGCCTAGTCTGCCAGTAAAGTAGGCCCAGAGGTAGTCATCAAGGGTGCATAACAACTGTTTCTGTGTTGTCTGTTGAATTTTGCCATCATTTAGGCCATGGATGGCATTGGATTGAATTGCAAAATGTGGGGGTTTTTGGGATGGTCTATTTCACTTTTTGGGTGTGTTAAATAAATGCCTTTTTTGCGTGTGTAATTATAATTATGTGTTGTTGTTGTAGTGGCTGTCTAACTTTCCAAACTGTTTTTAGCCATGTGGATTTTAGTTTTTGAATTAAAGCTGTGTGTGTTTTATCAGGCATCCTTTGTCTGCCCATATATAGTAGGCCTGCTTGAGTTCATTGTTTGCCGTGCCTTGTGCCTGTGAGTCACCATGTTTCTGGGGCCCATTTTGTGGTGGTAGTTAGTAGTGTGCTGTTTTTGCCACATAGGCCTGCGTGTCACACTTTCCATTGTTCCTCTTGTCTTACTGCTTCCAAATCCATCCCCATTGCCAGCTGCAGCTCCCTGATGCTGCATACATCCCACGTGATGCACAAATTTAGGCCAAACATGCTCCACTACATTTTAGTTTTTGTTCTTTACTATTCTTATTCTTCCAGAGTGTACACACTACACAGTAGCCATGAAAGCCCTGGCCTTGTTGTCAAAGTCTCATAAATGGCTACACTGTGTTTTGTTGTTCACTGAGTTTCTAAAATTTAATAATTGAGGCCACCACCACACACTAAGTTCTATATTATATTTGTTTGATTTGTGCTATCGTCGTTTGACTGATGTTGTTCTGGCTTTTTTGCTTTTAGGTGCACAAAGACTGAGGAGGAGGTGTGTCATCATTGCCCGTTGCACTGCCAGACAGACATCCTGCTGCTGTACACAACGTGACGTGTGACCTGACCAGACATCTCTGCAACTGAGTGCTGCTGACATCTGAAGAAGAAGATGGGCCCAAAGAAAGCAGGTACCAGGTCCTCCAGTGCCAAGAAAGTTGCTATTGAGAAGAAGGAACAGAAGAAGGAAGTGACACTTAAGTCTGGTGTGCCGCCCAGTACCTTTTTGGGGAAAAAGAAATTACGCCTGTAGCAACGGTGTCCGGGGGGCAAGCTGGGGGCAGCACCTCTGCATCAGTGGGCCCAACCCACCAACCCAGGCCCAAGCACATGAGTGTGGAAGAGGTAGCCAGCCTAATGGTGGAAAGCAGTGATGCTGAGCCTGAGATAAACTTATCGCTATCTCAAAGTAGTACCCAATCAACGCAGGAGGAAACACAGCAGATAAGTGGTCAACAACAACAGCCGCAACCACCGCCCGCAATAGTAGTTGTTGTTCCTCCCGAAGTAGGGGCAGTTCAGGAAATTGAGCCTCATGCAGAGGTAGAAGAAGAAGCCACTCATTCGGAAGATCCATTGTCTTCCAAATCTCCAGCAAGGAAAAGGAGGGGTAGTCCATCAAGTTCTTCGCCAAGCCCCCTTCTGATGATCTAGATGCCACTTGGAAGCCACAAACTGAGTCTGAGAGGGAGCCACGTCCCAAGACCAAGCTAGGGAAAAGGAAGGTTCCAGAAAGCCTTACACTTATGGAGGTCGATGTAGAACAGCAGGATGATGATGATGAGCCAGTCATCACGAACATCACTCCCGGCCCCGAGGAGATGGAGACCAACATTATTACCCTATCCAAAATTGCTGCGAGGGATGTAGCACGCATACCTCCACAGGTAACACCACCAACACGACCTACAGCTTCCATATTTGCATTAGCAAAGGCCCGGCAGTGACCTACATCCACCAGCACAACCACCACCTCAGTAGAAGTAGGTAGTGGTACAGCAGCAGCACAGAGTCAAATTCAACACACACCCTCCAGTTCATCCGCCATTGGAAGTGGCAGGTCCTCCAGCAGGAGGCCAAAGTTAAGCTCCCCAGTTTGGGACTTCTTTACGGTTAGCGAAAAGGAGGAGAACATTGCTATATGCTCCATTTGTAATACCTCTGTTAGTCGTGGTAAACTTGGTACAAACTATGGTACCGGAGGCCAAATGACCCATCTGAAAAAACACCACTTGATCAGCTGGGAGGACCACCTTCGCGACATAAAAAAAACTGCAACCATTGGTGTTGGTGGGGATAAAGGAGTAGAAGATACGATCACGGTGGAAGAGGAAGGACAGGGAGACATTCTCTCTGGTAGTGGTACACAAGGTGTCCCTGACCCCAGCAGTGCAGTGTTGTTAACGTCGCACACATCTTCAGCAACATCTCAGTGGCACAAGAGTAAGAGTCAGCCTGAGACACCAAGGACAAGGAGTACCGCAATCCAAAAAGGTGCGTTGAGCATAAGAGAAAGGAAAACCATGCAGCCTACCATTATCAGCATGTTTGGTGGGGAGGGGCAGTATGAACGCAACCACCCAATAGCACGTTTGTACAATGCGAAGCTGGCTAAAATGTTAGCACTGGACCTTCTCCCTTTTTCTTTTGTTGAAGGGGTGGGTTTTCTGGAATTTGTGTTAACCATCTGCCCAAAATGGCATGTTCCCACCGCTACTATTTTGCCAGAGTTGCTGTTCCAGCACTACATCACGACGTGCTGGAATTGCTTGGAAAAGCCTTGAAGCAGAGTGCTGTTCAGAGTATCCACCTGACAACAGACATGTGGACCAGTTGCCAAGCCACTGATTACATGTGCATCACTGCACACTGGATCTCTTTTGCGGGGGTTAGAGAACAGATATCTGCTGGTGTTGACGCTGCTGAGATTTTTCATGCCACTCGCAAACATGCAACTGTAGCCATGTTTGCCATGGAGAAATCTCATACTGCTGCAAACATTTTGGAAGAGTTTAACAGCAAGGTCTTTGAGTGGCTGCGCCCAAGAGGGCTTAACATTGGTTTTGTTGCCACGGACAATGGCAGTAATGTAGTTAGGGCCATGGAAGATGGTCGCTATTTCAGGGTCCCGTGTTTGGCACACTGCATTAACAATGTTGTTCAAGACTTTTTGAAAAATGAATCCACAGTCAGCAACTTACTGGCCACCTGCAGAAGAATATGCACACATTTCAGCCATTCTTTTAAAGCCCGGAAGCAGCTGAGGGTCATTTAACGTGAGCATAAAATGCCAGTCAAAGCGCTCATCCAGGAGGTGCCAACACGTTGGAACTCAACTTATTATATGCTTGATCGTCTGTTTGAACTGTACATACCACTCAATGCTTATGTCATGCAAAGATTAGGGGAACCTACTGTGAGAGGCATGACCGTTGAGATGGGTCAATGGGACCTCATTAAATGCCTGACTGAGATGCTACTTCCTTTTGAGATATTCACACGTGAAGTCAGCAGGGAGGACTGTACTATGGGCCAAGCTATCCCATTGTTGTACATGCTAGAGCAACAGCTGAAGGAGGTGTCTGAAACGTACGCAGGTGTGGATAACAAACAAGACGCATATCATTTGGCGGAGACCTTAGCCGCTCGCTTATCTGAAAATACAAGGATTCAAAATAAAATGTTGTCACAACCACATTACATTAGTGCCACAATTTTGGATCCACGGTACAAAGTATTTCTGAACAGCAAGGCAGTAATTCCTTTTTCGGAAGTGGATGTTGCCAACTACAAAACTTTGATAGCTAAGGAAGCCACTATTTTCGAAAACGAACGGCTGTTAATTGCAGGCCCCCCACCCCAGGCCATAACAACAAGCACTAGAGGGCATCCAGAGTCAAGTTCTACTTCGGAGCCTGAGGGCAGTGCGTTTGCCTCTCAGCAGTCACCTACACCAACAATAACATCAACAACAGCAAGAACAGGATCATCCACAGTACAATGTGCAACTGATTGGTTTCTACGGCAGGGGTATGGTAAGTCCAGTGCTGATGCAAAGGCAAAAGAGGCCGAGCACATCGGAGCACCCCTGAACATTGAGCGGACGGTCCAGGCCTATCTGGATGACCCAACAGAGGTCTTCATGGATCGAAACCCATTGTTGTATTGGTATGGGAAAAGAAGCCAATGGACAGTGCTCAGCAGGCTGGCGATAAAGTATCTGGCTTCCCCTGACGCAAGTGTCTCTTCAGAGCGTGTTTTCAGTGCTGCTGGTGCCATTGTAACTTCGAAAAGGACCAGTCTCTCGGCCAAAAGCGTGGAGAGGTTAACCATGATCAAAATGAATCAGCACTTTATACCACCGGATTACAAAATACGTGAATCACAGCAGGAAGAGGAGAGCGACTTGGATGACGTAAATAGTGCGTTACAGGACCTACTTCTGTGCGAACCACCAGAGTTTGAGGACGAGCTCCTCTTCCCTGACAACTAGGCTTTCAAATTGTTACTTTCTTCCTTCCTTTATGTGTCTGTGTATCTGTCTTTCTGGTTCAAATCAAATCACAACAAATCCATCACCACCGTCTTCTCTTTTTATTTCCCTATTGGAGTTGCACATCTGTGCATTTAACTGTCCACTCTTCAGAGTCCTGCTTCATCTTCCTGTCTCGCCCTAGTACATTTCCATCAAGCCAGACATTGGAGTACAAGAAATGTTGCCTTTAACATTAACAGTCCCTCCATAAGAAGTGAAACGTGACTATAGCTATCCTCCGTTTTGTTCCCGAGCCGAAAATCATCATCACTGTCCGAAGGCTACAGCCTCGGCAGGCATCCAAAGCTCCTCACTGTCAGAACTTGGGCAGGCATCCAAAAGTAAACTCATCACTGTCCGAAGGCTACAGCCTCGGCAGACATCCAAAGCTCCTCACTGTCAGGACAGAAGGTACTTGGCAGAGAAAGACAAGACTCTTCGAAGAAACTTGCTGACATTTGTGCAAACTCAATTGACCAGCAATGAGCGCTACCCAGGCCGCGGCCCATCATCACAGTGCTGACCATGTGAAGCAACTTAAACAGTGACAAAGTGCCACAGATGAATAAGACGGAAACCGAAACAGCGACTAACACTCGAAATGAATGTGGACTGGAGTAATGATGAGGCTACTGCCCCGTAAAAAAAAAAACACACACCTGTCAGAACTAGGCATCTGATGATCTGACAGCCAAAGAGAAGAGCAAGACAGGTAATGATGGAATGCATTGGATGCTTGCTGACTCTGAGCGATTGCTGTTGTTTGTTGTGTTGATGTTGTGTTGTGCATGAAGTCGAACTCTACTCTACTAGTTAATCTACAAAGTGACTGAAGTGACACTCAATGTTTCCCTTCTTGTTGTTTAATAACCAGATTGTACTCCTACTACTGCAGGTGAAGGCCAATATCTGTTGCAATTTTTTAATATGGAATATGGACTTAATCGGAGTCACTACAGACTGAGTTGGACAACACGTACCACAACATGATGATGACCATACTATCTTTGCACGCAGTCAGTCAGTTGGATCAGAGATGATTCAAGGAATAACTGCGTTTCATGAAGTGGCATAAGGTAAACATAAACACAACAATTCAACAAGAAAGTAAACACAGCAGACCTACATGTCCATGTAGTGGTGGAGTCGAGTCAGTGTAGTTATGTGACAGACAGCGGCGCATTGATTTTGTCACTTAATTTTGAAAATGCTAAGTTGCTGTATATATGCCTTTTGTCTGGCTCTGTCAAAAATTAAGGTAAATGGAGGTTGGGTCACAGGCTGGTGCTGTGGTGGGCCTGTTCTGTCCTGTTGTTGTTGTAGCTTAATGCTGTAAACGGAATATACACGATATATCCAAGCCGCCTCAGTCTGAAAGTGTTCTCTCTTCTCTTCTTGGACTCCACCGTAATTGATGCTTTTTTATATTCATTGATTTTTCAATACCCCTTTTGTTTTTCCATCTAGACGTTACAGGCCGGCCTTTACCCTGTGCTATACTGGGAGACTCAACTCACATTTACCTTACCAATCCGCATCAGGAAGGCAACCAAGATTGATGTGCGGAGCATCCATGGAAGATAGGACCAAGAGGAAGGACGAGATTCAACTCCACAATTTGACCAGGATAATACAGTAACTTTAGTATCATTCATCTTTTAATTAATTGGAATCCTTTTTTCTCTTCAATCATTACGACTGTGTGTTGTTGTTTGTTTGCTAATTGATCCCTACAACTATTTTCTACTTTTCTTTGCTATCTTTAAAAGTAAGCCCAGTACAACATGGAATTTGGGTCTCTGTCTGAGGGCATATATTACAGGCAAGGCAAATTGCATAGAATATACTGCTGCCGTGTACTGTCTTGTCTAGTAGGAGTTAGTAAGTACTACTCATTAACCATCAAGTTATCTTCATCATGCATGCATTGCCTTTTTCTCCCTTTATAGTTTTTTTGGAGAAGATCATGGTCGTCTGCCAAGATTGCGCTTTGCTTTTGTTGTCCATGCGTACTGTTTTTCTTTCTCAAACCTTTCCCCAAACTCCCCTTCCCATCCATTCATCAAACCCTAACCCTCTTCCCCCGGGCTGTGATTTATATTGAGGTGTGATGTGACTACATAAAATGTACACCAATTGATCACACGCTTGCTGGGGCAGATGTGGTAAAAGCAACACTAATTAAATTTCAAGGCAGGGCGAGGAGCTTCTTCTGCTTGCCCACCCATGCTCAGTCTATGTGCAAGCCATCACCGGCTAATAGTACATCATAATTAATTGCCAGCATTGATTGGATTCATCATCAAACTCCTACCACACAGCAGTAAAGGTTATGAATTACGATTGTGTTAAGTTAAGTGACTCACTCGACACAACTACAGTTTGTAACTTCTTGTACTAGGCTGTCCCCGCCAACATTATGTTTTATTTGACTTTAGCAGTTGCAAATGCAATATTGTTTGTTTGGCAGTCTTCTTCTGTACTGTATTTGACTTCGTTCTACTACTCCTCCCACAGTCGCTTTCAGGCAAGTGACTGTCTCTTTTTAATTTTTTTAGCAAATGCTGCTGGCAGTGTCTACTCTACTACTACCACCACAACCATGGCATCTTCTCCATTCTCTTGGGAAACCATGCAGCCATCGCTGTGCCGAACGTAATCATCATCAATCACAGGTAAGATAAGTTTGGTGGGAGGTATAATGGACTAGGAGGAGAGACTGACAGTACTAGTAGGACAAATCACTCAGTGTGGGGTACCGCATCTATCTGTTTGTGTTACATCATCGGCAGATTATTTAAATCAAACACTGGCTGCGGCCCTGCAGCAGCAATGAAAGAAACCATGTGACGTTAATTTGTAAAACAGTAACCCCCCACAAAACATTAACATTGTATGTTGAAGTATAAATATAATTTATTACCCTAACAAAAATAAACTATCCCATACCTGACCCACCCCTCTCCCTAACCCCAACCAATGTCCAAAACGAAAAACAGTCCAAAGAATGTCCAAAGTCCAAACCCCAACGCCCAATTCCCACCCACCAACAAAATGAATAAAAAAGGGGCAATGCAACAGGGTCCTATTATATTCGTTGGGCTTTAAGGTGTTTGTCCACCAGAATTTTAACCCGCTCCTCGAGTTGCTCCTCTAGCCATGCCACCCGGAGGAGAATCTTGCATCGAAATGCCCTGCAGTGGCATCCAGGGTGGGGGACAGCAGTGCTGGTTGCAATCGATTTGCGGCGGGCGGCTGCCAGACTGCGGCGCCGTACCACTGGAGGTCTGGCCTGGCTGGGGCCCGGGGCATCGGACGAGGCTGCTGCTGCTGCCGCCTCCTCCTCCTCCGCCTGAGCCACCAGCCGCTGGTACTCGGCACAGATGGCCTCCAGTTTCCGGTGCCGGGCCCTGGCTGCCAATTCCTTCCGGGATGGTTTGCCTTGGGAAGGAGTACTATCTATATCAAGAAAGAAAAAGAAAATTGTTGTAACCAGTACTCTTAGCAAAACAGTAACACAAAATTAATTCAACACATAATGGCACAGTAGCACTAGCAAGAAGCACAGTACATAACATTTCTGGTATAATAATCTATCTATCCTCCCACTTCCTCGGCCTGTAACATTTGTGGGAGTTTCAGGCATTATACTAGCACTATGGACTCCAGTACACCAGTCTTCTTCTTATCTCTACTAGTTTAGCGAAATGACATAACCTGGTTGTAGCCGGCATGCCAGCTCGGTCATCTATGCTTGCACCCAAGACAAACATACGAGTCATCATGACGCAGACTCACGTTAGTTTGATTTACTACTGTATGCAGGTGGGGAAGCTCGTATTTATTTTTCTATTACGGTTGGCACTGGCCATACTCTCTCTGTTACATGAAGCAGGGCAATTGGTCAATTTCACTTTAACAGTGCCCTGGCTACTACAAAAAGGCAGATTATATATCTGATCCAATGATCATTGCTTTTATGGGACGACGACATAAGGTCAGTAGCGGTCGGTGGTGGGACTCGGGGAGTGCTGCCGCGCGGTGACGTAGGGAGGGGCAGGGTGGGGGTAGTAAACTATGGATTACGGCTAATTACAGGTAAGTAAACATATAAAGAAATAAAAGTAATTTTGTTGCGCCCACTGCATCGCTTTTGGCGGTGCAGTGCGCACAATGAAATTCGCTTTATTTATTTTTATGTTTACAGTAAACGTACCTGTATTTGGCCGCGTAATACATTGTTTACTGCTACCCCCACCCTGCCCCTACCCACATCGGCTTTGCTACTGTGGCGCGGTTTCTTTTACATTCCCTTAAAACTAAAACTGTGCATCCCGTGACAGTCTCCACCTATGCTGTCTATGATGAATACATACATGCATCCATCCATTCTAAGTAAATGTCAATCATTCTTCTTAATCTCTCCACAAACCTTACTTTGTTTCGCCAACATCAACCCATGCGTCCACTCACTCTGTTGCTTGCCTTGGCTTAGAGTTTCACCCAAACACCGCTGATGATTCTTGCTATCCACAGTATCCACCCATACTTTGTCGCCCACCCAGGCAGGCATCCGTTCTTCTTTCACCTTCCACCCATCCTTCAACAACACATGCATCTGATTCCTATCAGCCACCTATATCCATGCTTCCAACGTATCCTTCTCTGCCAGTCATCAATCATATTAAATCTCGCCCGTCCTTCCTCCTTCCACCCTTCTTTCCCTTTTTATTCAACACATCCATCAAGGTTATCTGATCTGACTTTTAGTCTCCTCCATAAAACTTTCACAGCTGAGTTGGAGTCAGATAGAAGAGGCCATTGGTTAATCAAGTCACACTGGTAATGCTATTGCTACTGCATTGCTAATGCTAAGTAAAGGGTGTCTTCTCTTCTATAATGTTCACTACAACTTCATACCTAATAAGTCTCAACAACAGTACAGTGAGTGAAGTCACTCAACACCCTTCCAGCTAGTGCAATGTCAATACGTAATGAATATAACTTACCATCGCCCGCCACTGCTGCTGGCTCACCCCCTGTAGCTCCTGCAGGTGCCGCATCTCCTTCCCCTCCGGAATGGCCGAATCGCCGCTGGCCCCGCCAGCACTGGTGGTCGCTACTACGCCTAGATAAAAACATGACACATTTTTAGATGCCTGTGTACACCTCCCCCTATTTATATTTCTTCTTTTTCACTAGCAAGATTGAAAAAAAAGTTAATACATACATATTATTATACATCACATTCAGTAGTCCAAATCGGGTACTAGAGTCAGTAGACACTAGTAGTGTTATGGTCCCTAGGGTCATTATTTATTATACTATACTCTACTCTTTGCAAAGTTAGCCTGAGCCATGCAACCATTTTTCGCTTCATGTCTTTTGCGCATGTTACCTCGCAGCTTGTTGTGCAGTAACAGTAAGACGCCTTTTTAGCCCACATGAGCACATACAGCTACTGTCTGAGCGTTGCGTACAAGAGGTCGAAAAACAAGCCACTTTGTTATGGAGTTCGGTTAGTCCGTATTGCTTAGCCATAAGTAACATGTTACACTTTTTTGGCAGGACTGACAAATGCTTGCATTATACTATCTAACGCGCACCATTTTTCTCAGGCAGAAGATTTCCTTCTACGAACCAGAGATTTGCAGAGCTTATGAATGATGCATGTAACCAGTAATTCTACGTTCTACGGTGAGGAGTCTCACAGAATTCTCACAGATCTTTTGTCTATCATCAATCATCATGCACTTGTTGTAACAATGTTTATTGTTTTAATCTTATGCATTTAGCTGTTGGAGCTAGCTGGAGTACACTGAATTTTATAGAACAACATACAGAGCTTGTTAGTTGAAAATAAACCTTTTAAACTTAAAAATAGACTCTGTGGTATTTGGTGTGGTGGAGGTGGTGGACTTACACGAGTAAGTGAGCGAAAGGGTGTTATATTATGTTCTGGGTTGTGTAATCTCATTGAGTATCTTCGGGTGGGGGTTCGGGGACCTAATGAGAGTGAGACACTACACTATAGCTAGTCGTTCAGGGGATTGTGGGTTCACTTCTGACTGAGGTGTGAGGAACGTCCAAGTTCCAAACTCCCATCACCAACATCCTATTTCCTTGTGCATAGTTCTGCATGGGGCTGTACAGAATCCACACATCAATAGTAGTATGTACTATATCCTATCAAAAATAGTCAAATATCTGGTTGGGCATTTTGTTTGTGGTAATTGTCAAAGCCTCAAGATTAAGAAGCCTAGAAGAGGACAACCGAAAGGACTGGACTCAGCTATTGGTAAATCGGAGTTTTATTCAAAACCGTACAATAAAGAGTGGCAATGCAAACTGGGCAAGCTTAGCGACAGACTAATAGTAGTAGTACAGACATTCATAGCAGAGGCAGTTAGAACTTAGAGGCAGGGATAACCAGAATTTAGAAACAGATAGTCAAGTCAAGATCAAAGAATCTTTTGTAAAAAATAGAATTAGGGAGTGGAACCATAATTAATAGTTCTGGAAAAATAAGGTGCAGTAAAAGTTAGGGCAATATAAATGTTAATATTAACCACTGGAGGACTTACTGGGACCAGCAGCAGGGCCCTCGGTAGAGGAGCGGTCCTCTGGTGGTTGTCCCGCCGACTCGGACCCCGTCTTCTTGCCCCTGGGTGCTGCAGATCAGTGATCATGTAAGATATAATAAAGAAAGACACAAACATTAATGATTGCTGTGAAACAAATAAATTAACTAAAAAACGCTCAAAACGTTTTAGGAACCAAAAATTGCAATAAAATTGACCTATCTAATCCGATCGACTACTGGCTTGCGGGATTCACGGTCACGGACAGTCTACTTATTTGGGAACACTAATTCAGTGTTTCATTCGGATTGATTCAAATAAAATCCAGAACACTAACTAAGCCTAAGTACCACCTGACCTAGCCCACCTATTCCAGGCGGGCCAATTGTTCATTAAGTCTGCATTTCCATTTTTTTATTGCCCTCATAAATGCATATATGAGAAGGAGGACACATGCATAAATTGGTGCATAATGCATACACCAAATTGTTGGTTGGTTAAGTCTGATGTTCTGCAGCTGAGTGACACTGCCAAGCTTACCACTCACTAAACAAACTACAAAAGGTTCTACTAGCAAGGACTGGGGTAAGCAGCACTCAGTGACAGAGGATGCGTCACGCAGAGCGCTCAAAAATTATCAACTAATAACTAAACCTACTAACAAACTATCAATCCATCCACCACTATTTGACAGGAGAACAAAGGAAGGACTAGAGTCTCTCTAGAAATAGCATTACCTAACTGAAGTTCTCTAAAGTAAACTCTTACATAATAATGACAAGCGAGCGCAAAGTTGCAAACAAGTAAGAGTAGCGGCCAGCACCTGTGTCCTACAATCACAGAAGATTTTGAAACGTAATTTACCTGCAATGTAAGCAGCAGTATTCTTGTTATTTGTAAAAAATGTATACACAAATCACAATACTTATACTACTATATATATTAGCTACTCACCAAGCCCCACGACCTCGACACCTAGCAGGTCCAACAGGTCCTGCTCCCGGTCGAGGATGTCTGACCACCGGTGGGCCAGCTGGTTATGGGTGCGCCGGACCCTGAGCAGCGAAACACTGCCCGGCGCATCTTCGCCCACCGGCGGTGACGCTCCTGGGTCGGGTACCCGGAGCCTGGCCTGCCGCCTGCTGCCAAGGTCAAGGGGAGGTGGCGCTGAAGAAAAAAAACAAGGGCGGCCACCTCCGCCTCAGTAAAAAGCTGGCGGGCTTGCACCCCTGCAGGGCGCAGTCTGCCGCAAGGCAGGCGGCGGCTCTTGGGCGCACGCGCCTTGCCCTTCGAGCCGTCACTGCTGCCCTTCACCATGGTTCTGGGGTGGGACTGGGAGGAGGCGGAAAAGAAAAGTTAGAAGGGAAAAATAAAGTTAGGGGAAGAAGTAGGAGCTTAAAGAAGAAAGTTATATAAAACAGTCGAAAAGTAAAAAAAACAGTAAAAAGTTGAAAAAAATGCAAAATATAGACTTAGGCAGAGAGAGAGATAGATGAGAAATAAAGAAAAATTGAAAAACAGTGTAAAAAACTAAGGATTGCAAAGATTGAGGGAGGATAGAAAAGCAGGCCCAGAACCATAGCATAGAGTGAAAAACAAGATGGCCGCGCCCATCGCGACCGCGTGGGTAAGTTCGCGCGATATTTCTCCCCGAGCACGCAAAAAGCGTCGCGAACACGTACGACGCGTTCCCGAACATGAAATGCGCATCGCGAGCACGCTATACGCGACCCGGAACAGGAAATAAGGCATCGCGAACGGGCGGGACAAGTGAAAAACAAGATGGCCGCGCCCATAGGCGACCGCATGGGTAAGTTTGCGCCCCCGAGCATGCAAACAGCGTCCCGAACACCCACAACGCGTTCCCGAGGAAGAAAAATGCATCGCGAACGGGCGCGACAAGCAGCTACGCACGCTCGCGAAGCTATGCGTAGCTCGCGTAGCGCTCCGACGTCTTCGCTTAGCTTCGCGTAGCGCGACTACGCGAACTACGCCCAGGGTTACTGACTTGCACTTATCCAGTCACCCAGGCACTTCACTTGTACTCATGAAATCATCCAGGCACTGCATTTTCACTCATACAATCACTCAGGCATTACACAGGCAGTCATGCAATCACCCAGGCACTGCACTTGCACTCATCCATTAACCAGGCATTACACTTGCACTCATCCAATCACCCAGGCACTACACTTGCACTTATCCACTCACCCCGGCACTGCACATGCACTCATCCAATCATCCAGGCAGTGCACTTCTACTACTGCACTTTTCCAGACACTGCTCTTGCACTCATACAATCACTTAGGCATTATCCATGCAGTCATAGAATCACCCAGGCACTACTCTTGCACTCATCCAGTCACCCCAGCAGTACACTTGCACTCATCCAATCACCCAGAATCTACTCATGCACTCATTCAATCACCCAGGCACTGCACTTGCACTTATCCATTCACCTTAGCACAACACTTGCCCACATACAATCACCCAGATTATACTCATGCACTCATCCAATCATCCATGTCTAACTCATGCACTCATTAAGTTATGCATGCACCACTCATACAGGCATTCAATGATCAGTGCACCACTCATACAGTCATTCAATCATCCATGCACCACTGACACAGTAATTCAATCATTCACGCACCTCTTATACAGTCATTCAAATATTCATGCACCAGTCATGCATGCAATCAATCATCCATACATTAGTCATACACTCATTCCAACATACATGCATACTTTATCTTTTTTTAACAGTAAAAGGCGGTTCCAGCAGGAACCTTTTTTGTTTTAAAAAAAAATTCCTTGTTTATCATTTTTACATTTCTTTTGTTCTTTTTCATACAAACAGAAATGGCAGCTAACACAGGAGAAATTACAAAAATCTGTACTGAGAAATGTGCAAAAACTATAAAAGGGGGCAAAACAATTTGCACTTGTGATTTTTTGCAGCATTGAGAATAGCAGCAACAGACTGCTCACCAGCAGCTATAACAACCAGATGGCCCATACAATATGTGGCTATTCTAGATAGCTATGGAGCCATATCAGTGGTAAGGGTTTGGACATCTAATGGCGCTTTCTGTCAACAAATTGTTGCTACTGCGATTGTTGATGGTCCTCCACTTTCTTTATTGCAAGTTGGAGATGTTTTGCATGGTAGGTCTTGAGGTGGTATAGCATGGATGTCACCCCACATGAATGCTTTATATTTGTTCATCTAGAGAGGGTATTATCACAGATGGCGTATTACACTATTTTAGCCACTGTTTTTGATACCCCAGATGGAATTTTGAAGAAATTCCATGCCACACTGGCTCTCTTTTGTGGAGGCCCCTCTTCTTCCAAATCTTCAGTCTCCACCTCTCCCACATCCTGGTCCTGTCTTTGTTCCTGCTGACCCCCATCTTTTTCTTGTGTTGCCATTTTTGTAGTAAAAAAAGGCCCAAAGCTCTCCACACCAAGATCGATCCACCTGCTCAGAATAAAGATCTATGAAAGAAGATTCAAGAAGGAGGAGTGGGTGTGTACTTCCTATTCATTTTGCTGAAACGTATATTATCCAGTGATATTCCTTGCTTTCCAGTCATGTGATATTTGGGGTGACCGATATATTTGCGGCTACCGCACAAAAGTAGAAATTCAAAAGACAATTTTAAAGCAGAACTTTCAATGCAATAATAGTGAACAGCCATACTGAAACTTGTTCCCAATATCTCTCTCTATATATATATGTTTCAGAGTTGTTGAAAAACATGCGGTATCCGCTATTACTGATGTCATTGCGACTTCCACTGTCGCTGCAAAAACGGGAAACGCTAAGTCATTTTGTTAAAATATTTCTATAGACAGACACTTTTAAAGAAGAGAGCAGTAAACAACTAGTGTCAAGCATCAATTATAATAGGTGTATATATGTTTTTTAGAGTTTCTGTAAAACACGCGGTATCCACAAATAGCAATGTCACCATGATCACCGGAATCGCCGCAAATACAGAAAAATACGAAGTAAAAGTTGTTTTGTTAAAAAAACATTATAGACAGACAATTTTAAAGAGAAGATCACTAAAGAACTACTCTCAAACATGATAATTGTTAGAATTTGCTCAAACTAAGTAACAATTAAACAGATGTTATAGTGAGAAAATTTATTTTGCAAAATGTTGGAAATTCACTGATTTTTTTTTTAAAGGTTACAGGGTCAGTATTTTTAGCAAATAGAATTTAAAAACCTAAGAAATTCACTGAAAAAACAAAACATTACAGAGACATTATAATTATGAATTAGTATTTAAAAAAACCTTACATATTCACTTAAAAAACAAAACGTTACAGGGATGCTATAGTTACAAATAGAATTTAGAAAAATGTAGAAATTCACAGCAAAATACAACGGTTACAGGGATGATATAGATAGGAAATAACATTTTTTTTAAACTTAGTAATTCATTGAAAAAAACAAAGGTTAGAGGGATGTTATAGTTAAGAAATAAAATTTAAAAAACCTTAGACATTCACTGAAACAAACAAAGGTTAGAGGGACATTATAGTGAGGCTGACATTTCACTCACACAAAGCCAGAGAAATTCAGCAGTTATAAATAGATGAGCTAACTATAACTGCTTCCCACGCAATGAACTGCTTATGTCCTCACACATTACATCACTCATGACATGGTAAGTGACATGGTTAGTGACTCATCAGTGATGTCATGAGTGATGTCACTGACCATGTCATGGGTGATTTAATATGTGAGGTCATAAGCAGTGCATTGCGGGGCGAGAGTTATAGTTAGCTCATCTAACTATAACTGCTGAAGTTCTCTGGTTTTGTAAAAGTGAAATGTCAGCCTAATTATAACGTCCCTTTAACCTTTGGTTTTTGCAGTGAATATATATAAAAATATATATATGTGTATGTCAGTTGATTTAACATGTGGTAACTTCATGCTCAAATTATAGACTTAAACTGGATCGACACATTGAATTCACAGCAACCTTCAATTGAAACCAAAACTACCTTTCATACTACTAAATTGTCACCTTTTTTGGGGGCTGTTTATAGCGCAAACTTGACCCGACGGTATCAGTGTACTTTACATGAGCAACAGTTGCAACTTTTGTTTTTTGAATCAAAGTTCTATGTACTATTTCTGGGGAAAAAGGTAATGCATTGTATTTCGTCTCCACGGATCATCAGCATTTTACACATAATTTTGCCTAATAGGGGTGATGGTTTCCACAGGATCTCCAAAATTCAAGTGTGATTTACATTTATTAGTAATTGTGTGCAAGGTATGATAATAGAGGGAAATGCTTTGAGGTACGATTGTTTACATTAGTGTTGTAAGTGTAGGCAAACAACTGTTTATCAAATTGTAGTGAGTGCAATGCATAGTGTCACTTGTTTACAATGAAGTACTGTGTAGTTATGTTTTTTTCTACAATCCATACAATTGTTTTGTTTCCCAATGTTCAAGGATGAAGCTTCATGTAGTACATTGTGAATGGTATAAAAGTATGAAAGCTGAGAACAGTAAAAAGGGAAAATGAATTGGTTTATTAAATTGTGATATACTGCCACAACATGAGCAATGTATTCTGTTATGATTCTCACATTTTGTAAATCAAATACTAACTTGTATTTCCATTCTTTTATAACAGGTGTTAGAGTGATATGTGTTTAGATGTATGAAGATATATCTAGTGCCACAGACATATTTGTTTGACATAGTCATGCAGAAGGTCTTCATGTATAAAGAGCAGTTGATATCCTTTCCCACCAGTTTGTTTTACCAGGTAGGGATGCTAGAAAACTCCCATGAAACTGATTGCTACTTTACTTGTATGAGGTTTGTCAAACTGATCCTAACTCACCCATACAGGTGCTCAATTAAACACTCACTTTTCCATACAGCCACTCATACACCCACACACTCACCCATACAGGCACGTATACATTTTCTTTCTTAAAGTGGAATAGGTGGTTGTAACAAGAACAGTTTTTTAAAAACTAATTTTAGGTTTGTTGTATTTTTAAATGATTTAGTCTTTTGTGTTTTTTTTGTTCTAAAAAAAAGTAGAAAAGTGGTTTGGAACTAAAAGCACAGAACAAGTGCTGTGGTACTATAAAAAAAATAGCATTTGTGTGTATTAATAATGTTTTTCAAGTAGCTATTGATTGTTCTCCTACGCTGAGAACTGTCTGGCATTTTGGTCAAAATTGTCTAACCTTTGCAAATTCCGGAACAGTTAACGGACATTTGAAATATGTTGTCCACCAGATGTATTGTCTGGTTGTGAATCTCCAGCAGCAGATGTATCTTGCTGGCTCTTTTCTCTCTTGATGTGTGCTCTTGCCAGAAAGTTTTAGTGCATTGTGTGGAGATGTTTAAACATGCTGGAAGTACCACATGAGTACTTCCTGTCAGTAACTGAAAAAAGAGAGGGGAGACAGGGAGCTGGATATAGGTCCAGTGGCTCATGCTCCCGAATATTAGATAAATCACTAAGGACAGACACTGTTCCTGAGAGCAGGATTGGAGAAAAGTCATTTTAGAAAGGTGGGAGAGAGTCAGAGAGACTCTTACTTGATGCCCTCACACACCCCGAAGGATGTAATGCTTCATCATGGGGTGGTGCTCCTCGGAGTGCCGGCACTGCAATGTCCTATGGGTCCCCCGAAGGGTCACTTTGTTGATCTTTTTGGTGATCTAGCCGTATGGTGTGTGCGGGTCAGTGTACAGGGTTCTATGAGAAGTGAAGATTTAAAAATGACTAAAGGGTATCTGAGGTCTATCAGTTTAATAAGGGAGATCCCTTTGTCATAATCTAAAAAACCAAGAGGTTGGGTGTTGCTTGAGGGTCGTTATGGCCCTCCGTAGCTGGAAAAGTGCAGTGATTATTAAAAGGTGCATAGGGTCGACATGTTTCGCGCTTTTAGGCGGTCTCAGAAGGAGATCCTTTGCGCTTCTTCAGGACCAAATGAAGGTGGTAAGAGTAACGGGGAAAAGTGTATCACTGTGGCCGTATCAATTCAAGTGATGCCACTTGGAGGACCCAAGAAGTGGTCCAATCTGAAACAATAGAAACAAAGAAAAGAAGGGTGTGGGAAAAAAATATTTGAATAGAAAATTAGATTAGACCAATATGGTGAGTGCTATGATATACCAAGATAGAACAGTGGTCCCCAAACAGTGGAAAGCAATCTATCTATATGTTAAAAGCCACCAGTCACCTGTTTCACATTCACATTATAGGAGTGCAATGACATCAATAAGTTACGGGATGTGAGACGAACAAATAAACAGTATGGTGGACAGATAACCCAATCGAAGACAGTGATTGCAATGGGCATGTAGACAAACATAGCCACAAAATTTGGCATGCAATGTGGGCGAAAAAGCACGAAATAACCGTACTGCGGCCATAAATCATAGCTGCGCCAAATTCGTCATATGTACGGTTTCCATTAATGGCACATCCTTTTGTTCATAGAGTGATCTCAAGGGATAGGGGAACAGGAGGGGAGTGTGGGGGGCAGAAGAAAGGGGAATTAAGCGATTAAGGGAAATGAAGAAAAAAGGAAAAAAGGGAGAGGAAGGAGACGCTTACCTATTCAGAACAGGTAGAGTACTCCATAAGTCAAAACGAGAGAGTGCGGGCCATCACAATCTACATAAAAGACAAAGTTACTTATCACAGGCTCCAGTGGACTCATGGCACATGCATACACAAGTGAAGGAACGATTGTACTCACAGTTGTGTCAGAAGCCACAGGCTCTTACTCCTACCTGAAATCTTGCGTGCTTGGAAAGTGAGTGGCGAGGTCGCTCCGATTCTTCAAGTGTCGGAGAACAATGGAGTGTGGCTAATGGTGCACAATGAATGGCGAGGGGGTCACGAGGGATGTATCCGCCAGCAGAGTGAAATAGGCGGTCACTGGAGTCGCCATCTTGGCGCGGTGTTGAGAGTAATGTTAAGAAGGAGAACAAGGCTCATTGGTCTTAGAGCTGTGTTGTTCGATGTTATAACCAAAGTTCTCGGTGAAGAAAAATGATAGTGGTGTTATGTTATGTACTTATAAGGTCAAGAGATCAGGTCTGATGGATCGGGGGCTCACCATTAAAGATATCATTAGTTGATAGTATATCAATGTTGTAAATGGATTGACGTGATGAAATCAAGATGAGATTCCTAGAGGTTACTACGAATTAGATGAGCTAAAAGAAAGGCAACCTAAATGGTGGGTGAATAAAAGCACCTCTCTAGGGTGGCGGGTGATGTTATGACTTGAGAGAGGATGGCTCGGGCTTCCTCCAGAACCTGTGGCAGCACTTGCACAACCGTTTCCCATAGAGAGTGGGAATAACAACCCAATAAGCATGCAGTATTCATCGACCGCTATGCGAGGCTGGGGGGAAGAAAAAATGTATTTTATTGAATCTGGGACAAAACTAGTTGTGTGGCCCTGACCCAGAGACTCTGGTTTCAAGCCCAGCTTCCCTGCTTGACCAAACTATGTGACCCAGGGCAATTACTTTTCTTCCCTCTGCTCCTTTTCAGTGATCATCATATTTAAGAACAATATTAAGTAACTTAGTTTAGGGTGTGCACTGTATAAAAAAACTCTCTTTTACATAGTTTAACAAACCATAATGTTGACCTATCCATGACAGCAGTAAGGGCCTTTTAAAGGAGGCAAAAGACAACGGATCTGCCTCTTGGGTCACTAATACAATTTTCAGCAGGGCAGAAGGGGGAAAGAATGTGATACCCATCGAGGATCTGAATTTCACAATGTCTAATTAAAAAACTGGTTTCAATCCTAGCTTCCAAACTTGACTAAACAGCCTGACCCTAGGCAACTACCTTTCTCCATTGTGCCTCCTTTTCCATGATCACCAAATTTGAGAGCTTCTTGAAACAGTTTGGGATGCACATTGTACAGGAACTTTCTGTTTGGTTTAATATACAATAATGTTGCTCAATCTATGAAGATAAAAGGCTTCCATAAGAGGAAACAAGACAACTGATTTTCCTTTTGAGACAATATTTATATTGTCAAAGCGAAAAGGATGTGCTTCACTAAGAGGCTGCTCACAGCAATGATCTAATCTAAGGTGGTAAAGTAAAATAATCCCAAATCCACTTTTTATGTAAAACTTTGTACCTCCACTATAAATAAAGTGGCAGTCACCGAAATTCGCAGAAGAGCAGGTGGTCCAGGCTGAGCTAAGAGCTGTTCCCTTGAGCCGCCACTGCACCTCATTTTCAGACAGGAAGCAACACAGATTGGGCTTTGGAGAATTACAGCACTACTACTGTCCTATTACAGCAAGGCAAGAGGTGCCTTGGTGTTGGTGGTATAGTTTGCAGTCTCAAGGCCCATGCACTCCCACTGCCCAAACCCAGTCAGTTGCAAGTGTGGCTTGGCAGCATAGGCATGATATTTTTCATAGTGCAGGCTGCAATTACAATGATTGGCCCTGGGAACATGCTGCATACTGAGAACCTCACCAATAGCCTGATGTGAGGCCTACCCCATCGCCCCTTCGCCCTGGTGAACATGCCCTATGAAGCAGGGATTATTTCACAATGTGAGATACCAATATTCCTGAGGAAGACACTTGAGCCCAAAGAGGCAATATTTAAGTACCAAAACATGTTGATGGAAAAGAGAAGTAGGGCCCGTTGCTCAGACCATCTGTTTTTAATCATGTGGTAGTGAGCCCAAGGTAAAAATGTTCCTGACTTACCCGCATAAAATTTGAATATAGGTCTGACAGTTTAACAAAGGGAGTACATAAATATCGTCCTACGTGACATAACCCCATGCAAACTAGGGAATCCACAGCTAAGAGACTGTACATCCAGTGGACACAAGTACTCTTACATGCTTCCCAGTGCAATATATGGAACCCACTAATAAAGCATATATCACCTAAGGTAAGGTAGAGCAATTATCCTATATGAGTACATGAATGTATGTTAATTCTATACAGGTTTGCCTATTTCTTGCAGTAGCTTTGTACTTCCAGTATGTGTATGTCGATTTAAGAAAATGATGCAACAATCCTTTAACACAACTTTTATTACTTTATTAGTAAACAACTGACCTTAAACAAAACCTTTAAAGTGTCTATATGTATGTTTTACTACTGCAAAAATTGCGCAGGGGTTGCATCCCCACCATGGCTCCAGAAATATGTGACAGAAGGATGCGCGACCTCTATATATCTGTTTCAGTTCTGCTGAAACCAGGTCGGAGTCGCGACACCACAGTGACAGGTCGCAACAAATACTCTCAAATATTTTGCAAAAAATAACAATAATAATATAAACACAATGTTACTGTGCACACCTCACAACTACAGTAATAAACCTCACATGCAATGGTCTTCCTGCTTAATGCCAGGATGATGAGCACCTTACAAAAAGGCTCCTCAATGATTTTCCCACCAATGTGTTTTCGATGCCGACAAATATGAGGACATCTCCACCAAACAAAGAAGTACTTACTTCATAAACCTAAGATGAAGTACCCTTGTTTGTTGGAGATTTACCACTTTCTACACTCTTTGCCCTCTTCATAGGAGGATTCATGTTATCACACATTTCTGGAGAAAGAGACATGATGAATTATCACATTGTGAAATTCACACAACATCACAGGAGACATTTTCTTGTGGTCTATTACACAGCAATAGTGTAGAATAGACACTGGACATTTTCCCAATCAGGTAAGACTTACTAACTAACTAGTAGAAAGTACTCGAGTTGGATAGATATTTTGTGCAAAAGTGTGACTCTTTTTTGATAAACATGCAGGTGAGATTCCGTTCTGGCCCTGATGCACATTTCTCAGAAATCAAACCTCAACAGGAAGCATTTATAAATAAAGCATTAGCAGGTGCTCCAGTTGAAGCTCAACTTCTCTAAATGACAAATGATTCTAACTCCTGTGCTTGCCGAAAGCAAAGCAAGTGTGTTTTCTCACCAATTCCATATTGAAAATCAATCTGAAATCCTTCATGGAGGTGAATGCATCATTAATCTATTGGACCACAATCTGCAGTCACTGTGCCAAGTGAGTTCTTTCTTGTTCTCTCATGTTGAGAGTAGAGTCCATTGTTCTCCTTTGAATTACTATGAATATGCAAATGTGCAAATTAGTTGGAACATCCTCCCATTTGCGCCTGCCCTGTCCACCTTCAAAGTATGAAAAGGTCTTCCCACCTTTTGCCAGGAGGATGGGTAGCTTACCAAAAGGCCTCTCAGGGCTTTTCCCACTGATGTTGGTGACCTGTTGTTATACTGAGGATTGAGACAACAACTCTACCAACACACAGCTGAGAGGAACGACCCTTGTTTGGTGGTGATTAACCTCTTTGTAGTCTCATTGTCCTGTCCATAGGAGGGTTCATGCTATCACAGATGTCTGGAGAAAGAGACATGATAAATAATCATATTGCGTCACTGGTGACATTTCCTTGTGCTCCATTAAGAAGCCGACAGCATTGAAGCAAGATGGCGTCGGAACAGGAGTGCTCTCTATGAGCTCCTGAGGGTCGGGATCACTATCTAGTGAAAATCCCCGAATTACCCTGCCATCCAACCCTCAACTTTACCTCAACTTTAACACCCCTGAAATACCTTTTTCTCGAGGGTCCGGGTGACATCGACGACGAGCCTACCACTGCAGCCCGGATGGAGGAGTGATTGCGGCTCGACCTGGGTGGGCTGAGGGGAAGAATCGGAGCAATCGGACTGATGGCCCGGGCTGAGCTCTGGTGAGCTCGGTGTGGCGAGGATCCCCTGTGGGCCAATGCCGGAGTCTCTCGCCCTCGATGCTGTGAGGCAGATGAGAGCCTCGGCCCGCCATTGTTTCCCCGGAGGAGTCTGATGCTTCTTGAGGAGTCTGATGCATCTTGACCACTGGCGAGGCCCCCCTGCTCGCTGGTGCTGGAGCCGTCGCTCCTTAGCAGAGACGAGTCGAAGAGGGACCGCGGAGAGCAATGGTTGCCGAGTAAGAGGAGAGCCTCGGGTCTGGTGATCGAGGGCCCCCTGCTGACAGGCACCGAGTCCTTCCCTACAGCTAGGATGCGGGATGTGCTGGGATCAGTGGAGAGATACGAGATCATCGGAGGCCCCGCTGTACAATAACTAACATAATTCGGATGCGAAGGCCTTTCTTAACAAGGCCCACGATGGCAGTAATGCCCACTTTCTAAAGGGCACATCTGGCCTCCACGGAAGAAACGGCTCCCGACGAAGTATCTATGAGACATTGAAGGATGGGTAAGTGACTTCCCAATCAGCCCAGTCACTCTCGATATAACGGACGGAGAGCGCCCCGCAGGGCGTCTATCTCGAGCCGATTAACAAGTGGTTTGATATGCTTCATGGATATGCCCACACAGCCTCGAGGTAACCGCTAAGACAGCCTTGTTATTGACATAAGTTTGGTCGTGTATCCCTTGCAATCCGGCCCTTCAAACGTCTGATTTGCTGGCAGCCTGGCCCGAGGGCTTTTGGCCTAACGCCTTGTTGCACACAGTTCAATTTATTTGACTTAACTTTCTCTGAGGCAGCTAAATAAATTTAAGCTTGGACCACCGGGATAGGTAATCATTTGCTTTTGTCTATTCCTGCTCAGCCATTTTAAAGCTACTGTTATTGTAAAATCTTGAGAGACAGAAGATGTCCTCACATGCCCCTCCTCATAGAAATTGAAAGAGGACCGATCGAAGAGCCTCATAGTAATAGAAAGAGGACTGATCGAACTTCAGCAGTGGCCATCTTGGCATGGGCATACGATCAACAGCCTTTTCAATCTATTCGGTTGAATGAGACCTGGTAATCCCCACTGAACAATGGATGGCGTAATTTTATTTTATTTGATTTTAATTTGCAATTGCTATATTGCTGATCATTTAAGATTGGGCAAGTCTTCATCTAATGCAACGACACCACATAAATCTTCCACACCCCAAGGTCCATATACAATGGTGCTATAGCACATTCTTTAAGTAGGCCTAACTCATAGGTCAAACCTTTTGGGTTCTGACTACCTATACAGTTCACTCTTCTTAACAGACCTACCCTACTAGTGACTAGAACTGACCCAATAACTCACCCTCTCCTAGCATTCTGACCTCCACCCACCATGGCTACATCTAGCACCAGTCCTACTGAAGGCTCACTTTCTCAAGTTGGTTTCAATGCCTTTAAGATTACGTATCCCCCTAACCTGACTAAAAATGCTGCTAAGAAAATCAAACACAATATAATCAAAAGTCACCCGGAACTGCTTATATCAGATACTTATTTCTGTCTATCTAATGGCAACATCGTGACCGACCTAATCTTTTTCATGAACAGAAGAGCCCAATGGAGGAAAACCCTCATATCCTTATTTCAGGTCAAACAGATAAAGAAAACACCTCATGGTTACAGTCTTTCCGTTACTTCCTCTCCAATCCTCAAAGTCGATCTCACCATTACCATTTACAACAACGGGATCATTCTCACTCAATCATCGGATCGAACTCTAGAGCAGTTCGACAAACTCTTTATGAAGATCAAAAACTCATTAGCTAACAATACAACCCCTTTGCAACAAGATCTAGCGCTAGCAACCACAAGGTACCCCAAAGCGTTGTTCCCAGTTCCTCTTCGGATACACCCCCCTCCTCGCCCTCCTATCGACCTTCCTCCCTGCAGGGTGGCGGGGTGAATGCTCCACCCATTGCACTGCCAGTAACTCTCTCACCATTACCAACCTCTCTATCAAGGCATTCTGGAACATCGCAAATCCTCAGTGACCAACTTCCCCCTCTGGAACATCTCAATGCCGCCACTGACCCATCTGGCACTCAACGAGACCCTTCTTCCTCGCCAGTTCTCCCCACACAGCCTCTACCCCTTCCCCAGCACCCAGACTTGATGGCACGCCTGGACGATATATCCCTCCAGCTGCACCTTCTCACCCTCAAACTTCATGATCTGAAAGCCCTCTCATTGGAACATCTCCCCTGGATAAGCTCCCTCCTCTCTTGTACGAATCTGCCCAGAGCCCCTGCTAGCGCTAGCATTAGAGCTCGCCTTGACCAAATCTCTCCCCTCTCTATCTCTAAAACCGTACCCCTACCTAAAGCACCCGCCCGCCCCAGAAGATCGCTGGCCTATCTCGCGCTCAACGATATCGACGACTTACTCAACTCTTACTCGCTTATCCCAGACACCAACAAGATTCCTACGAGGCAAATCCAAGCCATTCACGCAAACCCGAACAGAGAACCCCCCACAACCTTAGAGTCATAAACAATGACAACCTCATGAGAGTGAACATCATACAGACACCTCCCCCCTTATACCGGTACAAGTTAAATGCCTACTACTCAACTGCAGGTCAGCCAGCAAACATGCCTCTGATATCTTCGACCTCATCCAACACAATGAGATAGACATCATCATCCTCACTGAAACTTGGCTCAATCCCTCTTCCACTCCTATCCTAGACCTCCTAGTGCCCCCTACCCATGACATAATTAGTCTAGACAGAGCTATGAAGCTGGGAGGTGGCCTAGCCTGTATACATCGGAGCACACTCGCGGTCTCCCTCTCGGAGTCTTCTACGCCATCTTCATGCGAATACCTTTGTCTAAACATCTCCAGTAACAATCACCCGGTGTGCAAACTACACACATTCTATCACCCCCCTGGGTACAACCTCCCCTTCATCGAAAAATTAATGGAAATCATCTCTGGCAATGTCGATTCCGTTCTGTCCCACATCTACCTCGGTTATTTCAACCTCCACTGGTCTAACCCTAATGACCAAGCTGTAACATGCCTCAAATCTTTCTTGAGTGATCATGAGCTGATTCAACATTGTGACCGGCAAACCCATAATAAAGGAGAAACTCTGGACCTCATCATCACCAAAGGACACACCATCACAATGGATACCATCACCCCTTGTGATTGGTCCGACCACCACAGCAACTTCTTCCATATTAACATGAAGGAAGGGTCAAACAACGAAATCGAAGCTTTGGAAAAGGGACCTCAGAGATATCAACACAGCCAATCTAGCAACCCACTGTAAATTTGCCCTCTCTTCCCAAGTCCAAAAACAACAGTTGATGGACAGAATGCAGAACAATGTCATACATTCACCCCAGTACAGAGATCTGGGCCTAAATCCATCGTTTTTTTGCTCACCATGCCATTCCAGTTTGAACCCAGCCATATGCAAATCAGTCTTGACCCTGTGCCTCATGGGAACAGTCTAGCCCGAACTGCCAAGCCAGGTCCTCCCTGGACTGGAAACAAGCATCCTAGGACCGGTTTCGGGGTTTCACCCCTCTTCAGCCAGGATAGCTTGATTCCAGTGGCATGGAGAGCACAGGACCCACGTCTGGGCATACCCGTCCCACTCGGGGTGACAAATGCAAAAAAACAGTTGATGGACAGAATGCAGAACAATGTCATACATTCACCCCAGTACATAGATCTGGGCCTAAATCCATCGGTTTTTTGCTCACCATGCCATTCCAGTTTGAACTCAGCCATATGCAAATCAGTCTTGACCCTGTGCCTCATGGGAACAGTCCAGCTCAAACTGCCAAGCAAGGTCCTCCCTGGACTGGAAACAAGCATCCTAGGACCGGTTTCGGGGTTTCACCCCTCTTCAGCCAGGATAGCTTGATTCCAGCGGCATGGAGAGTACGGGACACACGTCTGGGCATACCCGTCCCACTCGGGGTGACAAATGCTAAACAACAGTTGATGGACAGAATGCAGAACAATGTCATACATTCACCCCAGTACAGAGATCTGGGCCTAAATCCATCGTTTTTTTGCTCGCCATTCCAGTTTGAACCCAGCCATATGCAAATCAGTCTTGACCCTGTGCCTCATGGTAACAGTCCAGCCCGAACTGCCAAGTCGACATGTCTGAGGTTCATGTACTCACTGACTTCTACAACTCTACTATCTCTAGCATAATGGATTCCGTTGCTCCACTCCAACAAAAAAATGCCTCAATAAAAATATCCAAACCATGGTTCAACTGCAACTTAAACTCGGAACGTCGCAACCTTATGGCTATCGAACGATCCTGGAGATCTAACCATCCGCGGACCAGCTAAAAACCCTTAGATCGGTTACGAGCTCCTATAACAAGCAAATCAAGAGAGCTAAGGCGGACTATTTCAGATCCCAATTAATTAAGCCACAAATCGCCCCAAGAAACTTTTTGAACTGGTTAAACAACAATCGGTAGAAGCACCAAACCGCCCTGACTCTGAAGTCAGCCCTCCCTCATGCGATGATCTGGCTGCTTTCTTTACTGAGAAATCAAGACTCATCAATATTGAACTGGATACCAAGCGGGCTCTACTGCTATCCAATGGGTCTGCACCCGGCCCGGCCCTAATGGACAAGATGAGCCTGGGCATCAAGAACAACACCTCCTGGGACACCTTTACCCCCCTCAGTGAAAGAGATGTTAAAAAGATTCTCCAGAGTATCAACCCTTCTAATCAGTTCAGCGAGTCGTTGCCACCTTCCATCTTCAAAGAAATCAAGGATGTCGTCTCTCCCATCTGGACAAAGATTGTCAACGCGTCTTTGTCACAAGGCATGATCCCGAGTGCCTTAAAGCAGCTCAGGTAACACCTATATTAAAAAAACCTACAGCGCTGACCTTAACAACTTTCCGCCCTATCTCTAACATCCCCACCCTCGCCAAACTCCTAGAAAAATGCGTCCAATCGCAACTCTGTGCTCACATCGAAAATTTCCATCTCCTGGACCAACATCAATCTGGCTTTTGTAGTGGGCATAGCACCGAATCGGCTCTCACTCACGTTATGGATGACATTTTAAAAATGCTTGATCAAAATGAATCATGCCTCCTTATCCTCCTTGACATTTCCTCTGCGTTTGACACTGTTAATCACGGCAACCTCCTATCCATTCTAGAGCACAGGATGGGCCTGTCTGGTCCGGTGTTGCAATGGTTCTCGTCCTTCCTCCATCACAGATCCCAAAGAGTGAAGGCGAATCACTCTCTCTCCCAGCCATCTCCAGTATCCATGGGTGTCCCCCAAGGGTCCGCCCTATCTCCCATACTCTTCAACTTGTTCTTGGAATCATTAGCTAATGCACTAAACTCCATGGACATTCTCTTCCATATGTATGCAGATGACACCCAACTTTATCTGAAAATCTCCTCCCTGGATAACATCACCTCACTCAACACTACCCTACTGACTACTCAAAACTGGTTAACTGTGTACCACCTCCTGCTCAACACCTCCAAAACAGAATTCCTTCTCATCTCTCCTCCAAACCACACTCCTAAGCTAGACCTCTGGATGAACCACCTCACCGCCTTCAACTGCTCACCCCTTCATTATTGACTCAGCTAAATCCCTCGGAATCACACTAGACAAGCACTTGAACATGAAGACTCATATTAGCAATGTGTGCAAGGGAGCTAACCACCTGTTGAGGATACTCAGGAATCTCAAACCTTTCCTCCCCCAAGCTGACTTCAAACAAGTGGTCCAAGCGCTTGTTTTTCCAAGACTAGACTATGGCAGTGCTACGCTCTGTGGTCTCCCCAAATATACCTTGGCCCCACTAAGGGCCTCATTGAATTCGGCGGCCAGACTGGTTACGGGTACCAAAACAAATGCGCACATCTCCCAAGTCTTAAAATCCCTAAATTGGCTGCCCTATGAAGCAAGAATAAAGCTAAATATTGCTTGCCTATCTCACAAAGCCCTCCATTTCAAAACCCCCAGTTATCTTGTGCAAAAGCTGGAACTATCCAGAGGGGGTAGACCTTCTAGGAGTGCCAACTCTCTCCCCCTGAAACCTCAGATCTTTTGCAAAAAGAGAACATGTCACCAAGCTTTCTCCGGCTCAGCACCGAAGATCTGGAACTCTCTCCCACCGGAAATACGTAGAATCTCCTCCAAGGTTGCCTTCAAATTGGAAGTTAAAAGATTCCTTATGAACAAGTTCTTACCTTAATAGGTTGATGGATCGTCTGCTCTAATGCATTGGACTTACACCTTTAAGCCCAGCGCTGGATGCTATTTCTTTTGCTTTTTTTCCTCTCTCTCGATGCACTTGCTCCCCCCATCTCGCTATGTACCAGTTATTTTCTTATTATTTTGCTGACCCCTTGTACTTGTAACCGTTTTTGTCCTGTGAGTTCTATTTTGATATGTGACTGTCTGTATTCCTATTTGACACATGTACTGCAACTGTTACCTTCCTTTCCCCACAATTGTAAAGCCCTCTGATATCCCTCTGGATCATGCTTGCGCTATATAAAACTTTATAAATAAATAAATAAATTATGCAGTTGTAGTGTGGAATATATACTGTATAGTTACCCAAAGAGGCACTTTAACCAGTAATTAACCAGTAGAAAGTATGCCACTTGGGTAGATAATATATGCAAAACTGTGGAGTCTTTTTCAATAAAGTGACAGGTGCTATTCTGTTGTGGCCCAGTCACTGACACAGCTGTTACACACCCACACAGACACTTACATAGCCAATAACAGAGCCAGGCAGTCATTCAACCAGTAACAGACTCACTCAGACACTGATACACCCACTCACAGAGGCAATGAGACAATCGCACACCCACTCAAACAGCCACTTATATACCCACTCGCACACATATTCAGACACTCTCATACTCACTCATAGACCCACTCAGACACTCATGCACCCACTCACAGATCAATTCATGAAAAAAACACAAGGATAGAGGGACATTATAGTAAGGAAATAGCATTTAAAAAGCCATACAAATTAAGTAAAAAAACAAATGTTATAGGGATGCTATAGTTTGGAAATAGAATTGAAAAAACCTTAGAAATTCACTGAAAAAAACAAAGGTTACAGGGACGTTGTAGTTAGCTTCAGATTTCAATCCTACAAATCCATATAAATCCAGCAGTTATAGTTACCTGAGCTAACTGCAACTTACACCCTCGCAATGTCATTTGTGATGTCATCAGTGATGTCATCAGTGATGTGACTGACCATGTCATGAGTGATGTAATATGTGGGGGCATAAGCAGTGCATTGTGGGGGCGTAAGTTATAGCTAGCTCAGGTAACAATTTTATATTATTATTATTAGCTTTTATTTCTGTAAAAAATCATTAAAAGCATACATACAATCCAATGTTTCATTAATAAATTCAGTAAAATTCATACATATTTGATTGTTTAAAACCATTAAAATCAAACATTCATTTCAATGTTTCATTTGAAAAAATCGATACAATTCATACATGTTTGATTGTTTAAAAACTGAACAGTATTGATACAGTGAATAATTTGGTTAAAATCATTAGATAATAATGCCATAAAATGTTAGCATCTTCAGCCCATCTTGTATTAAAAACACCATTCATTACAATTTTTGGCTCATCTTGTCACATACAAATCCAACTGTGAGTAGATATCTACTAAAACTAAAAATTATATAAGGGGAAATTTTATTGCATAGTGGGCAAATCCATTTCTTCCTGATCTTATCATAGGCCGTACAAAAGAGCAGAACATGTGCAATATTTTTGATGATACCTAGAGTGCATAAAGTGCAAATAAGCTCTTCATCAGTTTCATTGTGCGGCTTCCACTTTACAGTGAAGGCTTTAACTTGGAGAGTTTCATAACAGAACTTCACGTCCAAAGCTAGATGCGGTTGAATGCTATCTAGGAACTCCTCAAAACTGGAGCTTGGTTTTAAGACAAGAAATTGCAAGGTAAGTCTACCTGAGCTTGGATTAAAGTGTGCAGCGGTCAAAACATAGTCCCAATACACTTGCTTCATTTGTTTCTTAGAGGTTGGTGTTAATGCTTGTAGCTCACTCCAGTAAGAGGCTAAGCCTAGTTTGATGAGCCAAGTCTCAACATGTCAAAACCACAGGAACATTAAAGTTCTATCTGATTTCAGCAGTTCTCTTAGGCCTTTCCTGTAATGTGCCTATGTAGTCAATAATCTAATCCAATAGAGTATTGGTCTCAGAACTGCAAAATGCTCTATCTGCCAGGTCATGGTGCATGGGTATTAATGGTATCGACAAAGGCAAGCCTAATAAGGCTCTTATAAACTTATTCCCTCCGAGATCAAGCTTTTTATATTGCCTGACCACCACAGCTCAGCCTCATACAGGGTTGCTGCTTGGGCCTTATGTTTGTAAATCTCTGGGGCCGGTGAGATGGTCTTAGCTGTGGACATGTAATGTTTATTAGAAATAGCCTTTGAGCAGTGTGCTTGGATCATTCTTTTTTTATGTATTTGGGTATTCCATGATAATCTAGAATCAAGCATTATTCCCAAACAGCTGAAGTTTGACACAAGCTCCAGTCAATGTTTGCCAACTGATAGGTTTCTCCTAACAGTCTAGTGGGGTTTTATGGCCATAAACTTAGTCTTACTTGTATTTATTTCCAAGCCCTTTCAATGAAATATGCATGGAAATCATCTAAAAGGTTTTGAAGGTCCCTTGGCATCTGTGAGATCAGAATGGTATCATCTGCAAAGAGTAACGCAGGAATAGGGGTCCCACAGAGCTTCGGGGAATCATTGCTATAATTTCTAAGATGGACTACAACATCATTAATGTAGAGTGAGAATAGGGTAGGTGTGAGTACGCATCCCTGTCTCACTCCTCTATTGATGGGGATTGTTAGAATTGGGAGTCTCTAGTTGGCAGAGGTATGCACCTTGTCCAAGTAGGGACCCTTCCTTCTAGTCACGGCAAGGAGATTACACCTTTAAAATAACCCTTGCTCACCCCCTTGGTAGCTTGGCACAAGCAGTCAAACTTATCTCAGAGGCAATGTGTAAAGCATTTGCACATAACACACAGTAATACAGTGAAAACACTACAAAAGGACACCACACCAGTTCTAGAAAAATAGCAATAATGTATCTTTGTAAAACAATATCAAAAAGACAAAAATCCAACATACAGTAATCAAAATAAGAATATTGCAGGAATAACCTTGAACTACAGTTCCTTGAAGTCAATAGCTCTGTATGGGCCTATCACGGAGTTGGGAACAAACAAATCCAACAGTTCAGGCTGACCATGGCATCGTGGGCTAGAGACCTGCAAACAGTACCTTGGAAATGCAGGACGTCGTGGACCTTGAGATGAACTCCGAAGATGCGGAGTTGGCAGGCGTCAGTCCTGAAGGTTGATGCAGGAGTCGTCGGGCCCTTGAAGTCACATGCTTAGCAGGTCGAACTCTGTGAGGTTGAAGTCAGGAGCTCCGTCATCGTCAGGCATCAGGTGCTGCGATGCGAAGTGCATCGGTGCAGCATTTGGTGCCTTCAGGTCGCGGGACAGTGAGCGGCTCTGTGAGGGGTCCAGCGGCATTGGTGAGACCAGGACTGCGGTGTGAAGTGGGGCAGTGCTCACCATAGTGCTGGCAGGTCACGATGCAAGCAGAGTTGTCATCGTTTCTGAAGCTATGTTGTTGGCAGACAATCTGGAGTCGATGGTGCCGGCGTTCTTAGGCCAACGCTGCGATGAGAAACAGGGCGGTGCATCGAGTAACTTATGAGTGGTGCCCTCAGGCCACGGTGTAGGCAGCGGCCTCGATCCCGGTGTGGAGCATTGTTATCAGGCAGCGATACCAGGGCGGCAATGTGAAGCGAGGCGGTGTGAAGTGCGGTGCCTTCAGGTCACTTTGAAAGCAGCGGCTTGGTGGCGGATCGGTCGGCATCGTCGGTGAGACCAGGGTTGCGGTGTGAAGGTGGCGATGCTCGTTGCAGTGCCAAAGGGTCACAGATCAGGCAGCAGCATCGTTGACTGCATCAGGTTGCTTTTTCTTCTGTTGCAGCACTATACACACAGTTCCCAGTGCTGTCAGCAGATGAACTTGTAGTCTTCCTGAGACTTCTTGAACAGAGGGCAAGCTCTACCTCAATTCCTTGTAGACACTCAGGAAAATAAGTTGCAGATAGTCCAGTCCAGGCCTTTCACTGCCCAAGACAGAAGCATCCACTGCAGACCAACACAGCAAAGTGGTAGTTCCTCCTCACAGCTTCTCCAGCTCTTCTTCTTGGCAGGCACCTTAGTCCAAACAAGTTCTAAAGTTCTGGGGTCAGGGCCCCAAAATGTATACTCCGTTTCCCTTTGACGTTTCAGGCAGAAAGTCTCTGAGTTCAGTAGAAATCAGTTCTGTACTGTCTAGTCCAGCTTCACCACAGGAGGTGCAGATAGCATTGTGCAGAGCAGACACAGCCTATTCAGGTGCTAGTGAAAACTCCTCCACCACTCTAAATGAGGAAAGGTCTATTCAGCCTGGCTATGAGTCACCCAGGAAAGGCCCGACACATCTCATCCCCCTTGTGACTGTCTAGTGTGAATGCACATCCCCAGCACCTGTCACTCCATAACCAGTTGCTGAATACACAACCAGGCAGAGGCACCCAGGATGGTTAAGTAAGAAAATGCCTACTTTCTAAAAGAGGCATTTTAAAACACACAATTTAAAAACCACTTTACTGAAAGATGTGCTATCAAATTCTGAGTTCAGAGAGCCCAAACTCCATTTCTTTATCTTGTCCCAATTAAAAGTCCCACATGTAAAATGTTACAGTGCAGCTCCAATGATAGCCTTTGGGAAAGATACCGTTTCAATAGTGAAAAAAACGACATTGGCTATATTTCACTATCTTGACTTGTAAAACACGCCAGCACATGTCCTACCTTTCACATACACTGCACCCTGCCCATGAGTGTACCTTGGGCCTACCTGAGGGGTGCATTACATGTAGGAAAAGGAAAGGTTAGGGCCTGGAAAGTGGGTGCACTTGCCAGGTCAGCATGGCAGTAAAAACTTGTGCACAGAGACTGCAGTGGCAGGTCTAAGACTCCTTTGAAAGACTGCTTGGGTGGGAGGCACAACGAGTGCTGCAAGCCCACTACTAGCATTTGATTTACAGGCCCTGGGCACACACAGTACACTGTACTAGGAACTTACTAGTAAATTAATTATTTAAATCATGGAAAACCAATCATAACACAATTTAGCAGTGGATAGCAGTGAAAAGGTGTGCAGAGACACTAAACCAGCAAAAAACGTAGTCCAGCATATCATCAAAAACAAGAGGTCAGAAAACAAAAAGACAGGAGGAACATGGCAAAAGATGCCAGGTCTAACAGGCATGGATTCTGTAAGGTCACCATTCACACCCCAGCAGACTTTGGCAAAATTATCTTGGTGCAACCTAATTACCTGGGTCAAAATATTGTCAGGCACACCCTGGTTCTTTAGTGCAGCCCATAGAGCCCCTTGTGGGACAAGGTCAAATGTCGCTCTCAGATCTATAAATGCTATGTATATGTGGCCCCCTTTTATTTTGATGTATTTCCAAAGAATGCATAGCAATTTAAGGACCTGGTCAATCATGCCTGTGTGGCTCCTAAACCCTGCTGGAAAACTGTTCAGATGTTGTTATCATTGATCCATTCATTCAGTTTTTTCAGAACTTGCCTGGCATACATTTTCTGCATTTGTATATATATAGGGATTTATCCGATGCTTGATGAAGTTCCAAAGCTAGGGACAGTAAAGCAATTGTACAAAAAATGCTTAGGTAACTATATCTTTAAATTTCTTGTTCATAATGGGCATCTAAAATTCAAATACCAAACCCAAATATTGATAAATGTATTATATCAACAAATGAAGAAAATTATATGAATATACATATTTCAATCTATATACAATTCAATTAAAAGATGATTGTTCCTTGCTGTATAATGAAATGACCCTGTCATACATTCATACTTCCTCATTCATCCTTCTTTGTTTTTTATATTATACAATGTTTCAATATTGCACCTTCATATTCATAAATATTTTAAAGTTTAGCTCAACATGTAGAGTAATTCTTCTGCTATTCATCAAATGAAAGTATTGTTCACTTAATTGAATTAATTTCTCTTCTTCATCATGGCTTGTTATTCTCATTTCAACATGGGAGGAGATGGGAATACCAAGCCATGATAAATAAGAGAAATTGATTCATACAAACCTCATATTTCAAAACAGCACTTTGTCAATAATGATGAAGTATATCTGTAAATTCAATTAAGTGAACAAGGTGGCAGAGTCTTTGTTTCCATGGGCAACTATTTTCCAGAATGTCACAGTATCTTTGGACTTTGCTGCTTGCAACAGGTCATTCAAAGTCATCTCCTACCAACTTCCCCATTTTCTAAATAGAGC
The DNA here is from genome assembly GCA_963921515.1 of Calotriton arnoldi. Taxonomy (NCBI): domain Eukaryota; kingdom Metazoa; phylum Chordata; class Amphibia; order Caudata; family Salamandridae; genus Calotriton; species Calotriton arnoldi. The sequence continues at coordinate 174,689 of CAWUFW010011343.1, read as the reverse complement.
TTTCTTATAGCTGTCCCTGGCCTCTCTAACCAGTGGTGCATTTTCACTTTTTAGATTCCTAAGTAAGGTCTTCTTTGCCTATTTACATATCTCGTTATACCATGGATTACACACAGGAGAACTTCCTGTCCTTAGTCTTTTTTTGTGTTCCGACATTTTTGTCAGGAACGGCCTTAGAGCAGTAACCATTGATTGGCGAATGGCCATGGCTGAGGATGAAGTCGCCATTGGAGCATGCTCAACGTATAGGCCCACTACCTCAGAAAAGACAATATAGATATTCGTCATAGTCTCTATGCTGTTCAGGATTTGGGCCATTTGACCGTCCAGCGGGTATTTCCAATTGTAGGACCAAATGCCTATCATCTCCATGTAAAGGGGGAAATGGTCTCTGGCTTCTCTAATGTCTATCTTAAATACAGTTATCCTATGCCAGGTGGCTAGGCTATGAAATATATAGTCTATCTTCATACAAGCACTGTCCTTTTTAAAAGTGTATAGAGAGGTGGTATTGTTATTAGTGGAGCTAACTCTGCTGTTCAATGCTCGTAGGCCATGTTCTAGTGTAAAATGTACCAGTTGCAGAGCTGCTACAGTACATGGCAGAGGGGCTGCTTCCAATTAGGAAATGCCTCTGACCATATCCTCATCCTCCGTTAAAGTGTCTAGGCCATTTAGTGGTTCAAATGTGCAGTTAAAATTGCTGCCTATAGTAATTGTGTCACTGGGGGCTATATGTTTAAAGGCACTGTCAATATTTCTATGACCTGTGACTCCATATTACTTCTCTTTGGTCTGGCGTACACATTATACAAGTGCAGTGAGATTTTATTTTTAGTGGTTAAACTTACTCCCAGAATATCTGGTGAGTCTATGTGATGGACACTGATGTCAACTTTTAGTGTTATTTTTACCCATAAAACCAACCCCCAGAGGGCCTGCCACTCCTATAGGGGGTTGCACTAATGTGAAAAGTTTTATAACCTAGTTTATGTGGAGGATCTAATAACCAAGTTTCTTGAGGTGGAATTGATCTATATACGATAAGGATCCAAGAGTTTATATTTTAATCCTGCCACATTCCATGAGATCAAGGTTATGAGATCCTGGTCCAGTATTCCGGGGATATCTGTTGGAGCAGTTTAAATCACTAAGGAGAGTCACTGTTCCTGAGAGCAAATTTGGAGAGGAGGAGTTGTTTTAGAGAAATGGAAAGGAGTTGGGGAGACTTTTACTTAATGTCCTCACACACTCCGAAGGATGTCATGCTTCCTTATGGGGCGGTGCTCCTCGTCGGGCTGGCACTGCAATGCCCTACGGGTCCCCCGAAGGGTCACTTTGTCGGAGATCTTTTGGTGATCTAGCCATATGGTGTGTGCGGGTCAGTGTGCAGTGTTACGTGAGTAGCGATAATTAAAAATTACTAGAGGGTATCTGAGGTAAATTGATTTAATAAGGGAGATCCCTCTGTCATAATATAAAAAACCATAGAGTTGGGTGCTGCTCGAGGGTAGTTATGACCCTCAGTAGCTAGACAAGTGCAGTGTTTGTTTTTTCTAAAAAAGGTATGGGGTTGACATGTTTCGCGCTATATTGCAGTCTCAGGAGGAGATCCTTCACGCTTCTTCAGGACATTAAGGAATTGGTAAAGGTAATGGAGAGAAGTGTCAGATGGGGGCCTTATTGATTCAAGTAGTGCCACTCGGAGGACCAAATTAGTGGTCCTATCTGTTCAGTATAGGTAGAGTACTCCATAAGTCAAAACGAAAGAGAGACGGCCATCAGAATAGTTGTATAGGAAGGCACAGGTTCTTGCACCTACCCGACCTCTTGCATGTTGGAGCAGTTTCCCATTTTTCCACATCAGTGATTTCATTCAATTCCCTATTTCCTGCACTCTGTGCTGGCTGGCAACAGCCCTATCTGAGTTTGCATCTAACATGTCCTTCAATTGTTGGCTTTGGGTGCGTGGTGATGTTAGGGTGTTTCAGCCAGCTGGTGTCAATTTGCTTAGCCAGTCTACTGCCTCAAGATTCGTCATATTATTTGGCTCAAGGGCACTTTGGTTGATGTGATAAGATCACTTGTCGGTGGAAGAACTAAAATGAGAAGTGGTCTGTATAACTTAAAACTCATTGCACGTTTTAGCAATGCACTGGATCTTAGATCCATATCAATCAGGCTCCCCGCTATTGCTAATTCACTAATTGTAAAGGCAATGGTGTCATTGTCTCCTTCTCGCCTTGTAATCCTTCTAAATTCAATATACAGAGCACACAACCAACAAACAAGGCTGGTTATGCCTAATCCAGTAGATGACTTTATTTTGAGGGCATTCCCATCCTCCCAACTTGCATGTTTTAGTTTTGGTACATTTGTTAAGTGGACCGTGTGTTCCCTAGTTCTATTGATAGATTTTTTATTAGAGTATTGACTTGTGGGATTAGGATTTTCCCTATACTGGTGATCGATATAAGGCATGTGTATATTTCCCATTGAATAGTGATGCATAGCTTGATGCAGTTGAGTCCCTCTGAATAGCTCCTGGTCTTATTTTGTCCTTTGTGTACTAAAGGCCACTATATTTGGTGGTCTAATACCTATACCCATCATATTCCTTTGGTCAGTGCCATACTTCCTACACCAGGGAGGGAATTCACTGTATGTATAATACAGTTGGTCTGTAGTAGTTGATGATTTACTATGTGTAGTTGAGGGTATTTGGATGTGTGACTGTACTGTTGGGTGGTGCAATACTCTCATCTTCCTATAAGGTGGCCCCTCAGGACTCTTTAATTGGGACAGCAGAGATTTTCCTAGGCCCTTTAGTTCAAAACTTCACTAGTTAGGATATTAATCTTCTCTGTCAATTCAACCAGGTCTGCAGCACTGCAGCTGCACCTTTGAGTTCCCTGTGGATGGATTGATTCTGTAACCGCTTTAATTGTTTCTACTGTTACAATATGTCCGTGGGGTGCAGACTCCAAGACACTTTTACTCAACCCTGTGGCTACGATGTTTGACTGCTTGTCTGCCAAGAGTGAAAATCTATTTGTAAATGGGATGCTAAAGGGCACCCTTTCCCCTTTTTCTGCAGAACCAGGCAGGGTTCTAATCGCTTCCTGAGAGTGACCCAGTGGTTGATTTGAGGTAACTATGTTTACATCTGTAGGGATTAGTGCTGCTGTTTGTGGTACATGGCCCAGATGCTCCCCCTCATTGGCTGGATGGATTTATTTAGAGGTTTGTCTTGTTTTGGGCCTGTCCCTTGTTTGCATAAAAGGAGTTTTTTTTACTGGTTTTGCTGTTGGGACTGTGAGATGTTTAACTTTCTCTCCCAACATAGATTCAAACTCTTCTATTAAATTATCTATTCTAGCCATTCTGCACTTATCTCCTGCAGTACGCATAATTTTGTGTTTTTTCCCCTTGCCAGGGAGTGCTTCACTTGCTTTACGTTTCCCATATCACTATCCGTTCAGGATGTCGCCCCTGGCACAGGAGGTGGGCTTATGCTCCAGTGAATAATTTTGTAGTTTACCTGCCCAAAACAGAAAAACTTTTTCCATGGCTGATATTATTACCAACAATCAGTATGGGAAATAAGTGGGTGGACACTTAAAGAAAAGTTTAATTTTAGCAGCCAACTTCCATAAAAGGAGGTTCAACAAAGTGTATTAGTCTTGTAACAGACCCAGTACAGTTGCTGTCAATGCCTTGGGAAGAGAAATTCTAACTATGAGTAGTGCAGGTCTAATGTATCTCTTCTCAATTAGTATAGCTTGCGATACAAAAATCTCAATGTGCCTTTGCAATCAGTGGCGATGAGACATTTGCACCCATGCCTTGTTATCCCAAATACTGCATATCAGTAAAAAGAAAAAAAATTGCAGATCTGGTGTATCAGATTGAAGAATAAAACAACAGATGGCAAAGTCTAATGGTGCACAAAAACTCTCTTTTATAACTTCAATGAAAACAGCGTAACCTTTTTGGATAATTGAATTCAGCAATCAGGAAATTAATACACAAACACTTTTGGCACACAAGCCCACTCAGAGTGCAAATGAAGAGATTTCTTCAAGCAGAGAATGTCCTAGGAAATGTAAAACACTCGAGGGTGATAAAGCCACAGTACCTGTGCCTGATCGAAGTGATCTATTTTAGATGGTCCAGCAGATGAATCGCCCAAGTTTAGAAGCCAAGAGGGGTGGCCCAGCCCAGCCTCTTCTGTGCTCCAAAATGTGGGGACTGGTCCACCTTTGGTCCAGGCTTTGCCCCAGGAGTGTCCCACGCCGTGGTGCAGATTCTCCATTTATATTGCCCTGATTGATAGCAGGTGCTGGAACAGGGAGGGATTATGGGATGTGTAGTCCAAAGCGGCCGTAGACCACAGCAGCTCACCCTTAGGTGTGCTTGTGGGTGTCTGAGTCCCTGTGTGGGTCTTTGAGTGGGCATGTGAGTATCTGTATGGGTTTATGAGTGGGAGTTGAAGTGGTGCTATGGGTCTGGGAGTGAGTGTGTGAGTGCCTGTGTGGGTCTGTGAGTGCCTGTGTGGCTCTGTGACCGGGACTGTGAGTGAAGCTATAGGTCTATGAGTGGGTGTGTGAATGGCTGTGCGGGTCTGTGAATGGGTGTTTGAGTGCCTGTGTGTCTGTGAGTGGATTTGTGAGTGGTTTTATGGATTGTGGGCATTTGAATACTTATGGCCTTTAAAAGGGAGAGCCATGGACTCTGCTCTCACCAGGAGATGATAAGAAAAAACCCTCTCATCACAGTCACTACAGAAAAAGTTGCGTTCTGATACATTAATGACGCATTTACCTCCATCCAGAATTTCAGGTGTTTTTTCAATGTGGAATTGCAAAGAAAACACACTTGCTTTGCCTACACTGAGCCCAAGAAGTTAGGATAATGTGTCCTTTACAGAAGTGGAGCTTCAACTGGGGCTCTTGCTATGTTTATATTTGTAAGGGCTTCCCGTTGATGTTTTATTTTTGTGAAATGAGCATCAGAGCCAGAATGGAACGGCACCTGTCTATTTATCCAAGAAGAATCCAACAGTTTTGCGCAAAATGTCTACCAAACTGGAACACTTTCTACTGGATAAGTAGTAAGTGCTACCTGGTTGGATAAAAGTTAAATTTAATGGGGGAGGGGGCCAGCACGACCCTCCCTCCCCTGAATGATTTCCGTCCTGGGGACCCTATTCGCTGAGGCCCACTGAATTTTAATGCGGGGTGGGACCACACAGCCCCCTCCCCTGGCCAATCTCAGCCCCAGGGACCCCATCCCCCAGAGCCTGGCCAAAATTCAATAAGAGAGGGGGCCGCGTTGCCCCCTCTCCAGGCTGATTTCGGCTGCAAAGACCCAAGTGCCCGGCCATGTTTCCCTGCGGGACCTGGAGCCTACCTAGAGCACCTAGTGTGCTATGGGACCGTGGAGGGAGCCTCAAGGCCCCGTGGTCCAAGCCAGCTTCCTGCCTCTTACATATATACACATTATGATCCTCTTCATTATTAACATACCTCTTAAGTTGCTTAGTCGTTTCTCAAATATTGGCACTGTTTTACTTCAAAGTTCTTCTCAGAGAAAATGATTAGTATGTCTCTCTGGAAGAAAGAACCAGTAATGGCATTTTTTCCTCTCTTTTGCCACTGATACTCATATGCTAAGCAAATTAAATCTTTCTGTTCATTCTTTCCTATTCTTATGCTCGTTTATACATATACAGATAAACTGTGATAAGTGACAATCTAATGTACTAGGTTTCAAATATTAGTTATATAATGTACAATATACATGTAAATGATTGAATTGTTTCTTTATAGATGAAGTTAAGTGGATGTGGAACTAGTCAACTATCTGAAAAATAATTGATATTAAGGGTGGGCGGAATTTGCGTAGTCGCGTTACGCAAAATTCCGCAAAACGGTAAAAAATCTCTGCGAGCACGCAGAATTCCGCGAGCACGTGGAATTGCTTGTTTCGCCCGTTCGCGATGCGTTTTTCCTGTTCGGGGACGCTGTTTGCGTGCTCGGGGGGAAATATCTCGCGAACTTGCCCATGCGGTCACCAATTGGCGCGGCCATGTTGTTTCACTTGTCCCGCCTCCTCGCGATGCGTGTTTCCTGTTCGCGAACGCAGATGTCCGATGGCGCATCCGAATGACGTGTTCGCGATCGCACACTCTCGTGGGATCGCGCGAACGGATATGAAAACTCCTCGGCGAACGCAGAGATCCCGGTAAGTTGCTACCGCGCGCGCGCAAACACGCATTTTGAAAGCGCGAACAAGGAAAAAATTCCGCTACGAGCGAAACGGAATTTACCGCCCAGGCCTAATTGATATATTGAATTGAAGACTATCATAGATAGACTTTTGCATAATAGAACAGTCAACAGTAATAAGACTTCTCGAATTTTCATTTCAAATTAGTGTGCACCAGTTATTAAGCTATGTAGATGTGCTTGTTTTGCTTCAGAAGATGGACTGTTTGCAAAGTTTTCACCACAATATGAAGGCTGCAGGTAGTGTCATCTTTAGCACCCTCAGGTGCGGATTATTTAAAGCGAATAGTGTCTTTTTTTGCCAAGTGTCGCATAGAGTGTACACTGTTCTTAGTAGATACTTTTTAATATGTTGTAGTGTATTTCTCATAAGAGTTTCAGTGTCTGCAAACAGTGTGGTATGGGGTAAACTCACTCCGCAGAGTGAATACTGTTTACAGTAGCTACTTCTCTACTCATATCAACTTAATTTCTCAACGTAGGTTCAGTGACTGTTTGATACAGATGAAAGCTGTCCATAGTAGGGCCTTAGTTTTGGAACAGACGTTCAGGTATTTTTTAGGGACTTGGCTATCTCTGAACAGTTGTATACAGACAGAACACCGTATGCAATGAGGTTTTCACTTATATATATGGTTGATTGTTAATGTGAACTACGCTACCCATACAGTGTATAGTATAGGGTCAATATGGCACATAACACATGCTTCTACACCTAAGGGAGTGTGATGGCATTAAGGATGCCTCAGACTCTTCTGGGCCATTTTGCACTTACTTTCAGAGTTCTAATGCTATACCCACAATGTGTACAAAAAAAGCATGGATGATGTGATCGGTGATGTCATCAGTGATGTCATCATCTTTGCTGTTATTTGAGATGTCATCAGTGATGTCATAAATGATATCATAGAACGTGTCATGAGCGATGTAATATGTGAGATCATAAGCAGTGCATAGCGGCGACACAGTGTTGATTGAAGTTGTAGTTAGCTCTGCTAACTCTAACTGGCGAGTTCCTGTGTTTTTTTTTAGTTCAAAAGGTGACTATTGTCACCGACAAATTCACCTAACTATAACATTCCTTTAACCTTTGCTTTTTCAGTGAAGCTAGTTTGTCGAACCCTCTATTGTTCTAGGAAGTGGTGCAGGGGCATTGGTTAACTTTAATACTTTTTGTGCCTTAAATCTGTTGTACATTGTTGATTGTGGACTTCCATTAATAGCAGAGGAAACACAAGACTGACCTACCTCATATATTTGAGGGGTTTTTAATATGTGTGTGTTACACAGTACCAAGCTTTACCTATGCCACTGCTGCAAGAGAGCAGTGAGTGAAGAAAAAGCTCCTTGTGGCACAGGACTATAGAATTGCCATTTAAATCTATAGCATCTTAAGCAAACTCGTCATCAAAATGTGCGGTAAAATGCACAATTTTGCTCACTATTTTTCAAAATTTACTCCTAGGATAATCTCCTCATATTACCTTTGCAGTCACAATTATTGTCTCAATCTAAGTCAGGAACGATTTTTATGCCCTACCACTTTTAGCTTTCAGGGGCCGCCACTTCTTGATTCAATGCTTTAAGTTTCACTTAGTCCTTTCTCGCAATCTGCTTTAGTTCCTTGTGTCTTTCCCCTTTCACTGCCAGTTTACTGTGTTTCCACTCGCCTGGTGCACCTGTGGAAAACTAGCTGCAATGGTTGTTAGCATCAGCTGAAGACATTTTGTTTCTGGCAGCCATTTTAGTTAGCCATGTGCTCGCCATGTGCTTTCTCCCTCTTCACTATTGCCTCCTCTTGTGTTTCACTTGAGTCAGGAACTATAGTTAACTTCTTCAGTACTGAGCCAGAGCACTGCACATGCTCAGAAAGGTCTAGCTGGTAGAATGCACCTGCTCTTAGAGTAACTGTCAGGCTATTTTAACTAATATTAGCTATATTGTAAGCCCTCCCACTCTGTTGACTAAGCAATTCTTATCTATCCTTATATGTAACCAGCTATTCATGTGTGCACTTGTACCGCCTCTTTTTGAGTCTACATGCTAACTCAGCGGTAAACTGGGCATAGAAGACCCAGAGTCTTTGTATTCCTTAGACTGTCTCATACAGTGGCCTGCAGGTACTGTATTGACACAGTTTCCCTCATGTGAGGTTAATAAAGTTGTTATTTTGATATTCCAGCTTCCGTGCCAATCTCTTCTTTGTTGGTTTAAGGACCAGGTGCATCAGTGAACCCCTAGAAAGGTTTTTTCTTCTACACACCAGCTGTTTAGAAATGGCTGCTGGATGCTTTTATTAACTAGTGTTTTTAGATCCGTTTTCCACTAGCAGTACAATGCTCAGGTCTCCTGATTTCTTTGCCAGCTCTGCCAAGTCTACTGCTGGTCCCATTAAGTCAACCCTATTGCTGATTACTATTTTATTCCGCAACTATCTCATGTGGTGGGACCAAAGAGACAATATTTGAAAAGCATAAATAGGTCTGCCATCATCTAGAGGCTTGATGAAGCTAAGAAGCGCTCCCAATCTTGAGTAAGGGTGCTCCTCTTTTACCCTCTCAGGCCTGACAGTACCCCACACACTACCTACATGTAGTTCTTGACATATTGAAATCACTCTTGACAGAATGGATTACAGGCAATTATTCACATGATGATGCTCAGTCCCTGTCCTTGTGTAGCACTTGAACTGTCATGATAGTAATTCTTTGGATTTTTTATAACATTATCACTATTATTGTCAGATGTCCAAATTGGCAAAATTGCTGTAACCTTTCTACATATATTCATTAAATCTCTTAAATCTCATGAATATGCTTGACATTATTAATCTCTGTGAAGTACTAGATTCTTCTTATTCCTTTGTGGAATAAGAAGAATCTACTACTTCACAGCCAAGCTAGGGGGGTTTATAAATAAGTTATTGATTATGTCTTGGCTTCCAGAGCTCTAATGGGATGGGTGTCAAGGGGTGGAATCTACATTTAGTGACCATAACCCCCTATGGTTAGGATTAAGCATCCTCAAGGTAGGAAGTGATTCTAAAGCTGTCCCTACATCCTCAATAGCAGGCAAGTCACAAAGGCTACTTTTGGCATGGAGGAACGCCGATATGGAGGTACTTATGCTAATTCTGTGTGCCAAACACTTGGATATGTTGCAAAATTGTCTTTTTTCCCTGGGTGATCAGCAGGCTGTGGCAAATCAATTTGTGCATCTGCGGGTCACTGCTGGTGATTTACTTATGTAGTCCATTAGACCTTAAAGCTGTGAGGTAAAAAGATTCAACGCATCGTGCAGAAATGCATCAGCAGAGCTTCCTAAGGCACTAAGGGAGACACCAAGGGATAGTTCCAAGGTACAGCAGCACAGAGCTGAGTATACAACTGAACCTGAGAGACAGGTGTAAGAAGATTCAAATGGTCTCTTGGGGAGGCTGGTTGTGGCCTTTAGACAGAAAGACTCTAGGGCCTTTTGGAAGGTGGTTAACAATATTGGCACTATGGGGGCTAATGATAACTTTGCCACTACCACCATTCCCCTAGAGGTCTGGGTCAATTACTTTAGCACTTTATATGGCTCCGTGATGCCACCAGGGAGTATTGAGAGTGGTGTTTTTTCCTTTAGCCATGGAGTTTACCTTAGAAGAGATCTGGGAAGCTATTGGGAAATCCCCAGCTAACAAGGCCCCAGGACTGGACAGGCTCCCTATGGATTTGTACAAATCCTTACTGGAATTCTGGGCCCAACTGTTATGCAATTGTTTTTATGCTTTCACCAAAACTGTTTTCCCAGATTCATGGCATACTGCTACTATCGTCCCTATTTTAAAAAAAGGGAGACCCTCAGCCCGCATCCTGCTATCAGCCAATCTCTCTGCTGGGCTCTGCAGTCAAGATTGCAGAAAGAGTTGTGCTGGAACACCTTCTGATATGGGTCTGGGAGTCGAACACACTGTTGGAGGTGTAGTACAAATTTAGAGAGGGGCTAGGCACAGTTGAGCAATGCTTGAACCTATACTTGCTTGTCAGCAAGTACACCATCGCCTGGCCTTCCTGGTCTTGTTTTGCTACTTGGACAGCATGGTAAGATCCATATTGTGGTCATTAGTGACTGATTTTGGGGTGGATATGGGGCTGGCCGATTTTTTGTGGGCCTAGCATTAGGATCTCTCGGCATCTGTTAGGTTTGGCCCAGCTGGTGAGTATACTGCTGGCTTTAAATTGGGAAAGGTGGTGCGTCAGGGTTGTATCTTGGCCCTAATTTGTTTCTAAACATATATTAATGGCCTTGGCACAGCCCTTTCTGCTATCTCTGTAGATGTCCCTCAGAATTGTAGGAAAAGGTTCCCAGCATTACTATACGCAGATGATGCCATGTTACTTGGGAGAACATTTAATGGCTTAATATCCTGTTTCAGGAATTTGTTTTATGGGGTCCTTGGATCTTGTTACCAATTGTTAAATAACCTTTACCATGATTTGTTGTCTGAAGTCTCACAAGATTAAAATTGTGTATCTCCAGAGCCATTCTGGTGCTTTTACTCAGGATTTCTCGTATTTAGACATTGTTCTTGATTGCAGGGGGAACTGGGGACCCTGTAGGCTCAAACTTGCCATAGATTTGCTAGTGCAGGTAGTTGCATTTATAACTTAGCTTTACGCTTTGGAAGCAATGCAATGGCCTCTTTGCTGGAGGTTTTTAAAAGTAAATGTCTCCCTATTTTTACCTGCAGGGATGGTCTCTGGGGCTATTTGAACACTACTTCCCTCCAGGGTGAAGAGAACAGGGTTTTGCACTGCCTATTGGGAGTTCCTCTGGCCTGCTCGAATGTTATAGTGCACCAAGAGCTTGGGGTTGAGCATGTGGATAACAGTATCAAATTGGCCACCCTCACACGTGAAGTGAAATTTAGGCAAATCAACATGCTGCTTTCAATAGGGAGGTTATTCTCGACTGCCTAAAATGTGATAGAGGTTTGAAAATCACCTGGCTCCAATATGTCGACAGAGCAATGCCTAACTTGGAAAGGCCACGACTTTTCTCTAATCCCACTGCTACATCCAAATCTGACCTTGTTTGAGTCAAGAAGTCATTCAAAACTATGAAATATCGACATAGAGAAGAAACGGGGATTCTAAAGACCTTAGGGATTATGTGAAGCTCCGGACGTCCCTTGTAATGGAGCCGTATTTAGCATGGGTTGACAACACCTGGGACAGAGTCTTTCAACTAGATTCAGAGTCAGTTTTGTGAGGTGGCATCGACCTTTCCCTTGGGCCCGTTTGATCCAAACAAAGTGCAAATTTTTCCCATGTGATGAGTCCTCCCCCGAGAGCCTGCTTATTTTACCCTCTTTTGTCATTTTTAAAATGTTTATACTTAGAGGTTTCTAATTCTCATATTAAGAAAGAGAGGATTGCGAAGATTTGGTGATGCCCGCCTGACTGACGGTCTTGACCCTTATCTGACCTGCTGCTGTTGTGCTGAGGGGGAGTGAGGGGAGAACCACACATTCCCCGTGTTGGCACCATTGAAACCGGGCAACAGGAAGCATCGCTGGGAGAGCGGACTACATCTCCCATCTCCCCCAGCCACCGGTTTCTGCTTCCTGTTTCCCGCCCTTCTCTGCTCTAAATGCGCGTCGCGCACCCAAGTGTGTGTCCCCGCCTGTCTGCCGGTCTTGACCCTTACCTGACCTGCTGCTTTTGTGCTGAGGGGGAGTGAGGGGAGAACCACACATTCCCTGTGTTGGCACCATCGAAACCGGGGAACGGGAGGCATCGCTGGGGGAGCAGACTGCATCTCCCATCTCCCCCAGCCACCGGTTTCTGTTTCCTGTTTCCCGCCCTTCTCTGCTCTAAAGGCGCGTCGCGCATCCGCGGCGCGGGACGCGCCCGGGTCACACCCGGGCAAAGCCCGGGCCAAGGGCGGGCCCGTCCACGCCCGTCGGAACCCAGAGGAGGCTGGGCCCCCCTCTGACAACGTTGACTTCACCAAGGTATCGTACGCAGATATTTTAAATATATCCAACTCCAGTTTCCCCTTCATAATGAGCAAGCACAAGGGCCAGAGCGACCAGGCGGGCGGAGGTATTGCGGGAACGCTCAACGCATTTGTAACAAGGACTACGTCTGTATTAACACGAGAAATTTATCTGATTGAGCGATGGTTATCCGGGGAGCCTTTTCCTCAAAAGCGATCCTCTCTGGGGGGCCAACCCACAGTTAACGCTCTCACACAAGCTCCCTTACTAGATCAAGAACCAGGAATACTTATGGGCCTGACCCCCAAGACCCAATACCTTCAATGACACCTACCACAACAAGAATATCCACTAGAGATTTAGGCCAGAAAAAGCTCCCAGGCGCCAACCCCGAACTACCAGTAAAGAGAAAAAGGGGTGGTGGCCCACAGAGACAGAAACCAGCAAAAGTCTCTTGACCTGCCAAAACAAGGGGGGGTGATGAAATGGATCCTGCTCATACTGCTCATACCACCATTAGCCCAGAGGTCTGGGTCAATTACTTTAGCACTTTATATGGCTCCGTGATGCCACCAGGGAGTGACCCCAACCGTGTGACCCTTGACGAACGATGATACATGGCAGAGACTAGAAAATATGGTCGCTACCATGTTGAACCCTATCCTACTGAAGCTAAGCCAGATTGAAGAGAAGCTAGCCAGATTGGAGTCCCAGGCCACAAACAACCTCTGCTTCCTTGAGGCATTGTACGCTAGGAACGGACCCACCACTGGCCCAGAGACCCATATGCAAGCAGGGTCCTGCAGATCAGAAATGATCGTGAATTGTCCAAATGTAGAGCCTGTATCTACTAACCTGGCCAATCCTTCATATTCCAACCCTGATATCCATACCATTACAACCCCCATATTCAAAAATCCCTGCAACAGCCCAATGCTCACCTGGAGAACCTTGCAGAGGAGGCTCCGCCAAATCACCAAAACCACCATCTTAATACAACCTCAACATGCCAGGTCCTAACCCCACAGGGGGAGAGCTGATCATTGGAGGAGGGAAAGATTTGATGACGGAACTATGACCACCGGAAGCCAGACTCTGTACCTCCCCCCGGCAACATCTCCACTTGGGTTGGTGCTGGCGAATGTACCGCTATTGAGGGAGGGTCAACTTGAAACTACAGACCAACTAATGTTCAAAGCCCTTCAATGGCTGACGTGGCGGGGGAACAAAGTGGGGGGAAGAGGCAGCTGCCTCTCAAATCAAATGATTATGGCTAGAAGGATAGCCTGGTTGGGCACAGTAAGGAAAGAAATGCCGGGAGATTGTGTGGTGGTAAATTTTAATAACGAATTTGTTGTTAGATCTATGTTAGCGTACCTATGTAAAGCTCCCTTTAAGGGCTCTCAGATTACTGTTCTACCATTGGAATATTTTTATAGACCTCTTTTCCCGTTGGCTCCAGGAGGCAGACCATTGCAGAGGGATGTCTAGGCACGGTTGAATCCATTAGGAAACCTTGGGGTACTGGGGGGGAGGTCGGAGAATAGATTCGCCCCTCTCTCCGATTTAGAATCATGCGACTGACTACGTCCAACTAAGATAAAACCCTGAGAAGGTTGTGACAGACAGGATATTTTGGCCCCTGTCACTCAAGAGAGCCTAATGTCACCTGATTTACAACTGGGGGCAAACAAAACCACTTTTAAAATAGCATCATGGAATGTGGCAGGTATTGCCCCAAAACTGGGTGACGAAGATTGGCATAAATTCTGGCAAAATCACGACATTGCATGCTTCCAGGAGACATGGTCTACGGAGCCAATTTTTGTAAATGGATATCGCTCCTTTCAAACTCTGGCTAAACCCTCTCTCTCAGGGAGGGCTAAGGGGGGCATTTTGACCTTAATCCCAAATAACTTACCAGTTAAAGTAAAAATGTTTGAATAGTCGAACCTAAATTTTCACTTACTGACACTTGAGGTATCAAAGGTAGGCACGTGGCTCCTAATTAATGTTTTATAACAATGAGTTTGGGTCAAACATGCACTCTGTGGCAGGTGAGGTTAACAAGGCAATAGATAACCTCCTCAGCGATATTAAGAATGAGGCAGTAAACATTATTTGGATGGGTTATTTTAATATACACCCTTGTAAATACAACACAGTCCTAGTCTGTGACCTAGAGTACTTGAGGGGAAACCCAATATATCACTTCACCCATACTAAATATGGATACTGCTTAAACAGGATTCTATCTTCTTTAGATATGGTAATAATAAATTATCCAAATCCCCCAACAGGTAACCTAGAGCAAACTTTCCAGCGAAATGTGTATGAGTCAACGATTGATTATATAGTAATCACTAACACCCTTAGCAATAGGGCTACTATATCAGAAAACCAATTCATGATTTTTAGTGACCACGCTATTTTATCCCTACAGTTAAGGGTATTCACAAGGGACTCAACCCCCCGTCCGACAGTTGGAACCCCAATTGTGGCAAGGAAAAATGGTCTTCAACTCAAGTGGGCCCATATTGACAAAATCAAGATGGTCCCAGAACTTGTCTCAACCATACAGGGAAATATATCCATATGCCTGGAACCCGACGCTGATCCAGGGGCAGTAGTGTCCTCTTTTTGTGGTCCTTAGAGAAGGTAAAACTGGCCCTTACACGCACCAAATCATTAAATACTGGGAGAGGTAGGGGCTGGTTTGACTCTCCTTGTACAAAAGCGAGGAAGGCTCTAATGTCTGCCCAGAAAACTAAATCTAGAGTCCCGGATCAAATAAGAGCACTGCGGGCTGCCTATAACCTAGCATGAAAAAATAGGGAAAGAGTTATTAAGGATGAGACATGGGCTGAACTTGAAGAGGCAGCTAGTACGGGTAATAGTCCAGATTTCTGGAAAATAGTCAATGCACCACACTTTAAAAATTCCAGAGACCCCGCAATAGATATTAATGTAGACTAAGACGCATGGGTGGCCCATTTTGAAAACATCTTTGCCTCAAGCACTCATCCTCCTACATCACCACGTATCATAGAGTCAAATTTACAGGATCCTCTTTTCTTCTCACTCACTGAAGTGAGAAGAGGCCTGATGTCATGTAGCCCCATAAAGGCCCCAGGACCGGATGGTGTCCCAATTGACTTCTTTCAGGAAACCCCGGACTTATGGGCACCTCTATTAACGAATGTCCTCAATAGTTTAGCTCTGGCAGGTCCTCCCCCCTCATGGTCAACAGGGGTAATTGTACCAATTCATAAAAAAGGGGCTAGGGCAAATCCAAAGAACTACAGACCAATTTCCATGCTGGATACCACATCAAAGATTATAGGCCGGCTCCTTCTTTTTAGGCTAGAGGGGTGGGCCAAGGAGAATAACATCTTAATCCAGGCCCAGTATGGGTTCCAGCAGGGAAGGAGTACTGTGGATCAATGCTTGAATTTAGCACTGACAATAGAAAAATATACCAGAGTGAAGGAAGGGAAGATCTACATGGCTTTCATGGACCTGTCGGCAGCGTTTGACTGTGTGGTCCATGCTAAGTTATGGAACATAATGGAGGAGATGGGGGTTGAACCAGCTATAATTAACTTTATCAGACAGTTATACTAAAATGCCACGGCGTCGGTCCGCTATGCCAAAAACGGGGACTGTACCTGCCTTTTTAAAATCGCCTGGGGTGTAAGGCAGGGCTGTGTCCTTGCCCCATTCCTCTTCTCTATTTATTCAAATGGAGTCAAGGATGCCCTCTCGGTGGTTACACGGGATGTCCCCGTATTCGACTCACAACTGCTACCCATATTGGCCTACGCGGATGACGCAGTGTTGATTGCGAGAACGGGGCTAGCCCTCCAACGTTTGATAACTGCATATGTAGCCTTTATGGATTCAATAGATCTGAAAGTTAATCAAACTAAGTCCTCTGTAATCATAGCTGGGGCAAGAAAAAGAGATAAAACCCCGTACCAACATGCGGACTCTGGAAGAATCGAGGTGGTTGACACCTTTCCATACTTGGGGGTCCTCTTCGATAAAAACCTATTGTGGTCAAAACTGGTGGAAGGAAGGAAGCTGGGAATGGAGAGAAGCCTCTCAGCTATAAAATCTTTTACCAAAAAACTGGGTGCCAGACCATAACTACCAATAAAGAACATCTATCAGGCCAAGACAAAGGCTACAGTAACGTATGGGGCTGGTGTCTGGGGTATGGTAGAGATATACTCACTCCAAACTATTGGAAACAACTTTTTTAAGTCCCTGGTGGGCCTTCCTCTCGTTTCCTCTAATTATATCTTACACACAGAACTGGGCCTGCCTTACATCGTAGACTCAATTCGGTTAGCCCCGGTCCTTTTGTGGCATTCAATATGGCGGAGGGACACAGTGACCCTGACCCAAACTATAATAAGAAACTGCTTACATTTGGAAAACCACAGGAGGTCCAGGTGGCTTAACTATGTCGAGTCAGTGCTGAAGGATATTGGGCTCCATAATTTATTTAGAGATCCATTGGCATGTAGAAAGGTTTCAAAGCAAAAGGTAATTAACAAGTTTTTATTGCTGGCAGATTATAAGCGAAAGGAAAATAACCGGGACAAACAGGCAGTCTGTATCTATCGCCAGCCACTGATAGAGGGAGGGTACTTCTACTTAGCAAATGTTACTAAAGCACAAGATAAATTCATACTACTGAGATTCCGTATGAACATGATACCGCTGATGTTAGGTTATCCAGAAAAAACATATAACCACTCAGATTTGATCCTGTGCCCATGTGATAGCCTCTCCCCACAAACTGAGTTACATTTAGTACTGTTTTGCGGGCTCTATGTGAAAGAAAGGAATGACTACCTTGTCCTGATTTTAAAGTGCCAACATTTTAAACAATGTCGGGTTGCATTTTATTTTTTAAAATCGTTGTCTGACCCTCTGGTTTGCTTTTCAGTAGCTAGGTTCTTATGGACTTGTATGAGAAAGAGGAAGGGGGGGCTGTAGATAGTACTGGGCTTGCTACGCTGTAAATTTGCACAAGACACCTTGGGGTTGCTTACTTTATAAGAGATTTTATTATATGTGAAAGGAAACTGCTGCTATTGATTTTTATGTAAGATGAATTGGGAATCTTTTATTGTTTTTACTGTATTATCTGCTATTTGTGCTTTTATGATCGTATTTACTGGATCGAATAAAGAACTGATTGATTGATTGATTGATTGACTTATTTTCAGCAGCAAAACTCCCCCACTCTCTGTATTAGCATTTGATTTTTTTTAAAGTGTGCTATTTTAAATGCTAGCACTTTTTAGTTGCACAGGTTCACTTCATTAGATGCCCACTTTGGACTAGACTACCAGGAGGGCTAATTTGATAAATATTATTCTTATAGGACGTCCACCTTATTTAAATGAGTTCTAACTAATGTATTATTTATTTTAAGATGTGTTGTACTTATTTCTGTTTTATGCTTTTTGCAAGTATGTAATGATGTGATAATATTCGAGTTATCTCTATGATGTACTTACATGGCCGATTTTGTTGCCAAAATAAAGTCTTTTGATGATGATGATATTCATGAACCCACTCACACTTTCATATATTTATTCAAATAATCATCCATGCCCTCACCCAATAATGCAGCCATCCAAGCACTCACTCATCCAATAATTATTCAAGCACCCGGTCACTTACTAATCCATCCAACCCAACCTTTTTTCTTTCCTACATTCAACCAGTGACCCACCTATACAACCACAAACACAAACTCACCAGTCATTGAAGAAAGCCTTCATTTATTTTATTTTATTTTATTTGCAGAGTTTTATATAGCGTTGGCTAGACCCAGAGGTATCAGAGCGCTTTACATGAGGATTAGCGAGTTACAAAATTACATCAGTTAAAGGAGCACAGTATAACATAGGAAAAAGACAGTGTTACACAATAACATGAGTTAATAGAGCATAGCATAATGTATACACACATCCTAAGGGGAAAGAAGGTAAAGGGGGGAAAAGTATGAAGGGGTTGGAAAAGAAGATCGTGACAGGCAGACCGGCAAGGGGGAAAAAGCTTCAGGGGAGCCAAAAAGAATTAAAGTGAAAGTCAAACAAACTGGTTGGGGACCAGCAAACACAACATCCCGGGGCCGCGGTGACTGTAGAAGAAGAGAGGGGTGAAGGGGAACCAAGGGGGGGGTCAGCTAGGGGAGAGGCCAGTCAGGCGACATAGGCGTTGGTAGGGGGGGAGGAAGGAGACACAGCGGAGAGATGAAGGAAAGTGTGCCCAATGTCCGGCTGGGTAGGTGATGGCCGAGGGGGAGATCCACTGCCAATCTCCTCTATAGCTACCTGTGTAGCTCCACCGGGCATCGGCCATGATTGCTAGGTCTCCGCGGTCGGAAGAAATTTATAAAATAGGTAGACCTATTGGCTTTTTCAATGTCGCTTCTTTTGGGTTTCCCAAGTTGGAGAAATTATAAGAATAAAATCAGATACTTATAAAACTGGAACGAGCTGTCTATCTCAATACCAGATTCACTCTGAATTAAACCGCTAAGTACCCTGCCTATTTCCAATTGAACACATTGCTATCATTTTATACAGGTGCATTAGGTACCTCTGATGTAATTGTTTTGCTTGGCCATTAATATTTAAGAGCATCAGTGAGACCTTGCTTTTTACTTATTTAATTTCCAAGCTGTAGTTTGATGTAGCCAATGAGAGAAAGAGAGGGTTGCATTATTTATGCACAAGTGCACAGGGCTTTTAAGTAGACATTTGTTTAAAAAAGAGCGATGTACTGGACAGTGTTTTATTTTTGTTACTTAAGCTAGGATCCGATAAACACATAAACTAACTCAGAATACTGTGTTGTAAACATTTGCATCTAATGGAAATCAATGCAATGTTTCTCACATGGTGTTGCAAATGCCAGTATCGGACATAGCACCAAGGAAAGGCAATAAGCTCTTCAGTTGAGATAAACATGATTTATGCCTGAATCAATCTTATTTTACTACTAAGCATGCTTGTACAGAACAAATATACTGTGCTCTCTCCTGCTGGACATCAGGGTTAAAGAAGGACAAGGAAAAAAGATTGCCATCTATACACAGTTGGGAACAATAAGAAATGGACATGAATCAACACAACATTCTAGCATGCAATATATTCAAAACAGCAACATTATACTATTCCGTTGTCATTATAGAGAAAATCGTTTTTTAATAGGTATATATTTTCAATTATATTTTGAAATGAATCATGCTCCTTGTTTCAGAGATACCTGACCGTGCACATCCGGGAAATATTAGAAAAACACATATGCCTTTTCTTGGGAACTTGCCAAAGGCGGAAACATCTTACCTTTTTGGCATTTTTAATAATTTTATTTGTACGCTATATGTAATAAGAAGTGTCAGGAATATTTCATCCTAGTCGGAGCAACAAAGGGCCTGATTATGATGTCCCCGACACCTTCTCAGTTCTGGGACCGACCGACCTCCGGTCCAGACCAGCTAATTACAATGCAACCAAACACTGTTCGGTCGCATACTCCCATTTCTCAATGGTAGCTCATGTTATGGCCGTAAACCGGCCGTAACACAAGTTCCTATTGAGAAATGGGAGGTGTTGTTCATCCCAGCACCCTGTGGCAGGCACCAAGGTTCAGGTATCAACAGGGGTTCACCATAGGTACCCCCTTGGACCCCAACCGGAGGCTGCACCAACAAGGGAGCCCTGCTCGGGCCCCCAAACAACCTTTCAGACATGGTTTCCATGCCAGACAGGCCGACATGGAAACCATGTCAGAAACCGTTCATCGTAATCCCAACGGCAGAAAGGCTCGCCCTTTGGGATTACGAGCCGGGTCCGACTAGCCAATGGGCTCCATGACTCCGACTGCCAGAACTGTTATGCGGCGGTCAGAAAGTAAACCGAGGGGGCAATTACGATGCAGCCAGGAAGGCTCTGACTATTGGTCGGAGCCTTTCCGGGCCTCATCGTAATCGGCCCAAAATATTTTGATTAGTGGCATTTTTTTGACTTGCAATGGCCATTTAATGCAACATCTATTACTATTGTAACTATTTCTTCCTTTAGTCTCATAATAACTATTATGGTAACGTTTCAGGTCTAGCTTCAGTTACGATTAGAGGTCTGTAACATCTGTTGTCTTTTTATTACACATGCACATGGAAGGGAGAGCTATGCATGATGCCGTATTGATGCTTCTGTCAGGTGCACCAGAGGAGTTCTCTTTCTTTGCAAGTTGGCATCTGGGCAGTCTTTTTGTGTTGGATGGAGTGAAATCCTAAGAAAGCTGTGCTCCTTGCGAGCATGGAAGGTTAAGAACCGCAGTCATTTGGGATGAAAAATTAAGATTCTCTGCTGCAAGTAAAGACATGCGATACCCAAGATTTCAGAGGGAGTGCCAGAAGTCTTGCAGGCCTCAGTGCACCTTGTGATTAGTAGTTCTTGAGCCACTGGTCTCCTGAGATTTCTGAGGTGGCCCAGAACAGTGAGGTTCCACTCCTGACCTATTTCAGGTGGCAGTGAGGGACTCTGGAGGCGTCTGTCTAGGAGAACTTCTGCTGAACTAGGAGGAGGAACAGTCCACAGCCAATAATTGCAGATTGTGAAAGAACACTTCATGAAAGGGTTTGGAACTGGATGAGTGATGTGTGGACTCACCCGGAGAGCAGCAGGATGCTTCTCCCCTACGGCGTAATTTTAAAAAGTATGAAATATCAATGTTGCAAGTTTAAATATCTGTTTTACTTAAAGACTTTCCACTAAAATAGTTTCAAACACAATTTGCTAATAGCAATCTTGTAGTTCTAATTTAAATTTAGCTCATTTTATGGGTCAATTACAAATACGCAATGGGTGCGCGAATCCTACACGACTCCATGTGACATGGAAAGAAAGCTTATGATTGGTTGAAAAGTTTTTCATTTTCTTAGAGGGAGAATCAGTTGTATTCCTCTTATTTTGGGTGTGTCTGCATCTTTAGACTGCTTTTTTGTAGGCTCTACCAAATTGTTTATTTTGTGGGGTGTTTAGACTACTTAAAAAGCTAAAATGGCAACCTCGCATCCTGAAGTGGACCAGCAGGAGGAGATTGAAGAGATTGAAGAGCTGGTGAAGAAAAGGAAGGAAAGTATTGTGTGGGCCTTTTTCACTGTGCCTGAAGGGGAAAAAAAGGTAAATGATAGAAAAGGCCCCTGCACCATCTGCCAAGAAGTCCTCTCCAGAGGTTCTGAAAAGAAGTATTCTTGTGGCACATCCTCAATGCGGAAACATCTGGAGACAATACATTCAACTCGTCTTGCACGTGAAGTGATGGCTCGGGAGAAGAGGGAGCAAGCTACAGCAGATGATCACAATCAACCTTTGACATCAGCTGGAGCTGTTCTTACAACTACTCAACCCCGGATCTTCCCCGAACTCACTGACACAGGAATACACTGCAGGGAGTGTTTGACAACTCTCTGCGTCGGTGAACTTTCCATTGATGCCATCATTAATTTTTTTTAAACACATAAGTGTTAAAAAAATGTTTTCTTTCCGAACCTTGTGTTTCTTTGTTTTTTAGAATCACTATTGTTGGACTTCTTTAGTTTTTTTTTCTGTTTAAAAAGTCAAAAACACCCAAAAAATAAAAAATTGTTAGAAAAAAAAACAAAAACTCAAAATAGTTTTTAAAAAAAGGTTCTCACGGAGCCACCTATACTGGTTAAAAATAGAAAAATTGTATGTAGTGAAACTAATTGCTTGCATAAATGTATATGTGATGAATGTAAAAATAGTGCCTGGATGATTGAATGAGTGCATAGTACATGAGTGCATAGTACATCAGTCAATGCATGACTGTAATAATACTGCCTGAGTGAATAGGAGTACTACCTGGGTGATTGCATGAGAGCATGGATAGTGCCTGGGTGATTGGATGAGTGCAAGGGTAGTGACTGTGTGATTGGATGAGTGCATTAGTGCTGTCTGAGTGAATGCATGACTTCATGGGTACTGCGTAAGTGAATGGTTGAGTTGAAGGATAGTGTCTCAGTGATTAAATGAGTGCATAGATAGTCCCTGAGTGATTGGATGAGTGCATGGGTAGTGCCTGAGTGAATGGATAAGCGGAATGCCTCGCTCATTGGGTGACTTATTGCTAGTGTCTGTGTGAATGGATGAATGCATGGGTACTGCCTCAATGATTGCATGGCTGCACAGACAGTGTATGAGTATATGCATGAGTGCATGGGAGGTTACCGGATGAATGGGTCAGTGCAAAAGCAGTGCCTGGGTGATTGTATCAGGGCATGGATAGCACCTGGATGAATCAATAAGTGTATGGGTAGTGACTGAGTGAATAGATGAGTGCACATAAAGTGGCTGGGAGAGTGGATGACTGCAAGAGCAATGCCTGGGTGGTTGCATGAGTGCATGTATAGTACCTGAATGAATGAATGAATGAATGAATGAGAGTATGGGTAGTGCCTGGGTGATTGGATGAGTGCATGGGTAGTGACTGTGTGATTGGATAACTGCATTAGTGCTGTCTGAGTGAATGCATGACTGCATGGATACTGCGTAAGTGAATGGTTGAGTTGAAGGATAGTGTCTCAGTGATTCAATGAGTGCATAGATAGTCCCTGAGTGATTGGATGAGTGCATGGGTAGTGCCTGAGTGAATGGATAAGCGGAATGCCTCGCTCATTGGGTGACTTATTGCTAGTGTCTGTGTGAATGGATGAATGCATGGGTACTGCCTCAATGATTGCATGGCTGCACAGACAGTGTATGAGTATATGCATGAGTGCATGGGAGGTTACCGGATGAATGGGTCAGTGCAAAAGCAGTGCCTGGGTGATTGTATCAGGGCATGGATAGCACCTGGATGAATCAATAAGTGTATGGGTAGTGACTGAGTGAATAGATGAGTGCACATAAAGTGGCTGGGAGAGTGGATGACTGCAAGAGCAATGCCTGGGTGGTTGCATGAGTGCATGTATAGTACCTGAATGAATGAATGAATGAATGAATGAGAGTATGGGTAGTGCCTGGGTGATTGGATGAGTGCATGGGTAGTGACTGTGTGATTGGATAACTGCATTAGTGCTGTCTGAGTGAATGCATGACTGCATGGATACTGCGTAAGTGAATGGTTGAGTTGAAGGATAGTGTCTCAGTGATTCAATGAGTACATAGATAGTCCCTGAGTGATTGGATGAGTGCATGGGTAGTGCCTGAGTGAATGGATAATCGGAATGCCTCACTCATTGGGTGACTTATTGCTAGTGTCTGTGTGATTTGATGAATGCATGGGTACTGCCTCAATGATTGCATGACTGCACAGACAGTGTATGAGTGGATGCATGAGTGCATGGGAAGTTTCTGGATGAATGAGTCAGTGCAAAAGCAGTGCCTGGGTGATTGCATCAGGGCATGGATAGTACCTTGGTGAATCAATAAGTGTATGGGTAGTGACTGAGTGAATAGATGAGTGCACATAAAGTGGCTGGGAGAGTGGATGACTGCAAGAGCAATGCCTGGGTGGTTGCATGAGTGCATGTATAGTACATGAATGAATGAATGAATGAATGAATGAGAGTATGGGTAGTGCCCGGGTGATTGGATGAGTGCATGGGTAGTGCCTGTATGATTGGATGAGTGCATTAGTACTGTTTGAGTGAATGTATGAGAGCATGGGTACTGCGTAAGTGAACGGTTGAGTTGAAATATAGTGTCTTAGTCAGTCAATGAGTGCATAGGTAGTGCCTGGATGATGAATGAGAGTATGGATACTGGCTGAGTGATTGGATAAGTGCATGAGTACTGCCTTAATGATTAGTTGAGTGCATGAGTACTGCCTGAGTGAATGCATGACTGCATGGATAGTGACTGAGTGAATGGTTCAGTGCAAACATAGTGCCTGAGTGATTGATGACTCAATGGATGAGTGCATGCAGAGTGCCTGGGAGATTGGATGAGTGCAAGCACAATGCTTGGGTGATCCCATGAGTGCATGTATAGTACCTGGATGAATGAATGAGACTATGGATAGTGGCTGGTTGATTAGATGAGTGCACAGGTAGTACCTGTGTGATTGGATAAGTGCATTAGTACAATCTGAGTGAATGTATGAGTGCATGGGTACTGCGTAACTGAACGGTTGAGTCAAAACATAGTGCTAAGTGATTCAATGAGTGCATAGGTAGTGCCTGGATGAATGAATGAGAGTATGGATACTGGCTGAGTGATTGGATAAGTGCATGAGTACTGCCTTAGTGATTGGTTGAGTGCATGAGTACTGCCTGAGTGAATGCATGACTGCATGGATAGTGACTGAGTGAATGGTTCAGTGCAAACATAGTGCCTGAGTGATTGATGACTCAATGGGTAGTGTGTGAGTGAATAGATTAGTGCATGGGTAGTGCCTGGGTGAATGGTTGAGTGTATGGGTACTACCTGGGTGATTGGAACAGTGCAAGAGTAGTGTCTGGATGATTGAATAAGTGCATTAGTGGTATCTGGATGATTGGATGGCTGTATGCATAGTGCCTCAATAAATGAATTAGTGCAAGGATAGTGTTTGAATAGTTGGACGACTGCATAGGTTGTGCCATATACACTATATTCTATCCATTAAAATTGTGTCCTATTAGCTCTATAATATGTCTTAAAATACTTCTTCAAATGAGAAGATACATCATACTTCAAAAGTGTAAAATTTTAAAAATATAATAAAAGGCACTTTCAATACTCACCTATTCTGTATAAGAAGGAAAAAGTAATACATACATCTTCTTGTACGCACATTTCGAAAATATGTGGTGTGAAACAGACATATTCTACTGTGTGTAGACTTCTACATGTATTCTGACACATGCTGTCCATCTGTTGACTCTAACTTCAAAACTATGTAATTTATCATACAGGTGCAAAAATCTTAACAGTTGTACTAGAGTATTGAGTCACAAAAGGATACATCTGTTATTTAAGTATATGTCTGAAAAGTCCTCGGATAGAGATATCAATACACACCTGCCCTGTATAATGAGTAGTAAATAACTTGAATAAAAACATTTTTATTGGTTTATGCACTTATCTAAAAAGTAAGTGTGATACCGCTCCTCAGAAATATGATGATAGTTTTCAAATAGTCTAAAGGATGAACAATATTTATCTTAGAAATAAATAACAAATATTTTAATTTGAAACATTTTTTCAGGTTATTATGGATATTATATTATGTATTCTTACCTTTCAAGTAATTTAGATACATTATTCAGTAAAAGTATTTTAGAGTAGTATTATCCTAAACAGCATTAAAACAGTTTTCAAACTTCAATAGTAGCTACTACAAAGAGCAAAAAGAAAAACTGTTATTTAATGATTATATATTAGAAAAATTACAATGCTATATTTTTGAGAACACAACATAAATGTAGAATTACATAATATTCTCACTTTCCCTTTTTTGCTGTTCTCAGATTCCACTTAAGTTCACCATAGACAGTGATTTCAATGTAGCATCTTCATTGAACAATGGGGGAAAAACAATCAAATTGATTGTAGAAAAGAAAAATCAGCATAGAACATCATTATCAATATGTGTAGCTATGCGTTTTCCTATCTACAGTTTGTTAATCACAGGCTTCATCTACATTAACTGTATTATTTTTCTGAAATATATTTCACAAAATGTATAACCTTATTTACATCTGGTAAATAATAATATAGACAACAAATATATAAACTATTTGCTTTTAATTTTTTTTTCCAAAAGTAATATCAATTTGAGCAAATAATAATTAGAACACTAAATATAAACCGTAATACTTTGTTGTGCTCTCTACTTTCTGTTGACATCTTCCCCAATAAGCCGAATGATGTACTCAAAACTTTGGCTGCAGAAATAACATATAAATCTTTGGTAGTTGAAAAGGCAATCTAAGTTTGAATTCCAGGTGGGCATCATTGCAAAGCGTCTATCCCTTGCTACACTTTAAATAAACAGTATAGTGTCTAAATGTTGTAGTGAGACCATCATGAAAAATACAAGGCACCGTTGTAAAAGTTCTTCCTGAAATAGATACTTGACTTCCTTTAAAAGCTGTAATTTTTGTATCCTATTTTCTTCCATTTGCTCTACAATGTTGTAACATTAAAATGAGGTATTTTCCAAATCTTTCTATATGTAATGTAGACAGCATTTGTGATCTACAATAAAAACAAGTCATATCCTGATTTGCTGTTTTAATCAATTTGTTAAAAGGTACTGATTTTCAGTCTGGTACTGTTAAGTATAGGAATCGTTCTGCTTGTATTTGAGTGATAGAAGTAAAGGAACATTCTTCACAGTTATGCTCCCATCTATAACTTAGTTCAAATACATTTTCAATGTGTATTCCTTCATGTTCTAAAACTCCAAGCATAAGCATTAAAAATTCTTGTGCATCTTGTTGTCTGTTGAGAGTAAATGTCAATGAACCTGTACATATATCTAAAAGATGCTGAATGCCAGAAGATGTATGCTTTTTACTTCTGTCACTGACCAACTGTTGAAATACATGATGTAGTGCAGAACAGAATCTTTTTTTGCCATGATTTCATGATGAAACACAACATTCAGAATCACATTAGCATAACAGTTGATACCTGAACTGTTTCCCAACCGGTATCCTACAACGTCATTAACACTTTCCATTTTCTTTTTCTTTACACTTTCAACTTTGTCTTCAGTTGTTTTCTTTTTTTGAACCTCAGTTGAATGTTTCACATATTTCCATTTTGGACACATTACACATTTCTCATATATGGGATATTCACCTAAATGAGGAGCATAAAGTCTTCTTACACAATTTGCATCAGCACTAACCTTTTTCTCATCAAAATCTATCAAACACAAACCAGATAATGTTCTTACACGAGACAATGCAACGTATGCCATTTCCTCTTTGAACACAGTACTTCCAATATTTACAAAAGCTCTGTTTATACTTAAACCTTGAGATTTATGAATAGTTACTGCATATGCTAGAGACAGAGGAAACTATTGTCTGTGAACATACACGTCTTTTACAAGCAAAAAACTTACAACACAATGCCCAATCTGTCTTACCTCATTAATCTGATCAAATTTTATAAGCAAAAATTCTATTCTATCTCTATTTTGAAAATTGACTAAATCAACAACTTTTCCCATTGCTCCATTTACTAATCCTTCTTCTACATTCAAATTACACCTCAAAATTACTCGACAGTTTATGCATACATGTAAAGTCTTTTCTAATCCTGCAGTTCTAGATACAGGCTTTTCCAAAGAATACAATTTAGCCTGTACTTTCTCAGTAAGAAGAATTGTCACTCCCTGGTGTTCGATTTTGTCAGTAGCTTCAATTTCCACAGTTTGTTGTTTTTCCAGTTTAAGATGTTGTTGATTAAATGTAGAACACTCTTGCAGTGTAGGCATTAGACAAATTATAGACTTGTTTTCTGCAAGCATATTGTATATTACTTCAGCTGCTGTTTTTCCAGTTGTAAACAAGTTCCTTAGTTGCCGACTTTCTAAAAGTTGTTTACCATGTTTTGTCAAGACACCAATTCTTATGTCTTTAAGAATATTTCCATAATCTTCATCATTTGCTTGCCGCATATTTTTAACAAGTTCTTTATATTCAAAGTTTATCCAAATATTTACATTTTTAATACTTCCCACACATTTCCTTGTGTCATCATGCAGAAGTGTTTGAAAAACAGGTTGTCCTTTAACAGGAGTAAGTTGTAGTAGGTCTCCAAATACAATTTAATGTTTTCCTCCAAACAGAACATCATCATCTGTTATTAAAATCTGTTGCAGTCTCAAGTGTACCAAGGCAAGCATTACATTTGAGACCATGCTCACCTCATCAATGATTAAAAGTTTCATTTTCTTTAGTAGTCTTGAGACTTCATAACAAGCTTCTCCAGATAGCTTCTAATATTTCAATTTATTATCATGTCCAACAGGTAGCATAAGTAGTCAATGTAAAGTAATATCTTTAATGTTGTATGCTGCTAATCCAGTTGGAGCTGTTACGACACAAGATAAATGTGAATCTGTAGTTTTATGTAGATATCTGGTCAAAACTTTAATTAAGAAACTTTTTGTGTTCCAGCTTGATCACTGATGTACAATAGAATAGGTTTAAATGATGAACATTGGCTTTTTTTTCATGCAGCAAACCATGTTGTACCTGCTCTTTGACTTGTAGATATATTTCTTTCTGTTCAATATTTAGTTGGTTTTCTAACTTTTCCAACTGAATAATATCCTGTTGTGCTTGTTGCATTGCAGTTTCTACCTTATTCATTGCTATTGCTGCTTCATTTTCAATAATTGGTTGTCCCAGTGGATCTTGAATCAGTAGACCAGAACTTTGACTGTTTTGTGAACTTTCTCTGGCTATTTCAGCTGCAATAGTCGTTTCTTGTTGAATGTCATCATTTAACATTTGTAGATAAGTTGGGAAAATTGTGCACTGAATGCTGTATTTATTTGTATTAAATAAATCTTCATAGCAGCCAAAATCTCCAAAAATAGAAAAATTCTCTCTTATCTGGACTTTCGCAACTGAGTTTCCTATGAATAATAAGATTTCCTTTGGCATGTTTTACTAAACATCCATTACATCCAATTACTGCATATTTTTCTTCTTTTATATTTTCTCGAACATTCTTTTTAAACCTATAATGTTGAAGTATTTCATACAGACATAGGTTTTCAAGATATGGATTCCTTTTGGGATAGTATGTATCCAACAGATCAGTTTTAACAATATTAGTATTTTTTGGTTCATACTTTGCTAAGTATTCAATTTCTTGTAAAGATTTCAATACTCTATTTCATGTGGAGACAAGACCTAGACTTACCCAAATTATTCCTCTTGACTTTGAATATAAACTGGCTGAGCTCAAACCATCCGAATATTCATAGGATCCAATCTCTGTGGGAAAGCATTTTCAAGCTGAAGCTGTACAATTTCTTGCTAAGACTCTTCTCTGCTGAAATTTCTTCCCACATTTCTTTCATCTCTGTCTTTTCAGATTTGGTAATATATGACGTCACATAACGAGCAACAGCAATTGAATTATCTGCATCATACTGAATATCCATGTTTACATTCCACATTTTCAAAATAACTGGATTGTAGTCATTAATGTACTTTGAAGTTTCTGTTCTTTTCAAGTTGTATGTTTTTTTGGGAGATTTCCGAGTTATTGTATGTCTTACTGCTGATAAAAAACTATTTAATCTTCCTTTAGAAAGTATAGGACGTGGGAATCCAAAACAACATATTGTATGGTTGTATGTCCCTTTACATTTGTATTTTTGTTGGCAGTATTTCCCACATCGATGAATTTGAAAGCGTAAAACTTGTTGTCTCAGGCTCTTTTCCCCGCCATCTCTTGGAATGGCACATGTAACATACTGTTCGGTGAAAGACAAAACAGTTTCATCGCTATCTGTTCCAAATTTTGGTGGATTCTTTATCCATAATAGCATGTGTATATGAGGAGCACCTCTGGCTTGGTGTTTCTTTCACCAAAAGAAATCTGTTACCCAGAATGTTTTTATTGCAGATAAATGACATCATAGCTTGAAAACTATGATTTAAATATCTTCATACATTTACAGGATCCAAGGAACACAGTTCTCCACCTGTCTTCAATTTAATGTTTTTAACATTTGAATTTACTTCTCGTAGAAATTCAAGTAAATCTTCCCACCCTTATTCAGCACAGCTAACTGTTACAAACCATGTAGGTGTAGCTAAGTTTCTTAACATGCATTTAAGTTCACCATGATGACGATGCCAATATTCATTGATACCACGCTGGCACGCCATCAAATTAATTAGCTGCAATTCTAAATTTTCACCTCTTTGTTCAACTTTGTCCATGAACTCTTTTGCAGAACCATGTTGAAGATTAACTCCTGTTTTTAATATGTGGTTTACTGCATACGAAAGTGCAGACAAATTGCTTTCAAACAGAAGATGAAATATATATGGAATTCACTGCCGAAATCTTGGATCTTCACAATATATTCTTGTTGATCGGTATTTCTGAAGCTGGAATCCGTACAGCTCGGTCATCAAATCGTCCACCTTTTCCAGTGGGGAATAGGTGTGGAAAACAACGAGCTTCTAAACTTTTTTCCAATACGCTCATAGAAGTTCCCTTTGCTTCTTTCATTTGAAATAATTCAATCCTGTTTCCTATTATTTCTTTTGAATGCAGAGGATGTATTGTATAATGTTCATAAATCTCTTCAGTCCTGCACTTGTCCACTTTTTCAATTGGGCCACTTGAAATTACTGTTTCAACTTGTAAGCATATCACCTCTTCATCAACATTTACATTTGTATAATAAATATTATTCTGTACCAGGTATAATGTAGCCTTTTGAAGTTTATTAACATCTACAAACTCTTGCCAGATTTTTCGACTCTTTGCTGGTACACCATTTACTAGAATAACTAAAGGCTCATTTTTGTCTCTGTCTACACCAACAGTTTCAATGTTTTTCTTAAAATCTAAAGGTGAGTAAACAACTCTTCCTTTGAGACCTTTTTGTAAATCTGTTGGTGGCAGCTTACCTGTTTTAGGCTCCATACGAACTATGGCCTGAAATGGGTGTACAGATTGAATAAGAATAGACTCATATGTATTTAAATCTGCCAGTTCCTGAGGAATAGGTACCAACTCTAAGGGGCCGATTCCGATCTCGGCCGGTAGTGCTCCGAATCGG
Source organism: Calotriton arnoldi (assembly GCA_963921515.1). Lineage (NCBI taxonomy): Eukaryota > Metazoa > Chordata > Amphibia > Caudata > Salamandridae > Calotriton > Calotriton arnoldi. The sequence goes on along the minus strand of CAWUFW010011343.1, from coordinate 143,603 downwards.
ATTCGGATTTACCGGATCCGATTCGGAGCCCTGTTTCCCGACCGAATCGTACGCGGGTCCGGCCGAGCGAGTACGATGCAAGCTCCCGCGAAATCGCCGACCGACTCGTACGCGGCTTCAACACGCTCCGAGCGACTCGCACGGACACGACTCGCACCGCGCTATGGAGATGTTTCCCGGCCGGGTAAGTCGATGCGCGCTGCGAGCAGTCCGACCGACTCGCGCCGTCCGGCTCGAAAGAGCTGTCGGAGCCAGACTTTGGGGGTCCGCGTCGGACCCCCCTGTATGCGTAGGCACGCGAGTCGCACACAGGGGGGACCCATGGGTCCCCCCTACCTGTGCATGTACGCCGCGATGCGCATGGCCGTGTACCCGCTGTAGGGGCGCCCTTGTTCGCCTCGCACCCATTGGAGTCAATGGGAGCCCGCGTACTCGTTATGACGACCGGCTCCCATTGACTTCAATGGGAGTCCGACTCGAACCGAGTCCGATAGCATGCGAATGCATCGTACTCGTCCGGTCGGACTGCTAGGGTCCGATTCGGTCGGAATTCTCTCCGGGTCCGGCTCGGTCGGAGAGATTTCCGGCCGGAATCGGAATCGGCTCCTAAGTTGTTATGCACTGCTCTAGCTGGGATTTTGATTTCTTCTAATTTGTTGTAACAGTATTTACAAAGAACTTGATCACTACCGAATTCAAACTGACCTTGTACCAACAAATAAACACCAAATTGCTGCCACTTATCATTATTTTCTTTTTCACTTTTTAAATATAAATCAACATTCCTAGTTTGTCTTCTATATTGAGTATGTCAACAACAAATACAAACATAATTTGTTTTTGCAGATGAAACTGTTAAACTTTGTAATTTTTTTTGCAAACTCATCTATACTAATCTCTTTCTCATGTTCTTCAACACCTACACTTCTCAGTTTCTCTACACTCGTCTTCTGATCCCAAAAAACAAAACTGTATATCATTACAAATTTTCTCTATATTTGATACAGAACAGTGCAAAAGAGCTGTGTTTATTTCACTTAAACATAATGCAGGAGTTTTTACCTAATAGAGTCTCCTTACTAACTTCCGGATATCAGAGTGGTGTACAGCTAACAATTTTAAATGAAGGAAAGTTCTTTGGCGCACTTTTCTTGAAAGACAAGCAAGTGAATGACCTTGCAGCTTAGTATATTTTCTTATTTTACATGGATCTAGTCCTTCTAACATCTTAATCTTCTCTTTAAAACTTTTTTGGTATATCCTCATAAACAATTTGTAACATGTCAATAGATTCCTGTTGAATACTGCACATACTGCTACAATCCCACTTATATATAGGAGCTTGTGTATGCCTCCCTTGAACTTCTTCAGCTATTGCTTCTTCCACATTCTTAGCAACCATTTTATTCTTTTGGAACGGGAGAACCATCTTTCATCTCATAGCATCGACCACTAGTATCAATTGCATGTACGAATGTGGTCTGTTGAAAATAGCTTTCTTCATTAAAGAATGGCTCAGTACTGGAAGTGTGCTTCCATTCACCAGTAAAAGTTTTACAAAAGTTCCTTCTATTAACCAGTCTTTTCTTTTGCTTTTGTCCCTCATAAACACCATTGTTTTATCCAATGTTCTCATTCTCTTCAATGTTAATATAAATAATTTTCGTTTCATTTCAAAAGCTTTATCTACTACACTTTCAATCTGGTGCCTTTTCTTTTAAGCTACTGATCTTTTTTATATTTTTTACAATCTTTCAATACATTTTGTACTACTCAACTTCTAAACATTCCTTTTCTTATGTCCTTATGTTCTTTTAGCCTTCTTGTTATATGCATTGTTTTCCCATGAAATGATTTTGTTTTAACATCTCCATTTGCGTTTTGCTTTTCAGTTGTTCTAAAACTTTTCTTTTTGTTTTTAACATTTTTGTTGTTTTTCAAAGTCTGTATAACTATTTTAAGAAACTGCTTAGTTCTCTTACCAGAAGTCTTTTTTTTCCTTTGTAAAGAAATTACTCTTTTCAACTGCTCAGAATGTTGGGCCTAGCCAAAATTAAAACATCAACCCTTCCCATGTCACTGTTGTAAGTCTCACCATGTTTCTGAACGCATGCATGCGTCTGTCTGTGCTCTTTGCTAGTGGTATGAGACTTAAAAAAAACATACAAATAGTTGAATACCTGGGTTTCACATCGCATGCTCTCTAAATTTGTGTAAAAGAAAGTGTTTGTGTTCCTTTCTGGTCATAAAACAGAGCACCTGGGTATTGAACATTCTTTTGAGAAGCTCTGTAACACCTACACACATAGGACATGTCCGCCTCTCCGTTCGAATGACAGAGCAGAACTGACAAGATTTGTCCAACTGTATGCAAAGCCATCAGGTTTTTAAGCTAGCATTTTCAGATGCATAACACGTGTGAGAATACATGAACAAGTAGAGACATACCTCAGTCACAAGAGCATGCAGACCTTTAAACTTCACAGACTGCACTTCCCCTTTTAAGCTGACACCTACATTTATAAGGCCTACTTCATGTGTACCTTTCCAGAGACAAAGTACCCTAATCCCTCTTCCAACATGTCTTAAAGCTCACTTTTCTTTTGCAGCTTCAGTTTTCACCAACTTATAAGAATGTTGGGCCTAGCCAAATTTAAAACAGCAATCCTTCTCATGCCATAGTTCTGAAAGCATGCATGCATGCATGTCTCTGCCCCTTTTGTTAGTGGCATGATACATAAAAAGAAACATACAAATACTTGTATACCTGTGTTTCAGACGTCCAGCATTTTAAGACGCATAACACATGTGAGAATACATGTACAAGTAGACACATACCTCAATCACAAGAGCACGCAGAACTTTAAACTTGACAAACCGGTCTTCCCATTTCAAGCAGACACTATAAATTATACGTTCTAGTTCGAGTGTACCTTTCCAGAGACTTGTACAAAGTACCCTAATCACTAATCCCTCTACCAACATGTCTTAAAGCTCACTTTCCTCTTGCAGCTTCCGTTTTCACCAACTGCTCAGAATGTTGGGCCTAGCCAAATTTAAATCAGCTACCCTTCCCACGTCACTGTTGTGAGTCTCACCATGTTTCTGAACGGATGTATCCGTCTGTCTGTGTCTTTAGCTAGTGGTATGAGACATAAAAAGAAACATGCAAATAGTTGAATTCCTGTGTTTCACAGCGCATGCTCTCTGAATTTGTTGAGAAGAAAGTGTATGTATTCCTTTCTGCTCATAAAACAGGGCACCTGGGTTTTGAACAGTCTATTTGAAGAGCTCTATGCCACCTTCAAACATAAGACATGACTGCCTGTGCGAGCAAATGACAGAGCAGAACTAGGCAGATTTCTCCAATGGTAGTAAAAGCTACCAGGTTCTCAAGCTACCATCTTCAGTTGTATAACATACGTGAGAATACACATACAAGTAGACACATACCTCAGTCACAAGATCACGCAGACATTTAAACTTGACAGACTGCTCTTCCCATTTCAAGCAGACATCTAAATTTAAATGGCATACTTTGAGTGTACCTTTCCAGAGACTCATACAAAGTACCCTAATCCCACTACCAACATGTCTTAAAGCTCACTTTCGTCTTGCAGCTTCAGTTTTCACCAAGTGCTCAGAATGTTGGGCCTAGCCAAATTTAAATCAGCAATCCTTCTCATGTCACTGTTGTAAGTCTCACCATGTTTCTGAACGCATGCATGTGTCTGTTTGTGCCTTTTGCTAGTGGCATGAGATATAAAAAGAAACCTACATATAGTTGAATACCTGTGTTTCACAGAGCATGCTCTCTAAATTTGTTTAGAAGAAAGTGTTTGTATTCCTTTCTGCTCATAAAACAGGGCACCTGGATATTGAACAGTCTATTTGAGGAGCTCTATAACACCCACACACATAAGACATGACTGCCTGTGCAACCGAATGACAGAGCAGAACTGAGAGGTTTTGTCCACCGGTAGCAAAAGCTACCAGGTTTTCCATCTACCATCTTCAGTTGCATAACACATGTGAGAATACACGTGCAAGGAGATACATACCTCAGTCACATGAGCATGCAGACCTTTAATCTTGACAGACTGCAGTTCCCATTTCAAGCAGATACCTGAATTTATACGGCCTACTCCGAGTGTACCTTTCCAGAGACTCATACCAAGTATTCTAATCACTAATTCCTCTGTCAACATGTCTTAAAGCTCACTTTCCTCTTGCAGCTTCAGTTTTCACCAAATGCTCAGAATGTTGGGCCTAGCCAAATTTAAATCAGCAGCCCTCCCCATGGCACTGTTGTAACTCTCACCATGTTTCTGATTGCATGCATGTGTCTGTTTGTGCCGTTTGCTAGTGGCATGAGATATAAAAAGTAACCTACATATAGTTGAATACCTGTGTTTCACAGAGCATGCTCTCCAGATTTGTTTAGAAGAAAGTGTATGTATTCCTTTCTGCTCATAAAACAGGACACCTGGGTATTGAACAGTCTACTTGAGGAGCTCTATAACACCTACACACATAAGACATGACTGCCTGTGCGACCAAATGACAGAGCAGAACTGAGAATATTGGTCCACCGGTAGCAAAAGCTACCAGGTTTTCAAGCTACCATCTTCAGTTGCATAACACGTGTGTGAATACACGTGCAAGTAGACACATACCTCAGTCACAAGAGCATGCAGACCTTTATTCTTGACAGACTGCACTTCCCATTTTAAGAAGACACCTGAATTTATATGGCCTACTCCGAGTGTACCTTTCCAGAGACTCATACCAAGTATTCTAATCACTGATCCCTCTGTCAACATATCTTAAAGCTCACTTTCCTCTTGCAGCTTCCGTTTTTACCAACTGCTCAGAAAGTTGGGCCTAGCCAAATTTAAATTAGCAACCCTCCCCATGTCACTGTTGTAAGTCTCACCATATTTCTGAATGCATGCATGAGTCTGTTTGTGCCTTTTGCTAGTGGCATGAGATATAAAAAGAAACCTACAAATAGTTGAATTCCTGTGTTTCACAGCGCATGGTCTCTAAATTTGTTGAGCAGAAAGTGTATATATTCCTTTCTGATCATAAAACAGGGCACCCGGGTATTGAACAGTCCATTTGAGGAGCTCTATACCTTCAAACATAAGACATGACTGCCTGTGCAAGCGAATGACAGAGGAGAACTAGGAAGATTTCTCCAATGGTAGTAAAAGCTACCAGATTTTCAAGCTACCATCTTCAGTTGCATAACATATGTGAGAATACACGTACAAGTAGACACATACCTCAGTCACAAGATCACGCAGACATTTAAACTTGACAGACTGCTCTTCCCATTTCAAGCAGACACCTAAATTTAAACTGCATACTTTGAGTGTACCTTTCCAGAGACTCATACAAAGTACCCTAATCCCTCTACCAACATGTCTTAAAGCTCACTTTCCTCTTGCAGCTTCAGTTTTCACCAAGTGCTCAGAATGTTGGGCCTAGCCAAATTTAAATCAGCAACCCTTCTCATGTCACTGTTGTAAGTCTCACCATGTTTCTGAACGCATGCATGTTTGTGCCTTTTGCTAGTGGCATGAGATATAAAAAGAAACCTACATATAGTTGAATACCTGTGTTTCACAGAGCATGCTCTCTAATTTTTTTTAGAAGAAAGTGTATGTATTCCTTTCTGCTCATAAAACAGGGCACCTGGATATTGAACAGTCTATTTGAGGAGCTCTATAACACCTACTCACATAAGACAAGACTGCCTGTGCGACCGAATGACAGAGCAGAACTGAGAAGATGTGTCCACCGGTAGCAAAAGCTACCAGATTTTCAAGCTACCATCTTCAGTTGCATAACATGTGTGAGAATACACGTGCAAGTAGACACATACCTCAGTCACAAGAGCATGCAGACCTTTAATCTTGACAGACTGCACTTCCCTTTCAAACAGACACCTGAATTTATACGGCCTACTCCGAGTGTACCTTTCCAGAGACTCATTCCAAGTCTTCTAATGACTAATCCCTCTGTCAACATGTCTTAAAGCTCACTTTCCTCTTGCAGCTTCAGTGTTCACCAACTAATGAGATTGTTGGGACTAGCCAAATTCAAATCAGCAACCCATCCCAAGTCACTATTGTAAGTCTCACCATGTTTCTGAATGCATGCATGTCTCTGTGCATTTCGTTAGTAGCATGAGACATAAAAAGAAACATACAAATAGTTGAATACTTGCGTTTCACAGTGCATGCTCTCTATATTTGTGTAGAAAAAAGTGTATGTATTCCTTTCTGCTCATAAAACAGGGCACAGTCTATTTGAGAGGCTCTAGGTCACCTTCATACATAAGACATAACTGCCTGTGCAACTAAATGAGAGAGCAGAACTGAGAAGATTTGTACAAGAAATTGTATGTATTCCTTTCTATTCATAATACAGGGCACATGGGTACAGAGTTATATAGACTGGGATGCACTTTAATACATCTGCCAACATGTTTTAAACCTTAGTTTTCTCTACTACTTTCATTACAGACTCAGGAAGCACACATATTAGTATGCACAACCTATTTCAATCTTCATTTCAGTACAATAAAACAAACTGTAATACACATTTCTACATTTGGTAACATATTTCAAACATCACATTTCTCCAATGATTTGCTAGCTTTATAATTAATGCATTACAAACTTAAAAATATCATTACAAACACTTAAGCACTCCTACGCAATAAATAACCCACCTTTCACATTTGTAACTCACCTCTGAAATATTATTGCAGAATATGATAATGTAAGAAATTCCCCCAAAAATTTCTTTCCAACACTATATTTGTGGTGCACCATTCTCAACAAGGTAAAAGCAGTAATGGCAAAGTTGACTCTCTTTTTCCACACAAATGAATGTAAGTAACTAATCAAAATGCTCCCTTCAGTTTTTTCAATTTCTAAAATCCACTTCTATCGGATACACATATTAACCCTTTATCACTCCCTTCTAAAAGTGTCCAATCTGCTTCTCTAATTTGCAGGAGTCACGACTCCATCGCAGTGCCGTAGTGTAGGCTCGCGTAGGAGTCGCGAATCCTGGCGGGAGTTCAAAAACCTATTTCCAACAATACTAGTATTACTTTCTAAAAACATACCACTTTTAAACATAGTACTGATTTGAGAAAACTTACTTTAAAAGCACATCACTTATATATAACTTACCAATTCATATTTTAAAACCACAGTTAACTTGCAACCCTTACCCCATTTCTGCTAAATCCTAGTTTCCATAGTAACAGTTTCTGCAACATTCAACTGTACTGGAAGGTCACAAGTTCACCATATTTTCAAGTTCAGCACTCTAGCTTACAAATGTAAATAGCAGGTGTGATTGAGTCTTACAAATACTAACTTATCCTGTCTACTGTACCGTTCAAAGTTTTTTCTATAACCAATCAGAATTGTGCTTTTTATACAAAGTAAGATGCATCCTATTTTTGAGTACACAATGTTTATGAACAGCCAATCAGTTATCTGCTTTTTCAAAAACAGCATCTTAACCACCATTTTAGATACCTCTCATTGTACCAACTGTCTTACTCAGCTACAGACATTTTTTGATGCCTTCCACTCATCCCTTCAAAATGCTAACAGTATGGATTGTAGGACACAGTAATGCTTTCTGGGGCAACAGGTATGCTGAACACAGAGGTATTGACAAAGACCTAGGTTTGCAAAATGTGGATATTAAATGGTTTGCACAGAGAGGATGCCAATTGCTGCCTTTGGTTAAAACCTTTTTCCATCTCCAACTTCCTGACCTCATGATTGTGCACTGTGGTGGCAATGACCTAGGCACATTGACTGGGGTAGGATTGGAAATGATAATGATGGATACCTTTCCACAGCTGATTTCACTTTTCCATCACAATGTCTTTGTATACTCTAATATAAGCCAAAGACAGAAATTGAAGTGGTCAAATCAATTCTGTCCACAGATTGAGAAGGCTAGGAAGAATGTTAATAAAGCTGTTTCTGCTTACCTCAGAAACCATAGGATTGGCTCCATCTATAACAACAATCTACATTTTGATATGCATGACATCTACAGAAGTGATGGAGTTCACTTCACAGATGAAGGGAACAGAGTGTTTCTCAACAGCCTTAAGCTGTGCATCCGCACTTACATGTAGCTGCAACAAAGTCATAATGAACACAATGGCTCTTGTTAGAGCCACCCTATAACCCAACAGTGAAAGTTATATATTTTGTAACATATATACTGTTTTTAAATATTTTCCGGATTCGGGAACCCATCGCGAATCCACAAAACAAAAGCACAAATTCAATGTACTACAACACATTTCACTTTTCAAGTTTAACTTTTCATTTATATATTTTTTTATATTATTTCTAACTCTATCATTTTAATGTGATTATTAACTTCAATATCACTAGCTCTATAAAAAAGTTCACAACTGCAACACTACCATCTGAATTGTATACTATTTAATTATTTATTTAAGGTGGATCTGCAAATCCACGGTGATGTTACACTGGGGGGCCATGCTGAGAGCCGCTACAGGGTCGCTACTCCTTCCACGATAGAAAAAAAAATTATTTAATGCTCCCCAATTCCATAGGCCGATTTCAGTCCTGGGGACGCCATCCCCCGAGGCCCGGCCATTTTTTTAATATTGTTTTTTCTTTAAGGGAGGACCCCTCCCCCAGGCTATTTTTGGCCCCTGGGACCACATCCCCCGGGGCTTGGCCATTTTTTATGTTTATTTTTATGTTCTTAAGGAGGGGGGCCACGCGGCCCCCCTCCCAGTCCACTTTCGGACCCGGGGACCCCATCCCCCGGGGAATCGTCTCTTCTTTGGGGACCACGGTGGGAGCCCCAATGCCCCCGCTGTGCCTGCTGGCTCCCCGCCTCCTGCGGGAGCCGGCATTGCTTTTGGGCAAAGGCATTGCTTTTGAGCAAAGGGAGCTGCTGACATGCAGCTCCCTTTGCCCAAATGCAATTCTGCTTCACTTCATGGAAGCTTCATGGAAGCAAGAGCAGTTTTCCTCGCCATTGGGAGGGGGCCGATTTAAAAAAAAATGCTCAGGCCCTGAGGGATGGGGTCCCCAGGGCCCAAAAATAATAAAGGGAAGGGGGGCACACAGCCCCCCTTCCAAAAAGCAAATTAAAAAAAAGCTGGCATAAGTGATGTCATTTGAGATATCATCAGTGATGTCACTGACCATGTCATGTGTGATGTAATATGTGATGTCATCAGCAATGCATTGTGAGGGCGCAAGTTATAGTTAGCTCAACAAACGATAACAGCTGAATTTCTCTGGTTTTGTATGAGTGAAATGGCCAACTAACTATAACGTCCCTGAAACCTGTGTTTTTTTCAGTGAATTTCTATGGTTTTTTAAATGCTAACTTCTAACTATAACATCCCTGAAACCTATGTTTTTTTCAGTGAATATATATATATATATATATATATATATATATATATATGTATTTATATATGTATATATGTAAATATATATGTATATATAGGACCGTGAGCAAGACTCGGAGTAGTTGAAACGCGTAGGTGTTTACTACGTAGACATTAAAGAAGTGAATTATTTAATCAAAGACTGGAGTGCAGCGTTTTCTTTCGCCAAAGATTGAAAGTGGATGCCTGATATGTATATAATACCTAATGGCAGTCGCCAATAGGTAGTTATAGTTAGGACCTAGTTTCCATAGGAAAAGCTGTTTTTTTTTCCCAATAACTTTGGCGCCGTTTGACGAATCTTCGCGTAATTTTCAAAAATAGTGGGGAGCTCCGGTCATCTCCTGTCTTGAAAGATTCGGGGTGATTCGTCAATCGGGGGCCGAGAAAAAAGGGGGGTCCCAAAACACATTTTCCTCATGTAATTTTCCATAGGTAAATTTAGACAAAGCTACAGCCCGAACTGCTGAACGGAATTACACCAAATTTGGCAAAAAGGTAGGTCTTGGTTCAGAAAGATCCCTTTTTGTTAAATGGTGTAAATCCGTTCAGTAGTTGCTGAGAAATTAAAGAAAGAAAAAGTTTTGATATCTCCCGAGCTTTATTCTAATTGGCTGCCAACACTCCAAACCAGGAAGTGTTGGCAGCCATCTTGTGACTTGGTAGAACCGAGTCACAAGAAAACAGAAAAAAGAGGTTAGAAAACAATACAAGGGGGCAGGGTAGAAACACCCTGACCCCCTAGGCCTGTGCAGGGGGTCCCACAAGGACCCCCAGGGCCCAAAAAAGCATTTTTTTTTGTAATTTTGGCAGAATTCGCGTTGGGGTCGGCCTCCCGTGATTCATTTTAATGAGGCCCCCAAGTGGGCCAGGTCCCGGGGGCATTGTCTAAAAATAATAGCAGGGGCCCGTGGGGGCCCCGCAGCCCCGGGGTCTGCCACCTCCCCGGGGCTATGCAGATGATGTGCGGGGGCACGCGGCCCCCCGCAGCCCCGGGCACCGCCACCTCCCCAGGGCTTATTGAAAAAATAATGCGCTTGAGGTATGGAATGTCTGACACAGAAGTATCGATCTACTGAAAAATGTTATTATATTTTTCCTGTGTGATACCGTGGATTGTTTTATCTTTAAAAAAAACATAGTCTTTCCGTGTTCTGCAATAAAAAATCTCTGCTTGAGTACTACTGCGGGTTCGAATCATATTTTGAATTTAAAAGCAAAACAAAAAAATTGGTAATCGATTAAAATGCGTCTTGTCGTGAGGAAAAGGGCAGCGACGCAGCCCCCCTATAAATAGGCGTGTGGAATGTACACACTAAACAGCCAGAAATGTGCGAGTGTGATAAATGCTTGTGTTGTTGTGCTGTTTGTTTCCGCGATGATCCTGTCGGGTTTTGAGGCTTTGTGGGGAGGATGAGATCTATTCGCCCTCCCCTCCCCTGACGGCCCAGTGGGCTGGCGAGCTACGCCTCGGTGACACCTCGCCAATGAAAGCGGTAAACAGCATGACGTGGGGGTGGCCTCACCTGTTCTGGCACTAGCCCCCCTGCCCTCTCCAGACTACCCACCTGGGGGATGGGGGGTAGGCAGGGTCTGGTTGTCTCGATGGCATTTGCCTCAAAAGGTAACGGGATCTGGTAGGCTCATGGCATTCACTTCAAGAGGATCTGAGGATCTCTTAGCATTCACCTCAAGAGGATCGGGGGATCTCTTAGCATTCACCTCTAGAGGATCAGGGGATCTCTTAGCATTCGCCTAAAGAGGATCTGGGGATCTCTTAGCATTCACCTCTAGAGGATCACGGGATCTCTTAGCATTCACCTCAAGAGGATCGTGGGATCTCTTACCATTCACCTCTAGAGGATCTGGGGATCTCTTAGCATTCACCTCAAGAGGAATCGGGCGATATCTGTGGGGTGGGAGCACGGAGGAGGGGGTGATATTCTCCTGTAGGGGACCTGGGATCGGTGGGGTGGGAGTACGGGAGAGGGGTTGATATTGACATCAGGGGATCTGTGGGGCCCTGGCATTAACCATAAAAGGACCCAGGATCTGTGGAGTGGAGGTGCTGGGGGCCCGGTATTCACCTCAAATGGAGCCCGGATGTGCTGTCCTCGCACATTCACCTTAAGAGGACCCGGGATCTGTTGGGGTGGTCGCGGGGCATGGTATTCACTTCAAGAGGGCCCGGTATCTGGGGACTTGGTGGCATTCACCAGAAGAGAACACGGGTGCTATAAGGTGGAAGCGGAGTGGGGTGGGTGGGTCCACCTCAAGGGGACAAGACCGTCACCATATTCACCACGAGAGTAATCTCTGGGGATCCCGTAACATTCCGCTCACGAAGCACAGGAACTCTGAACTCCACAACTCTTATTCAAGCACAAACTGGAGGTCTCAGAGCACGTAGCTTGGGGGAGTGGGAGGGCGGGGGCGCTGGAAACCTGGGCTCTTGCAGCATTCACCTCTGGAGGACAACATGGCACCGGGTTCCCACATCGCTGACCTTCAGGGGGCAGTATGATCTTACATAATTCACCTCAAAGGGGCGGGGGCGAACTTGACAGCATTCAACATGCTGTGAACCTGAAATCTGGTGTTAGGGGTCATTCCCCTCAATATAAGATGGAACCCGGCATCCTTACATGGACCTACAGGAGAATCTGGGGCAGCTTAGCACTGACCGCAAGAAAAAGACAAAACGCATGTTGTAAGATCACTCCCGATGGGAACCCAAGTAACCGAGAAAACTCACCTCAAACGGAAGCGAATTATGGCATGGGAGACCACTCACCAAGCGGGAACCAGAGGCTCGCACAGCACTCACCGCAAGGGAACCTAGAACGTTCACCTCAAGGGGTGTCTCTTAGCAAGGAAAGAACCAGAAAATGGACACAAGTGGACTTCATCGTCCGAGCAGCAGTGCACCAGAAGCCGTGTTTGCAGCGTGGTGTAAAAAGGGGCATGGCCTAGGAACACCTCTCTGCAATGCAGCTCTGTGGCACTTACTGGAGGTACCTGGTGGGCTACTTGGACACCAGGGACCTTCAGGATTCAAGGGGACTTAATAGGGATGTTATAGTTAGAAATTAGCATTTATAAAACCTTAGAAATTAACTAAAAAAAACATAGGATTGAGGCACATCATAATTAGAAATTTTCGTTTAGAAAACCATTGAAATTCACTGAAGAACCATAGGTTTCAGGGACGTTATAGTTAGAAATTAGCATTTAAAAACCATTGAAATTCACTGAAAAAACCATAGGTTTCAGGCACATTATAGTTAGAAATTAGCATTTAAAAAACCTTAGAAATTCACTGAAAAAACCATAGGTTTCAGGGACGTTATAGTTAGTTGGACATTTCACTCGTACAAAACCATAGAAATTCCACCGTTATAGTTAGTTCAGCTAACTATAACTCGCGCCCCCGCAATGCACTGCTGATGACGTCACATATTACATCATTCATGACATGGTCAGTGACATCACTGATGACATCACTGATGACATCTCAAATGACATCACTGATGACATCATCCACGTGAAAATCTGATGCACCTCCTCACACTCTAATATAACCTTTGATACACCCACTGTAAAATACAGACTACCATTTTCGAAACCATCGACACACCAATACCAGTTACTACATATGCACTCACTGATTCCTAGGTCTACACACACATCCACTCATTCACCCATACAATCACTCATACATGTAGTTACTCATCAATACAACACTATCATATGCACTCATACACCTATACAGACACTCACACACCGCCACTCATCCATGGAGTTACTCACACACCTAGTCAGTCATGCAAAGAATTAATCACACTCCCATTTAGTCACCTATACAGTTATACACATACCACCTCACTTATTCATACAGATACTAACGCATACTTACTCTCTTATACAATCACTGATACAAGTACACACTCATCCATACAGCCACTCTCACAATCACTGAGTCTCACGTATAGTCATTATATACTCCAGCTCTCACATACACTGCCTTTTACATATGTAGTTACTTTGACATGTACCACTGAGACATCCATTCACTCACCAACACATCCATACACACTCACCCACCCATACAGCTGTTTCCACATGCACTCTAGAACCTATGCACCCAGTGAATCAATCACTCACACATCTATGCACAGAGTCACACACCTCCTACCCACCCACACACACACTCAGTCTCCCATACAAATACTCAGGCAACCAATCAATAACCCTTATAGACACTCATGTAGCTACTGACCAACCCATGCAGCAGCTTTCACAACAACAGACAGACTGATACAGACATTCACACAGTTTAGTCACTAACCCATGCATTCAGTAAGACACATTTAATCACTCACTTATACAGTCAGTCACACACTTACTAAATCCTCAATCCAGACACTTATACACCCACTCATTCTTCAATACACCTTGGCATATATATAAAACATATCTAAACTTTACAGAAACACACAGTCACTGGATGATGTCATCAGGGATGTCATTTGAGATGTCATCAGTGATGTCATCAGTGATATCACTGACCATGTTATGAATGATGTAATATGTGACGTCATCAGCAGTGCATTGCGGGGGCGCGAGTTATAGTTAGCTGAACTAACTATAACGGCAGAATTTCTATGGTTTTGTACGAGTGAAATGTCCAACTAACTATAACGTCCCTGAAACCTATGGTTTTTTCAGCGAATTTCTAAGGTTTTTGAAAATGCTAAATGCTCATTTCTAACTATAACGTGCCTGAAACCTATGGTTTTTTCAGTGAATAGTGAAATATATATATATATTCACTGAAAAACCATAGGTTTCAGACATGTTATAGTGAGGAATTAGCATTTAAAAAACCTTTGAAATTCACTGAAAAAACCATAGGTTTTAGGTTTCAGGCTCGTTATAGTTAGAAATTAGCATTTAAAAAACCTTACAAATTCACTGAAAAAACCATAGGTTTTAGGGACAGTTATAGTTAGTTGGACATTGCACTCGTACAAAACACGTGAAATTCCCCGTTATAGTTAGTTCAGCTAACTATAACTCGTGCCCCCGCAATGATGACGTCACATATTACATCACTCATGACATGGTCAGTGACATCACTGATGACATCCAAAATCCAAAGCAGTTTGCAATGACAGGAAAGGAGCCGCGAGGCTCCCGTCCTGTCATTGCAAACTACAGTGTCCCGGGGGTAGGCACCCCGGGACACTGCAGGAGCCAGCCCTGGGGGGTGGCGGTCCCCAGGGCCATCAAGGGCTCCAGGAGGGAGGCCGCGCGGCCCCCCTCCCCACATCTGCAAAGCCCCGGGGAGGCGGTGGTCCCCGGGGCTTCGGGGGTCCAAAACGGACCCCCATTTTAAATTTGTTAGTGCCCCAGGGAGGTGACGGTCCCCGGGGCATGTGAGGGGGCTGGAGCCCCCCCACACAGGTGATTTAAATTTAAAAAAAGAAGCCCCGGGGGGTGGCGGTCCCCGGGGCTTGGGGGGGCCTTAGAGGCCCCCCCACATATTATAAATGACCCCCCCGCATGCCCCCGGGACTTGGCCCACCCGGGGGCCAATTAATAACGCGGCGCGGGAGACCGCGCACCCTAAGCGCATCCCGCCGATTTTTTTTTTTTTTTAATGCTTTTTTCTGCCCAGGGGGTCCTTGTGGGACCCCCTGAGCAGACCTAGGGGGTCAGGGTGTTTCTACCCTGCCCCCTTTGTGCGTATTGCGCACTTGTTTCTTTTTTTTCTCTCGGCGGGATCCGCGCACCCTAAGCGCATCCCGCCGATTTTTGAAAAAAAAAATGCTTTTTCTGCCCAGGGGGTCCTTGTGGGACCCCCTGAGCAGACCTAGGGGTCAGGGTGTTTCTACCCTGCCCCCTTTTGCGCTTTGCGCACTTGTTTCTGTCCCTCGGTTCTACCGAGGGACAAAATGGCTGCCAACACTTCCTGATTTGGAGTGTTGACAGCCAATTAGCATGCAGCTCGTGATCGGGAGGGTACGCGGACCCTACTCGGCCATAGATATATATGTGATTTTATTTGTGATTTTCTCAGAAACTACTGAACGGATTTACACCATTTAAGCAAAAGGCACGACACTGAACCAAGGGCTACCTCTTTGCCAACTTTGGTGTAATTCCGTTCAGCAGTTCGGGCTGTAGCTGTGACTAAAGGTTCCTATGGAAAAATGAATGGGGACAACGCGTTTTGGGACCCCCCTTTTTTCTCGGCCCCCGCTTGACGAATCACCCCGAGACTTTCAGGATAGGAGCGGACCGGAGCGCCCCAACAAGTTGGAAACTTTCGCAAAGATTCGTCAACCGGCGCCAACGATATTTCAAATAGAATGTTGCGGATTTCCTATGGAAAATAGGTCCTAACTATAACTATCTACTGGCGACCGCCAGTAGATAATATATATATATATATATATATATATCCTTCTGGCGAAGGCCAGTAGGTAGTTATAGTTAGGACCAAAGTTTCAATAGGAAAAATATTTTTTTTTTGCCAATACCTTTAGCGCCGCTTAACGAATCTTTCGGACATTTTCCAAACACTTCCCCATTTTGATACAGCTGCTGTGTTGCAATTTTCGGGGTGATCCGTCAAGCGGGGGCCAAGAAAAAAGGGGGGTCCCAAAACGCGTTTTCCTCATGTTATGTCTACGGGGATTTTTCATTTTTTGAACATGACTACAGCCTGAACTACTGAACGGAATTACATCCAATTGTGGGAGAAAGCTAGATGGTGGTTCAGAAAACTTGCTTTTTGTGATTTGGTGTAAATCCGCTAAGTAGTTTCAGAGATATTTAAGTTTTAAAAATATAGATATCTAGGAGCCCAAAATCCAACTGAAATCCTACTGAAATGTGATTGGTTGCTCAAACAGGAAGTGTTGTCAACCCGCTTTGGACTTGGCTGGAAGCCGAGTCCCACAAAAATATTTAAAAAAAAGATAAGGGGGCAGGGTAGAAATACCCTCACCCCCTAGGCCTCTTGGGGGGGGTCCCACAGGGACCCCGCAGGGCCAAAGAAAAAAACCACCCTGGGACATAGCAAACCGTTCTCCACATTGAGCAAGCAAGATCATTTTGCTCTCAGAGGCCAGAAACAAGGCCTGCTCTGGTCAGAGGTGTTTCACAGAATGCTGACTTTTAAGTGCAGTCCAGACTTCCCCAGATAGTGGGGGATGCCAATCCCTGTGTCCTGCTCCACATTTGGAAGGAAGACAGGTGTGAACATTCGTTAGATAAGGAGGAGTGTCTACATTCAGCCTGCATCACCCCTAAGGTGTGGCAGGTGCTGTTCTGAACCCCTCTCCTAAAAATGAATCATCTTGGGATGGAGGGAAACCAACCTATCAGACCTAGGGTAGTGCCCATTACCACAGGAAGTGGTCACTTAGAGGGTGTAGATACCCTAAAGGTAGGTAACCCATTGGCTACCACCTCTCTCCCCTTTTAACGCCCCTAAATTTAGTATTTAGGTGGCATCCCTCCACCTTTAATGGGAGATTTGATGGAAAAGAAGAAGACAAGAACAAAAAAGAGCTGATACTCGAGAACAAAAGCCCTGCAACAGAGAATATTGGTGCCAACCCTGCCTGCTGCCTTGAGGACTCAACAATCATGGTTGTGCAGTCTCGTCCTGAACCTGTGAAGACTCCAGGAACCCTGGGGCTCCTCCAGCTTTTGAGAAATCACCAAGAACCTCCCTTGGAGTGAAGGTATCACTCCCTGCACACCACAGGCACAGATCCCGCAATGTCTGGCTTGTCTACTTGCTGATCCCTGTGACTCCAAAGCAGCACTCAAACCAAAAGAGGTACATGAGCTCCGGAGGATCATATCTGTCTCTCCATCAAGTTTAGAGACCCCAGACCTTCCAAAACCGCACTGTACCAATACCCGGGGTACCAGACCCCCTTCAGCAAACAGTGAGACAAAAAATCCATTCGGGACTCCAACTACCCCAGAAGCAAGCACCATTCAAGAGACATTGAGGTTCCTGAGACCCACATCGTGAGTGGCCCAGCTGTCCTGAAATCACCTCTCCAAGTTGCCTGCTCCTGACAATGAGGACATCTCGACGCACGGCTCCTGGCTGACCTAACTGCTATGCATCCAGCCCGGCCTGACCTATGCTGGTAACGATGGCCCAGCTGTGCTCCCATTGAGGCCCTTGCAATCTCCTCCCTCCATTGGAACCCAGGGACTTACCTTTACGTCCTCCCTGCAGTGTATTTCCAGGTGGCCCCTTCATCATAGCGCACCAGCTACCATCACCCTCAGCATCCTGCTCCTGGCCAAATCCGGGATCCTCCCGATATTCTGCTGCTGGAACTTTGGACCTGGTCCTGCTATCGACCTAAAACGATAAGGTGATCTTCGTGAAATAAATGCTTGATTTTATGTGCATTTTTCTGCTTTTCCCAATTGACTTCAATGGTGCGTAATTGGGCACAAGACTGATATATTTTCAAAACTCTTAAAAATCATAACTTTTAAAGCATTATTGTAAATCAAAGTTCTTGGTCTTACAAATTACATAAAAATTGATATTATTTTCATAAATTGGTCTCAGATTTATTCTTGGATGTGCGTCTCATTTATAGCCTCTGTGACTACAACAATTTCTTAGCACTACCCTCTGATAAGCCTAACTGTTTGCCCACACAACCACAAATGGAGCTTTAGTATTATCTACTTTTGCCTATGTCAACCAATAAGGGACTCACTGGACTCTCTGCACAGTGTACTTAGTTTTAGTATATTATAAAAAGAGCCAGCTTCCTACAGCCAGTGATTGACAGTCAAAGGGGCTCACACAATCAATGAACAGGCACCATAAAACCTTTATCTCTTGTAGGGGGGCATGGCCTGACGCAAATGGAGTGAGCATCATCACTCAGAGCTCCGCTTGTCCAGGTCCCATCAAGTGCCATTCTAACATCACACAGCTGGCCCAAGGGACTGCAACAATTCCTTGAGTGCATCTGCTGCCTAGGGAGCTCACCAGCAAAACTATTGGTGGTGACTGCAGCCACCATCAACCTTTTTTCTCCCTGACTATAACGAAGCCACTAGGTAACAATTCAAGATGGAGATTGCTTCGCACCGTGGAAAAGTGCAGACACCCTGCACCTGATCAGTAATGTCCCGGACCTAATCCAGTGAGTGGAGCATTCAATTGCTGCGTGGCATATTATTTCCAACCACGAATCCTCTGGATTGCTTATTGGCCCCTGCCTGCTGCCACCTGGCCCTGGGCGAGAGAGGGCCTGTCTGGGCTTGGTGAGCAGCACAATGTGCCTGAAGTCCTGGGAGCCCCCTTACTCCGGTAGAAGAGGTCAGCAGGAGGAACACTGTCCTGTGCTTCCCTGGAGAGTGGTTGAATAGAGAGGCTGAGCCCTTGAATCGTGAGGCATGGCTGACAATTGACGCCTCTCCTGGCTGGTGACTTTCACAGGATTGACTCCAGACCATGCACGGCAGGGGGTTGTGGGGGGCTACAGAACTGGATCCAGGTGCAATGACCTAGACCTAGGATAGGAGAGATAACCCAGCTGCTATCTATGCCTCAGGAGAACAGGGAGAGCCTGGGGGCCCCGGGGAGGCCCTGGGGGCTTCTGGCTGCTGCATGGTTTGTGGTGGTGGGTCACCCCATCGGCCCTATGCTCACCCTGGAATGCTGCTCCCCTAGACAGGGTGATTCTGTGAGTAGATACAGGACCTTGCTTCCCATGCCCCCTTCGTGAATGGGGGACGGAAGAATTCACTCCTGACCCTACATGGGTGCAGGCCTGGGCCTCATGTTCTTGCCTTTTCCGAAGGTCTTATAATACCCTGCACCATTCCTTGCAACTAGTAGAGACAGTGCCTGCAATCACACTATGGCCCTCCTGGGGGCCATCTTGTACTGATCAGCAAACATGGTCTCCCTATTGCCTCTCTTCAGGATTGCTGGCCATTCACTCCTCGGCCCACACATTGACCAGTCGCTGTACTAAACCTGAGGGTTCATGCCACACTGACGCTCTGGCCTGCAGATAGATATTAGGGGGTGCAGCAAGAAGGGTATCTGCTGCTGAGGATTGAAGGCGCATCTCGGGATGAAAGCCCAGATGAGGCCTGCCCCAAGTTGAGTACTGGTCGAGACATGGTGGGTGGGCTGATATGCTGAGGTGCTTGCTGGCCCTGCTGTTATGGTCCTTAAGTCTCTGGGGCTGCCTGGGACTGTCTCCCACCCCACTGAGCTTAAGAGCTGTGCATAAGGCTCTGGAGATGGAATACTGACAGAGGGACCTGCCAGCTCTCCTACGCCTAGTGTGATCAAGGGCAAGATCACCTGCAAGAGAGACCAGGACACAAGAGGGACCTTTTCTTGAAGGCATTACTGAACCCGTGAGCAATGGCGGAAGCACGGCTCGGCTATCTGAGATGGAAGAGGGCTTAACATTCCAGGATATCCTTCAGGCCATAACGGCATCCCAGGATATATTAGAGACTAAAATAAATACCTTGAGTGCCGATTTGGGCCTCCTATGTGATGATCACTGGTGTCTGGCGGAGAGGGTCACCACAACTAAACGAGAACTGGCAGATACACTGTCTGTACTTACCTCTGCAACTGAAAGACTTATCACCATAGAGTCCAAAATTTGCACGCTTGAACTTAGAGCTGAGGAAGCCAAAAACCGGTCATGCCATAATAATATATGTGTGGTGGGCCTGCTGGAGAATCTTGGAGATTCCAACATGAAAGATTACCTTGAGACATGGCTTCGAGAGGAGTTAGCGCTGTGGGGCCTTTCTTCATTCTTTGCTCTGGAGCGGGCCCACAGAGTGCCAATAAGGCTGCCGCTCCTGAGGCCCCCCTAAGGCTGTTCGTAGCCCACCTACTCTACTATAAAGATCGCGACCACATCTAGCACAGGCTCACCGGAAAGGAGAATTCCAAGTTGAAAACACTGTGGTAAGGATCTTTCCGGACTTTTCACGTGAAGTGCAGAGGCAGAGAGCCTCATTACAGGAGGCTAAAAACAGACTGAGTAGACGGACCATTTCCTACGGAATGCTGTTCCCAGCCCGGCTGACAGTGGCAACACCTGACGGCACCAGGTTATTTCAGTCCCCGCAGGACATCTAGAACTGGATCGACCAACATCCGCAGCAAGGGCACAATCAGGGTCCCTACCAAAAATGTGCATGTTGGACCTGCTCGAGGTGCAGGACTAGGACGCACAGCTCCATGGCCCACCCACAAGCTGAAGCACAATGTTGAAGACAGAACACATTGGAGGTGGTGGAATCAATGAGTGTCGGAGGTACTGGCCCCCGACACCTAAGGGGATGGAGCTGCATGAGACTCAGACTCTGAACTCTGCTCCAGTATCTCTGAAGACTCAAGCCTGATGCTGCCCAAAGTGAACCTGATAAAATGCTTTGAAGCCTTGGACACACTGGTAACATTTTGGGGGACTTATGTTATGTAATTGAGATCCTTAATGAGAAGGAGTGTGGATCCTGTTTGAGTTCCTTCCCTGGGCTGAGCGTAGAACTCCTATGTCCAACAGTAGATAGAGGGTCTGCTGCCCGAGTGGATCTTTTGGCTTCCCCCTCCTCTTAGAGAAACAAGTGGGTACTCCCACATCTTGTTGACATTTGTTTGATTGTTTGGATGGGGGGTTAAAACCTGTTTGTCCTGGTGAGTGGGCGTTGGAATAATGGTTTTTCGTTAAATTCTTGGAGACCCATGAGTCGCAAATTCTTGTGCAGAATGTCTGCACTGCATACTGGGATCCTGAAAGACTTGAGAGGGGATCAGGGATAGAACACGAATGCCGCCAGTCTTGACATGTATGTTAGATAGCAATCCCCCTGACCTATAAATACCTTTCCTGGAAAATCCAGGGTATGCACACTATGTCTAAGTGCTGTAAAGTGTTTTCTTATTTAAACAGGAGGGGCATTCAAATAGCTCTTTTGAAAGAAACACACCTGATGGCCAAGGAGGGGCTGGTGCTGCAGTGCATCTGGAGAGGCCAGGCATACTTTACCACATACTCAGCTTATGTCAGTGGGGTCCTGATGTGGACTTGGGCAGAAATACCATTTCAACATACAAGAGATTTAATAGACCAAGAGGGCAGATTTTTTGTGGTGCCTAGAGGTCTGGGAAGTAGCAATAGTAAATGTATATGCGCCAAACACAGATCAGAGCACTTTTCTGATGAGTTTATCAAGACCCCATGCCCTGCAGTTAACTCACCACATCATAATGGGGGGGTTTTAACTGTGTGGCAGACCTCCAGATGGATAGATCTCATCCTCCATGGTGGACGCATCCACATGGGAGGGATTACTTATTTTTCTCTAGCTTGCATGAAGGCCACATTCATCCTAACACATTCCTCCGTACCCCAGATGTCCATAGTTTAGTGTACTCAGCTCATTACTTAGCTCGTACAATCTCGGACCACAACCCTGTACTTTTGGATTTGAAATGGCCCAAAAGCAGACCTTGTATTGCCAGCTGGTGGCTGACATCTGAGTCCCTGGAGGACCAGGTGTTTCAGGAGATGATCAGGGACAGAAATTACCCAGTACTTTTGTGACAACACTGACACGGCCCAAGTGGAGTGGGATGTCTTTAAGCAGTACTGCGTCGACAATGCATAGCAGTATTGAAAGGGATTGGGAGCACCTTTTTGGAGGAAGTAATGACTGTGGAACAAGGCCTGAGAGACGTGGAAACTCATAGGCCTGGGCACCCAGAATTGCAACCTGCTCTTTTGGAAGCTAAGGAAAATGTAGCGACCCAGACTGAACGACTCAGGTGCTTTGAGTATCAACAGTACATGGACCACTAACTAATGGTCCAGGTTAGCCACATGTACTTAGTGGCTAACCCGACTAAACATGGCTCGCCCATAGTTGAGCTCAAAGCTGAATGGGGAGACAGAGTGTACAGCCAGGTGGGAATTATTGCCCTCTTCTCTCAGTACTACGACTCTGTATAAAAGTGTCACGGTACACAACGAGCCCATAATGCGGGCCTGCCTCAAGACACTGCACCTCCTGCGCCTTGCAGAGAAGGATGTGAAGGGGCTGGGCGGGGATATCACCCGACAAGAGATACTGAAGGCCATCAAAAACATGGAGTATGGCAAAACTCCAGGGACAGATGGGTTTCCAGTTGGGCTTTATGCTACTAACTCTAAAGAACTGACACCCAAACTGGTAGATCTATATGCTGCGGCCAAGTACTCCAGGCACCCGTCTGAAAACACCAGGGAAGTGCTCATAGTTCCCATTCTGAAACCAGGTGAACCAGCACACCACCATACAGTGTATAGGCCGCTTTCGATGTTAAACATGGATTATAAGATCTTGAGTAGAATCCTAGTGTTCAGACTCCTACCATTCATGCCCAAATTGATCCACCAGGATCAGGCGGGTTTCATACCTGGTTGCAACACAGCCCTCAATATTAAGCAGCTATTGACCATATTCGAAGCCTGTGACTGATTGAGCGAATGCTGCAGTATTCGTTATAGAAATAGAAAAGGCTTTCGACAGCCTGGAGTGGTACTACCTGTACGAGGTGATATTATACATGGGATTAGGCAGGAACTTCCTGGCATGGTAGAGATTGCTTTATACAATTCCGGCTGCTATGGTCCACACAGGCAGGATCATCTCTGCTGGATAACCAGTGGGTCGCGAAATGAGGCAGGGTTGCCCCCTGTCCCCCCGTCTTTTCGAGTTGGCCATTGAGCCTTTGGACAGCTATGTGAGAACAGGGAACCGCATTATATGTGGATGATCTACCGTTCTTCCTCTGTAATATCGGGGAGGATCTAGTCAGGGTCAGAGCCATGTTGGAACGTTTCAGATCTCTGTCTGGCTTGAAAGTGAATTGGCAGAAGTCTAGGCTATTCCCTACCGCACCACATAGAGAACAGCCCGAAGGGCTAGCACAGTTGTAATGGGAATCCGGCTACCTGGCCTAACTCGGGGTTAAAGTCTACCATGACCATGCTGCTCTTTTAGATGACAATGTCGGACTGGACATCAGGTCTCTTCACTCTCACACAAACTTCTGGAAATTGCTGTCACTCTTAGTTGAGGGCCATATAGCACTCCTGAAGATGGTGGCACTGCCTCGTCTCCTATATTTTTTCTGGACAGTCTGGTTTGGGTCGCACGAGCAATATCCTGAGACCTAGACTCCTTACTTATTGCTTTCATATGGGGTGTGGGCTGCAGAAGAGTGGTGCTAGTTACGATGCAGCCCTCAGCAACAACTGAGGGACTGGCAGTCCCTGATTTAAGACACAATATCTTGCCGCCCAGCTCCACTGGTTTGTCCAGTGGCTGGCGAGCATACGAGACCCGGATAAGACCCTAAGTCCTTTTGCATCGGAACTCTCTGACCTCACTTAGGTGTTACTGAGAGTGAGGCACTCCTCTGCCGGAGACACCAAGGAATTCCAGCTGGTAACTAGGTGCTGAAATAGATGCTTGCCAAAAAGACATAGCAAAATACCATACTATCCTGACCTACCTAGCACCATGCTGAGTGAATTACCACCTTGTGGATATTGGGGGGAGCTCAAAACTTGGACTGCGGCAGGGGTGGCCATGGTGGGGGACTTGTTTAGAGAGTTTTGCTCAGAATTTGATCTGCAACAGGGCCACTTTCTCTTGCATAGAGCACTCATAATGGCTCTCCGAAAACACTGGGGAACTGGCTCTTCTAAGCCGCAGGCACTCAGGAGCTGCCACTACATTGCTCTCTCCACGGGCACTGTCCAGGCAGTTTTGTACTTGTACAGAGCAATCTGGGAGGATCCACAACGACTGTTGGAGCACCTGCGGGCACAGTGGGAATTAGATCTGGGAGTCCCTATCACTGATAAGGGATGGGAAACTACCCTGGAAAGAACACTGAAAAATCCAGAAAGCTCCTCTTCAAATTGATCAATTATTATATTCTCCACAGATCAGTACTTCACTCTAGAGCGGACTGGTAGATATTTCCATTTGGTTGAAGCAGAGTGCTCCCATTGTGAGGAAGTCAGAGCTCACATCCTACACATGTTCTAGTCATTTTCCTGGCTGCGCAATTTCTTGGAGGAAGTTATGGATACAATTGCAGCTGTCATTGAAAAGGAGATTTCCTGCTCCCCTGGCCATTGTCTCCTGGGGTTGTTCCCACATACTTCCAAAACGAAAGTCACAAGTAAGTTCCAGGACTTGGTGTTCATATTAGCCAAGCGTGAAATCACAAGAAATTGGATGTCGCCTGGAGGGCCCCGGGTGAATACCAGGAGGAAAGAAATGGAGAAATGGGCAAGATGTGAGGGGAGGGTACTCTTGAAAGAGGACAGGCGAGGAATAGATACATTAAACACAGCCTGTGCCTGGGAAACACTGGTATATAGCTTCTCTACTCCAGACCCCGACACCCCCATGGCTTCACCATTAGGATCGCTGAGGCTCACTCCACACTAGGACTCGTCACGTCATTGTGACCAAACCTGATGCTCCTTTCTCCTCGCAGCTACTCCATAAAAGGGGTCAGCGTTAGCCACCTTTTCTCTCCTACCTCACTTCTGCAGAATTAAACACACTGTTAATTCGTCATAAATCTATGACCACACGTCGACTCATGGGGAGGGAGGGAGAGAGGAATATTTCATTATGTTTGGGGGACGCCTCACCAGTTGTGGGGATGCATCACTGCTGACCAGAAGGCACTGTATTTTTAAGCAGAAGAGGCTACTGTATATGTGATGTATGAGCTGCAAAACTCCAATAAAATTTGTTTATAAAAGAAAAAGCTTTATCTCTTGCAGGACTTCAACCTACATCAACAAAGTTCATGAGATAAGTCAAGAATTGCGGCTCATTCCATTTGGATGCCTTGACAGGGATAGTGGTCTGATGGGGTCAGCAGGCCACCATGCCTGTAATCATATTTGCATAAAGATTTTTTTTTAATGTAGCCTGTTTCCCTTAAAGGCAACTGGTCTGCATTTAAGAGAAACCATATTTTTGAAAAAAGTTAGTTTACAAATTGTCAGTTGTCCCCTGACCCACAGCCCACTGCCCAAAAAACTTTGTTTTTACTAGGCCCGGGTGGAGTTTGCATAGCTGCACTATGCGGAACTACAAGGAGTTCCACAATCGGACAAAGTACCCTATTTCTGCCCGTTCGCATGATGTTTACGCCGTACATCAAGGCAAAATGCTTTCTCGGGTGGAAATCTCATGTGAACTGCACCACGTGGTGCGCATGGGAGCGCCCATCTTGTTTCTCACTCTGTTTATGGTGCCTGGGTCTAATTTTTGATAATTTTTCAATCTATTTAATCCTTGCCTTCTAAAAAAATGTCCCCTCATTTTTATTTATTATCTTTCCTTTTGGCTTTCAGAGTGTGTATTTTATGTTTTTTCTACTTTTTGATGTTTTTTTTAAAAGTTTTGTACTTTTTCATTTTTTTGCTTTACTTCCTTATTTTTTTACCTTCCTTAGTTCTTTTTCCTGTTTCTTTTTTACCTCTCCCCCCCACCCCTGCGCCATGGCAGAGCAGGGGTCCAAAAAAAGGGCAGCAGCCGCCTTCCTTGCAGAAGGCAGCCCCAGGAGGGGGTGCAGCCCTGTGCTTTGTTTTCAGAGATGGAGGTGGCAGCGCTGGTGTTTTATGTCCAGCGCCACCTTCCCTCCACCCTGGCAGCAGGCCTGGGTCCGGGTACGGACGGATAGAGCGCTGGCAGCATTGACTGAGGGTGTGTCGGACCTGCTGGACCTGGAAGAAGTGGGGGTCGCGGGGCTCGGTGAGTAATTATTAATATTATTAGTACATGTGTTCTCTATGCTATTGCTAATATTTTTTCCCAAATAGTAAGCATGCTGCCAGTGCTCACACGCAGGTAAGTTAAGTTTACAAATAGTATGTGATCATTATTCTAGTCAGGTGCTCGGCGCTACCTAATTGTACTTGTTGGTGCTCACTTGGGCTGATTATGTAAGAAGTAATGCAGAGACTCCTTTGTCCTGTTACTAGGATGCTAGTGGTAGTTAGTAGTATTAGTAATTTAGTGGTGCGATCTCTCACTTCAGTTCTTAGAGCCTATTTTTGTAGCTTGTACAGTAGCAAGCAACCAATTTGTTGTATATGAATATGTCAATCTATGCATTTAAACTTAAAGAAAAATGCAGACTTAGGGGCCGATTCCGATCTCGGCCGGTAGTGCTCCGAATCGGATTTGGATTCACCGGATCCGATTCGGAGCCCTGTTTACCGACCGAATCGTACGCGGGTCCGGCCGAGCGAGTACGATGCAAGCACCCGCGAAATCGCCGACTGACTCGAACGCGGCTTCAACACGCTCCGACCGACTCGCATGGACACGACTCGCACCGCGCTATGGAGACGTTTCCCGGCCGGGTAAGTACGATGCGCGCCGCGAGCAGTCCGATCGACTCGCGCCGTCCGGCTCGAAAAAGCTGTCGGACCCGGACTTTGGGGGTCTGCGTCGGACCCCCTGTACGCATAGGCGCGCGAGTCGCACACAGGGGGACCCATGGGTCCCCCTACCTGTGCATGTACGCCGCGATGCGCATGGACGCGTACACACTGTAGGGGCGCCCTTGACCGCCTCGCACCCATTGAGTCAATGGGAGCCCGCGTACGCGTTGTACGACAGGCTCCCATTGACTTCAATGGAGTCCGACCGACTCGAGTCCGATAGCATGCGTGCGCATCGTACTCGTTCGGTCGGACTGCTAGGGTCCGATTCGGTCGGAATTCTCTCCGGGTCCGGCTCGGTCGGGGAGATTTCCGGCCGGAATCGGAATCGGCCCCTATGTATATTGGCCCGTCAAAAGGGGTTGAGAGATTACAAATGAGATGAGAAGAAGCAAACATAATTTGTTGCAATTTATTAGTGATTCCAAAATGTAGTTTACTAAATTTGGAATAGGGCTATGTAGGTTTAGGAGATTTGGAATAGGATAGGGCAGAGAGATAATACTAGTCGATCTTATTTAGAAAAGTTCAATTTTATTGTGATTGCCTTTTCCTGCCCAAAAACATTTTTGGAGAGATTATTTATTTACCACCAATCTGTTTTTGTCTTTATGTCTTACATCAGCATCCAGGGGCAAGAAGAGGGCAGAGGCGGGTGAGGGAGCTGGAGGTGCCTCCCAGTCGACCCAAAGTTTCTCGGCCAATGGCTCTGCTGGCCCAAGTAAGTCGTCCTGTTGTTAACATTAATATTTATTTCAGTAACTTTTACCACTCCTTATTTTGAATTATTATTTCTACCTGTTTTCTTATTTTTTTTCAACTCCTCTTCGATCTATCTGTTTCTAAATTATTCTTATCCCTGCATTTTCATATTTATGCATTTATTTTCTATATTTCAAGTCTCTGAAGTTTTCTTTAAACTGTCTCTGTGCTAGTCTGCTTCTTTCGCTTTGTCAGTCAGTCTTCCCTCTACCATTATGTATTCTGTGGACTGCCTAGTGCTTGTACCATAAAGTCTCAGAGAACCTATTGATCACGTACTACTACTCTGCCATAAAGATTGCATGCCCCTATTCTGTGCATGTTTGTTGAGATTAGAAGGCTCTCTTTTACTTGCTCAGTCAGTAAAACAGAGAGAGTGGCCATGGTCACATTGGGCACCCCAAAGTTGTGTCTCTTAGCATAGGCCGAGTATTATTAGCAGCAGTTGATGAACTGATGACCATGCACAATGGCTAGAAGGAAGTATGAGGAGGACAGCCCCATTGCATTTGTTAACCAAGATCATATATCCAGTTGTCCACTCCTTTATTTATTTTCAAAGAGTCAGATTCATCAATATCTCAGCCACTCCATTAAAGTTTGTCTTGAGGCTTTTCAAAAATTGCCACCAACAAAATGCCCAACCTGATATTTTTGATACAAGATACTGTAACCGAATAGTAGTGATGTGTGTGGTTGTATTTTGCTATAAAAAAACTAATATAGGGAGAAGTCCGATCTGGCATCTAAAAAGGATGCATATATGTTGGTGATAGGATGCATGGGTGGTTGAAGAATGGATGAAGGGAATACGGGTGAAAGAAAGGATGCCTGCCTGAGTGAGTGATTGAGAGGAATCCTTGGGTGGGTTTGATGGGTGAAAGAAGGCTGTGTGGGTGGGTAAATGTATGTTGGTAAAAGGTTCGATGAGACAGGGAGCCATGTTTGGATGGATTTATATATGGATGGATGGATGGTTTTCAATGATGAAGAGTAGACTGGATTGAGAGAATGTAAAACTTAAACAGTGAGTAGCAGAGCCAAGGGTGATGGTGAAGAAGAAGAATAAAACTGGAAGAACAATGCAATGATGAATGGAAAAATTCTTGGAATAAAGAAGAAACAAGGGACAAGGGTGCTCCTCTGCAGTGGGGTTCTTCTCACCTTTACTGGCTTTTTATCAAGGTATTTTGATTCAATGTGTTGAGAGGTGGTATTTCAGATTACTCCCTTGACTCACAGTAAATTTCAAGCGCGACATATATATTATGAATATTTCTACCTAGCCACCCATCAATCACAGTGACCTTCCTCCCTCATTTCCCATGGCATTTCACCAGTGACACCTGGTGACCTAACGGCTGCATGATTACATCGGCGGCACTGCATTGCTGGTTGTGCAATGTGTGTCTGCCTCAGTTAATGTGTAGGCCCATTTACAAATTTCATGGCAGTGCAAAAAATAGTTGTGCTTCTTCCCTTCACTCCCAGTTCCCACTCAGTCACTTCCTAGTACAAACTCCTTTCCTAAGTTCCTTCTGTCCCTGCCTTCCGAAAAATTTGAAAAAACTTCCTTTGCATGTGCCACATTCCTCTGTCCAAGAGATATATTTATTATGGCATCCATAACTGATTATGTCTATTAAAATTTTACCCTTTCACAATTGCCAAACAAAGTGACTCACTACTAGCAAAAGCTTAGGCAATAGGCATTTGATGACGATGATCAGTGAAATGGCTACGTACCCGGTCTGCTCCCTCTAACTTACCCAAAGTAGAGTAAGTTATTAATTGTTTTCCTTACTGCCAAGCAAATCTATTTTATTGGAAAAAATTAATGTCAAAGTGTGGTGGTGATGGAGTGTGAGGCCAGGGATTAAAGTGGGACTAAGCGTAAGTGCATTTAAATTTGGCGGATGGGATAGTCTGTGACGAAGGTGCCAAATACCGTATCCTGTTCCTTAATCCTTTCCCTGTACTGTAGTGCATTGCCTTTCCCACCATCTACATGTTACGGTGGGCAGACAGGAGGATGTCTGTCTGCTTGATTGTTGTTATAGTACCTCATGTGACGCATATCATTCACAGTAACTATTCATCGGCTTTGTAGTCAGGGTGAAATTGAAAGGCATTTAACAGAGCATGGCATGAGGAATATGATAATTGTCTAGTACAGCTGCCCCACCTGCAGACAGTAGCAAAGTAACATGACTATGCCCAGGGCGCCAGCTGAGCTGGCATGCCTCCATTAATTTAGTTCAACAAGAGAGAGAAGAATACTTGTATACTCCATATAGTGCATGTTAGAAATGGGTTTTCTGGCTGGCTAGGGTATGCACCTAAGCCAGACAGAATCCACCACTCTAGTCAGGATAAGGGGATTACACGTCTAAAATACCCCCTGCTCATCCCCTTGGTAGCTTTGCAGGAGCAGTCAGGCTTATCCCACAGGCAATATGCAAAGCATTTGCACATTACCAACAGTAATACAGTGAAGAAACTAAAACAGGACACCACACCAGTTTTAGAAAAATACACAATATTTATCTGTGTAAAACAAGACCAAAATGATAAAAATCCAACATACAGTGACCAAAATGTTAATAATTCAAAAATAGACTTTATATAAAGTTCCTTGAAGTTGATAGCTCCGTCCGGGGCTATCACTGTGTTCTAAACACCCAAATCCAACGGTTCCGGCTGACCGCGGTGATGTGGGCCGGCTGCGGTGCCTTAAGATCTACAAAACAGTACCTTTTTATTCCAGCCAGCCGCAGCGGTGCTAGCTGGCTGTGGCTGGCGTCGAGGCTGCGGTGGGAAGCAGAGCAGTGCGGTGTCTGGTGCCCTCCAGTCATGTGCAGGCAGTGGCTTGGTGGCAGTTGTATTAGCGGCATCGGTGAGACTAGCGCTGTGGTGCTTAGTGGGGCGTGGCTCGTCGCGGTGCTGACAGGTCATGGGGCACACCACGGTGCAAGCTGAGGATCTGGAGTCATTAGAGCAGGTGTCAGCGGGCCAAGGCTGTGGTGTGGGATTGCACGGTGAGTTATGTAACTTATGAGCAGTGCCCGCAAATCATGGTGTAGGCAGTGGTGGCGATGTCAGCTTGCATCGGCATTGTCGGTGCGACCAGGGCAGCAGAGTGAAGCAAGGCAGTGCGGAGTACGGTGCCCACAGGTCACGGTGCAAGCAGCGGCTGGGTGGCGGATGTCTTCGTCGGTGAGACCAGGGTTGCAGTGCAAAATGCAGAAGTGCCTTTAGATCACAGAAATTCCAGCAGTCTCGGTGGCAGCGTCGGACTGCGGTTTACCTCTTTTGCCACTGAAACACATGGTCCCAGAGGTGGTACCCAGAAGATGTTGAAGTCTTTGATTTCCCTGAGCCTTTTAACAGGAGGCAAGCTCTACATCAAGCCCTTGGAGATACTTAGGTGGTAGAAAGAACAGTCCAGTCCTTCCCCTGCCAAGACATAAGCAGCCACTGTAGGCCACCCGACCAAAGCACGCAGCAAGGTGGTAGTCTCTCCTCACAGCTCTTCCAGATCTTTATCCCAGCAGATTCCTTAGCTCAGCAGTAATCTAAAGTTCTGGGGTCAGGGCCCCAATATTTGTACGACATTTCCCTTTGAAGATGGCACAACCAAGGTTCCACTGGCATAAATATTCCAGTTCTGCCTGGCTCAGGCCAGGCTCACTCCAAAGGGTGGATACAGCATTGTGGAAGACAGATGCAGTCCATTCAGGTGCAAGCAACAACTCCTCCCACTACTCTAAATGCAGCCAGGTCTATTTAGCCTGCCTATGAGTCACTCAGGAAAGGCAGAACACACCTAAACCCCCCTTGTTTCTGTCTAGTTTGAATGCACATCCACTGCTCCTGTCACTCTAAACCCAGACATGGAATAAACAAAAAATATTTACAAAAACACAAGGGAACCCAAAAGGTAGATAAGGACCTTGGGTAACAGTTTAGTATTAGAACAGTGGTCCTTAAAAAGAACAGTATGGTCATCAGGATAAATATAGACTCCAATCAGTGCTATATTACGAGTGTCCAGCCGGACATTCAATTTAATAATTCAAAAATGTCAAAAACCAAAGCTTGATGGCAGGGGCATCAGGATAAATATAGACTCCAATCAGTGCTATATTATGGCAGGGATCCCTGCCATCAAGCCTTGGATCATACAGCATAACGTGCATCGCCACTTGCTGTCTTGGAACTGATAACTTTACAGTCTAAACGCCATGTTATTCACTCTTAGAACATCCTAATTAATCGGCCTCCACCACTGAGTGTATTTGTGGTTTTACCTTCCGCAAGCCCAATTGAGGCAATCTCTAATTATTCAGGCTTGTACTTTTAACTGTCCTGATGATGATCCTACCATTTTTTAAGAGGATCGAAACGTCGTCGACCAATTTAAACAGTTTGCACATTAATCAAATCTGATAAAAAAAAGTGTAATTACTGTTTCCTCAAGCTTGTTAGAAATTGTGTTCAATATTCCACAAGCTACCCTGTCTTGCCTGATATGTTCCTGTCCTAAATGTATTTGTTATGTTTCTATGTAGGATGCAGGTTTATGTCCCACTGTATTGATGTGTTTATATTTTTGGTTTTTGACATTTTTGAATTATTAAATTGAATGTCCGGCTGGACACTCGTAATATAGCACTGGTTGGAGTCTATATTTATCCTGATGACCATACTGTTCTTTTTAAGGACCACTGTTCTACTAAAATGGAATAAACAAAAGGCAGAGGCACACAGGATGGTTAGACAAGAAAATACCCACTTTCCACAAGTGGTATTTTCAAACACATAATATAAAAATCATGTTTATTAAAGGATGTATTTTCAAATTCTGAGTTCAGACATACTCAACTCTACTGTTCTATCAGGTTCCCCTGGCCAGATACATTTGTAAAACTGTTAAAACATCTCCCATTAACCTATGGAAGAGATAGCCTTCCAACAGTGAAAACGAAATGCACAGTATTTCACTGTCAGGACATGTAACACACATGTCCTACCTTTCACATACACGGCACCCTGCCCACAGGGGTATCTTAGGCCTACCTTAGGGGTGTCTTACAATTAAAAAAGGGAAGGTTGGGGCCCTGCAGGTGGGTGCACTTGTCAGGCCGACATGGCAGTAAAACTGCATGCAGACACTTCAGTGGGAGGTCTGTGAAC
The DNA here is from genome assembly GCA_963921515.1 of Calotriton arnoldi. Lineage (NCBI taxonomy): Eukaryota > Metazoa > Chordata > Amphibia > Caudata > Salamandridae > Calotriton > Calotriton arnoldi. The sequence goes on along the minus strand of CAWUFW010011343.1, from coordinate 110,591 downwards.
CCTTTGAAAGGCTACTTGTGTAGATGGCACAATTAGTGCTGCAGGCCAAACCAGTAGCATTTGATTTACAGGCCCTGGGCACACCTGTGCACATTACTAGGGACTTATTAGTAAATAAAATATGGCAATCATGGAAAAACCAATCCATAAACACCATTTACATGGAGAGCATATGCAGTTTAGCACTGAATAGCAGTGGTAAAGGGCCCAGGGTCCTAAAACCACCATAAAATAGGCCAAAAACAGGAGACCAAAAAGCAAAACGTCTGGGGGTATACCCACTGAAAAAGCCAAATCTAAAAAAAAATCGAATGGCCTGAGGATAGGAGGATAGGCTGCCAGCAAATGTACTGCTACTGTGCCACTACAGAATTTTATGTGTTTTGCTAAGAGCATTGTTTGCAATTTGTCTTTTTTCTTTCTTGATATAAGTACTCCTGCTGATCTGACTCATCCTAACAGGCAGGAGATAGGTATCCTGGACCCGGCAGAGGAAACTGGAAGCCATCAGGGCTGAATATCCGCGACTGGAGGAGGAGGAGGAGAAGGCAGCAGCTGCCAATGCCCCGGGCCCCAGCCAGGCCCCAGTGCCTCCAGTACACCATCGCCACGGTCCGATGGCAGCCACACATACCCATTCCACCACTGCTGCTCCTCCGAATTTCCGTGCATTTCCACGCATTTCCATGCTTCATAATGCAGAGGCTGCCCGATAGGAAGCCAGGCAGGAGGAGGAGCTCGAGTGATTGGAGAGGAAGATGAACAATATTAAGAAGCTCCTAGCACCCAGTTAGAAATTAGTACCCTCTTCTGCCCCTTTTTTAATCCTTTTTATGGTGGGTGGGAATTGTTGTTTGTTGTTGGGACAGGGTGGGAATGTGTGAGCTGGGGCATTTTTTTAATTTCTTTCTTTATGGACATTGTACAATTTTGTCTTTGGACACTATAATAGACATTGGTTGGGGACAGGGAGAGGAGTGGGCCAGTAGTGGGTTTAGTTAGTTTATATTGTTAGGGGAATAACATTTTTATAGTTTTACATTAGGATATTACTGTTTTGCATCGCACTGCTGCCTTTGCCCGAACAAGTTTTTAAAATCTGCTGATAGTGTAACAATAAAATAGGATGCAGTACCCTCTCTTATCCTACTACTCTCTCCTCCTAGTCTCTGTCTGCAACTTTAACCCCTAAAAAATCTTTTAACAGAGTATTGATCGAAAAGTCAATTTACCAAAATGCTTTATTAGAATGTATTTGTAATGGTTTTAATTAATCAAACAATACATTTGTTACTTACTTACTTACCTAAGGACTTGGGGTGCGAATTTACATTGTACATAGATTGCAGTTCAACAATCAATCAACCACAGTTCTCTTACCTGATTAGATTAAGCGAGGGCTGAATGGTTTTCCAAGGTGCCATGGTGGTAGTAGTAGTAGCATGCCAGTGCACTAACAGTGAAGGCTTCATAAGCGAGGTCCCACTCCCTTCTAGGCAGACTCAAACTGTAGGATGAGGACTATTTATCACAGGGATTGAAATAAAAAATGAGTTAATGTTGTTATATGCAAGCTTTAAGAAACTATTGAGACAGTCACCAGACTAGGCTACTACACAAGATGAGAGATAATAGAGAAAATATGATAAGCAATGCTAAATTGAATTAATCAGAAGAATGGTGAGATAGTAATACTTAAAAAATTAAGTTGACTCCAACTACAAACTGGAAGTGGACAAGGGTAAGCTTTGATGCAATGCAGTGATTGAATGATGATGCTGGCAAGGATGTTCCTCTGAAAATATCGAACACTGTTTTTATGCGTGGGTGGGTAAGTAATATATATGGCCAGTGTGGGCTATACTTAAAGCTGAAGATCCTCATCTTGCACTGATTTTGTGTTGCTTTCACCACGTCCGACCCACCAAGTGTATGATCAATTAACTGTGTAATTTCTTAAGTCACACAGCAATAAATCACAAAGCCCGGGAGAAGAGGGTTAAGGGTTCGATGAATGGATGGGAAGGGAGATTTGGGGAAAGGTTTGACAAAGACAAACACTACACAAGGGCAACATTTATCTGGGCAATGAACAGCCAACCATCATAAATCAGTTATCGGGAGGAAAAGGAAACGAAGGTGTGATTGCAGATAACCTAAATGCAATGCAAACCAAACAGTCCGTCTGCACCCAGAGAGACCCGAATTACATTATATCTAAATGTTCTGTTGCCTAGCTTTGAGAGATAGCAAATATATGAAATTATGTAGGAGTCAAGCAAAGACACACATAGTTCTAATGACTATTAAAAGAAAGAATGATACTATATTGACAATTTAGTAATTATATCTACATTCATCTTGACTGCCCGTAAATCTTGGGTGCCTGGCTGATGCGGTCCAGTAAGGTACGCGTGAGTGTTATGGTACTTTTTCCAGTTTAACGGATAAGAGAAGGCCTGCGGATTGTAAAACAAAAATTATAATTTAGAATGAAGGCGATCTCTGTCTCCAGTTACCTACAACAACAGGCTCACCATCCAACCACCACTTAGCTTCAAATTTGAGTCAGACAGCACTGAGCACACACACACCCAGTAACATTGCATTTTCATGAATCAAGTAAAATCAATGCACCACTCTCACAAACACTCCACAGAGTTGGTTAGGCCACTTTAAAGTCATCACCAAAAGAACGGTTGGTTTCAGTGAAGTTGAAAACTTTCTTCTTCTGATGTCACTTCTCGAAGTTGCTAGTCACGCCCATGCCCTGAGTCATTCTATCATCCCTGATCCTCCTGACTCTGAGTAAGGTGTCCATCTCCGTACCGACTGTGTCCCGGCTCAAATGGAATAGATCTACGTGTAGTACAAGTTTGTTGTTGCACAACACGAGAACCATTGAGTCAAACTCATTTTTTGTGTAGGCTAAATTTGTGTTTGCATATTAAATTATCTATTCTAAAGTGACTGGTCGAGTCTGACTCTAAGAGGAGTATAAGGCAGAAAACAATTAAACAAAGCAGCGTGGAGTGGACCCGGTGAAGAAATATCTCTATTTCTCAAAGGGGAAGGAGAAAAAAAATCACCTTCATTGGAAAAATGATCAGCCGTCGTTAGGCCACCAACATTGTAAATAGGGCTGCCGGTTTTATGTTATTAATTCTTTTGTCATTTCTGTCTATATTTATCCAAATTTATTTTTTGTCAGCGTTATCTGTATTTATCCATATTTATTATGGGTTTTGTGAAAAAAGTAAAGCTGAAACTGGTATATTTTCACATTTATTTAACTAATAAATATGCAGTCATGCCTGCCAGGTTTCAGTGATATGAACACCTGCAGAAGATAAATCAATGCACTTATATGAAAATATGCAAATCTCAGTATCAGCCTTGTGAATAGCTACTGCTGTTAAAGCCTCTTTTCTAAAATTCTTTTCTTTTTTAACCTCCTTACCTATCAATCCACACAGTAATTGGCCTGGCAGTCATGGCAAAGTGTATTTAGAATCACTCAAAAAGCACCCAATTTCCGTTTTCATCCACATTTAAAAATAAATACAGACAAGAAAATGAATGGGTTTCTGTCTGTATTTATCTGTAAAAATCAGTAAAAACGGAAAACAGGGAGCCTTGATTGTAAATCATCACACACCCATTCAAGCGTAATAGTTAGAGTTAAACAAACACTCAGGGGCCGATTCCGATTCGGGCCGGAATAAATACCGACCGACTCGGTACGGGAATTTAGTCCGACCGACTCGGACCGGCACCGTACGACCCGGGTAGTATGATGAAATGCATGTGAAATCCGAACGACTCGGACGGAATACAAAACGACCGACCGAGCCGGACGTAAACAAGCCATCCGGCCGGGAAATCACGCGAAACGAACCGACCGACACGCACCCGGATTGAACCCGAACGAAACGTACCCGCGAACTCCGACCAGCGTAGTACGATGCTGTGCGTGCAAAACACGACCGACTCGCCCGGAGCACAAGCCGTACGACCGACACGCATACAAAACCCAGCCGAAGCAACCCAATACTCCGCGACCGACTCGTACGCCGCATATGAAACCTAGCTGACACACAGCGGGAACGAGTCGGACAAGATCGCACCAGACAACTGCAGCGTCCTACTCGGACACAAGAACGACTCCTACATGCACCAAAAACACCAAGGACATTTTTTTTAAAAAAGGGCCAAACAAGCAACCACAAAGCCAATAAATACAGGGAGGAGAAAAAAAAATGGAACAAGGACACAACTCCAACTCCACCTACATAAAGGCCACAAATCCCTACCATGATCCTTTGCAAATTCCACTGACCTGCCAGCACAGAACACCATCACACAGCAACCACAGACACACTCACAGCTCATACATCACACAAGCCACACACCATTACCATACCTACAAATAACACCCTCACACACACCCAGCTAAACCTACACTCACACCCCCCCACTTGCACACACAAACACATCAATCACCACCACCACCCATCACCATGCCCCCAAAGAAGAATCATAAGTTCGTAGACAGTGAATTGGAAGTCATGGTAGATGAGATCCTCAGGGTAGAGCCACAGTTGTTTGGTACATTGGTACAACAGACCCCCATGTCGCAGAAAACCAAGATGTGGGCGAGGATTGTCGACAGGGTGAACGCACAATCACCATGTTTGCGCACAAAGGAAGACATCCAGAACAGGTGGTATGATGTGCGCAGGAGGGTCCGGGACCTACTCAAAAAGGACTACCTCCTCAGCCAGCAGACCGGCAGTGGCCCTCCTGCAAAACCAGTATACCTCAGGCCCTGGGAGGAGAAGGTGCGGGCCATCCTACCACCAGTGAGCGTATACGGACTAACAGACATCCCAGAGCCTGGTGAGTACACAACTAATATACACAATATGGTGTGACAACACACACACATCACAGTCAAGGGGATAGGCAAACCATGCACCCTCAGCAAATACACAGCAACCAAAAGATATTCATCCCAAGATGTGAATGCTAGTCACTAGCATGATGGGAGTTGTAGGCACAGATATTGGTCAGCCTCACAATTGGCCCATCAACACCACTTTGAACCATGCTCACATCACAGGGAGTGGAAAACAACTGACAAGATGGCTGACACTGGGTACTGCTGGGGGGAGCACAAGGCCCTGCTGGGAACTGTGCAACAACCAACAGCAGGACACCACTGACTGACATCCTGAAAGACAACTTGCACTCCCTGCAATGGAAGCACGTTCCATGGTGGGATATCTGGCTGGGTGGGAAGGAGGACTCACAGCACTGACCATAGTTACAAGCACCTCCCCTCACACACCCCTCAACACTAACTCCACATAACCCACCTGGAAGAATGCAATGCCTCACATCCTAACTGAAGATCCCACAAAGAACCACCACCCTGGGTTATGCTGTGTGAAGCACAGGGACACTCTTGGGACTTGTAGCCAAACAACTGCCAGGACAACACTCCCAGCCATCCTGTCAGCACAGGCACCCCACCCCTCAGGGAAGCAGAGTCAAAAGGAAGGAAGGATGGGCATGCTGGGAAGGGGGTGGAGGCAATAGCATGATGGGAGTGGTAGTCACAGATATTGGTCAGCCTCACAATTGGCCCATCAACACCACCCTGAACCATGCTCACATCACAGGGAGTGGAAAAGGACTCACAAGATGGATGACACTGGGTACTGCTGGGGGGAGCACAAGGCCCTGCTGGGAACTGTGCAACAACCAACAGCAGGACACCACTGACTGACATCCTGAAAGACAACTTGCACTCCCTGCAATGGAAGCACGCTTCATGGTGGGATAACTGGGCTGGGGGAGAAGGAGGCCCGGATGGCAAGCAAATACCACCAATGCTGGTCATGCACACACCTCAACATTCACATTGACATGCCACAGGTTGGCAGGACAATGTGCTACACCAATATCACTCTCTGACTGTCACATTTTAGGATAATGCAATGTCCAGGCCCACATCCAGAGGTACAGTCACAACTGTCAGGTGTTTGAACAATTGATGCCAGTAGAAACATAACATACAATCTGTGTCTCTCCCCAAAACAGGTGATGATGGGGACACAGCAGCAGACGAGGAGGAGTCCCTGTCCCAGGCTCCGGGGAACACTGAGCTCACTGGTGTGGATCAGCCTCTGCACTCCTCAGATGGCGAAGAACCAGCTGGACCCTCCGGTGTGAGTCATCATGCAGCACCAGCAGGACCAACATCTGCACCCCCTGCACCCACCCCTCCAACAACTGCCAACACACAGGCCACCCCTGCCAACACGGACAGACCAAGGACCACAGATGACAACAGCGCAGGGACCCAGACCCAAACTGGAGCTGGTGACAACGAGCCCAGGAACAACACCCAAGTCGGCCCATGCTCACCTGTGCGTGCCACCGCAGGTCCTGCACGTGTCGCCAGGGGTGGTGGGAGGGGTGGTAGACATAGTTCGCTCTTTGCAGAGGGGTCTGGACTGCATGATGACCCACAACTGGCACGCATCGCGGATGCGTACCAGACTAGCACCGGAGAGGTCAGCCAGGTAGTGGGGATCCTCAAGGACATTCAACAGCAGCAGGCTGCCCATCATGCCTGCTTGGACTCCCACATGTCCCGTGTCGAGACACACATGTCACATGTCGAGACACACATGTCACATGTCGAGACACACATGTCTGGCATGGAGTCCAAGTGGGACACATTGGAACAACTGACAGCGGTGCATAGGGACATACTGACATGCCTCCGCCAGATCAGCACCAACATGGCCTCACCTCCCTGTGTGCCCACAACATCTGCTGCTGAAACAACTGCAAATGCCACAGGGAGGGAGGAGGACTCTGGCAGAGAGTCCCCTGCACCGCCGCAGCCTGCACCTGAGGGTCCCCCCAAGAAGAGGGGCCGTCCGAGGAGGCCAAACTGAGAGGCCGATGGCCATCTACATCCCCCAGGAAGCCAACACCTGTTCTGGAACTTTTCCTCTGTGTGCAAGCTGCACGCCCTGTCGAAGCCAACCCAACTCTCCCACATGACATGGGGAGCTATAGTTGGCCAAATTTATCAGATGACTGTGGACTTTACTCTGGACATTTCAGCTACCAAGACTTCCGAATCACATGGGAACTTTGGATTCCAATTTCTATGTACAGCACCCACCATCCTGTGCACCATCCTCACACCTGTATGTAAATAAACTCACCAATACACCATATCTGCCTCTGTTGTGATTCCAACGTACTCTCTGTCGTGGAGATGGTGATCAGAAAAATGACACTGTGCATGCTAACTGCTACAGCAAGTCCAACACCGTCATGTCAGTCATGGCAACGTGACACATATGAGGGAGACACACCACTAGGGCCACACAACACATACACACCAGGGCCATCAGACTCATCACCTATACTGATGTTGCAACTAAATACAGTGGAATGCACAGACACGCCACCTATTCACAGTCTGTGTCAACTAGACTACAGGTGCAGTAAGCAAATGTCAGTCAGATGTGTGACTACAGAAAACGCACATCCCAAAGTGAAGCACAGGTTTATTACACATTTGCAACATGTTGTTTCCACTACAAATGCTAGCTAATCCAACCTGGCTGTGGCCACAAAGTCAAAAAGTGCAGAAGATAGAAAGTCCAGGGCTGTGTGGCACATCACCTGTAGGGAAACGACTGCTTCCACCTTGGAAGTTGAATCATGGATTCGTGGGATCCAAGTTGATCAAATAACTCCGGCAGCACCCTGTGAAGGACAGACATGACACACAGTCAAAACCACTGAAGAACAGCACAGAACGGCAATACTCATGTCTAATACATGTCACGAGATAACTACACAAAACCAAGTTAGCATGTCAACACTGTTGGGCAGTACAGACCACCTGCAAGGACACATCGCTGCACGCATCCAGTCAAGTAGCACATGGCCACACTCAAACAGCACCAGAGCACCACACACACATATCATGCAAACTCAAATCATTGACATTACAACCCTCTGGAGACTCACATTCAGCTGAAGAAGTTGGTGATGAGCTGTGTGCGGACATCACCATCATCATCATCATCATCTTCACTGGCATCGTGACCCAGGCCAGGATCTTCCACAGGTGACGGACGTTGGTCATCGTCATCCAGGATGAGAGGCAACTCCTTCCGCACTGCCAGGTTGTGTAGCATGCAGCAGACGATGACAATCTTGCACACCTTTGCTGGGGCATATGGGAGGGCCCCTCCTGTCTTGTCCAGGCAGCGGAAGCGGCTCTTCAGGAGACCAAAGGTCCGCTCAATCACCCTCCTCGTCCGACCATGTGCCTCATTATAGCGAATCTGGGCTGGTGTCACAGGGTTCCTGAGGGGTGTCAGCAACCACAGCATGTTGGGGTATCCCGAGTCACCTACAGACAGACAATTGCACATTAGCCGATTTGAAAATGTGTGCGGAAAACAACATAGCAGAACACACACAATGGTACAAAGTCAGTACAAGCCAGGCACGCTGGTTCGGCATCTGTGACATCATCCTCGGGATGCGACTACTCCTCATCACGTAGGCATCGTGTGCCGAACCGGGGAAACGGGCACACACATGTGAGATGGTCATATCTGCAAGACATACCACCAGAGCATTGATCGAATGGTAATGTTTACGGTTCCGGTATGCCTGCTCATGTGCCTGTGGTGGTATCAAAGCCACATGTGTCCCATCAATGGAGCCAATTACATGTGGCATCCTCCCCAGGGCATAGAAGTCACTCTTGACGTCAGTGAGTCGTTGATGTGTTGGGAAATAGATGTACTGGTTGAGGTATCTCAACATTGCCCCCAAAACATCGCGTAGCACACGGCTGAACATAGTCTGTGACATCCCACCAGTAGTTGCCACAGTGTTTTGAAAGGTACCGGTGGCAAAGAAGTGTAGGGCTGCCATCACCTTCACCTTGGGGGTCAGCGCTGTAGGATACGGCCGGCCAGGCTGCAAATGTGGGTCCAACCGCACTGCCAAATCCTCAATCAGCTGCCTGGTGAAGCGGTACCGTCGGATGCTGTCACGTTCCACCATCGTTGCCAGGTCTGGGAATGGTCGATGGACAGCAGGAGCCCTGCAGTGCATAGGTGAAGAAAGCAAGATTGTCAGTCACCTCACCTATGTGCCGTTCACCATACTCAATTTCACATGATACATCATTAACAAACACAAGTACTTGATGTCTGTGTCGTTCCGTTTGGACATATATGGCACCTACATGGACATCATCTAACATCTCTGTTCAACAAGTGTTGACAACAGGTTCCAGGGTGTGCTATGGGACACCATTAGGCTGTGTCACAGTACCCATTAACTGCTCTCACGTTCCACACACATACCACAGTGACATGTCTGGACAGATGCTCCACAGGCATCACAGCTCATTGACAGGTAGATTCCCAGGGACCCTGTCTTGCCACATGGACACTGGCATGACATGGCGTATCATGTACACGTCAGAAAAACAAACATGACACCCACAGGTAGTGGCCCCTGTAGCCTCTGCAGGACAGACATGGACGTATGTGACACATACACACACCATCAAAGCTCATGCACAAACCACGTGGATGTGGAGACTGTCTCCCATTGTGCACATGGAGTCAGAGACATGTGATACACAACATGCACACAGACTGTGGAGGGACATCACTATTGTTGGAATGGGCCACCCTGTGATGTACATGCCTTCCCACATGTGAGCCTGGGGGTATGTGACATGTCATACACATACACAACCTGGAAATGTGACCATGACACATGCTCAGAAATGAAAAGTTGCACACCACAGTGGTCAGGTGCACAACACCCATGAACATGTGCACAGCCCGGGTGTGTCTGCCCCCAAGTGCCACCCCAAAATCCACATGTTCACCCCATACACAGATAAGGTTATGCTGCCACACATGGCTTATATACAGTGTGGACTGGGTGTGGTGTTGTAGGTGTGCCCCTGAGTCCCTGGAAAGTAAATGTCGCTGGCATAGGTTCACCAGTGACCAGCATGGTGACATATGAGTGTGACCTGTCCAGGGACGCGTTGTAGAGCAATGGACGGATCGGTGTGCCCGGTCGGCCCATTGCATTGTATGTGAGCGGGTACGCGTTGTATGCCTGGTACGCGTTGTAGAGCAATGGACCGATCGGTGTGCCCGGTCGGCCCATTGCATTGTATGTGAGCGGGTACGCGTTGTAGAGCAATGGACCGATCAGTGTGCCCGGTCGGCCCATTGCATTGTATGTGAGTGGGTACGCGTTGTAGAGCAATGGACCGATCGGTGTGCCCGGCCGGCCCATTGCATTGTATGTGAGCTGGTACGCGTTGTATGCCTGGTACGCGTTGTACAGCAATGGACAGAACAGTGCGCACACATTGGCTGGGGCCTGGCATGGCAACGGACGCGTTTTCGAAGCTCCAACGAGTCTGATGCAGTGAATTCAGTTGGCCAGCCACAACAATGTTGCAAAATCATGGGTGTCATGAAGTTGAAGATTTGAAGGATGCTGTGGGCGTGTATTAGTGCTGCTATTCCATGGATTGGTCAAATTCAGAAGGTGCAAACGACTTGGACCTATCACTTTGGACACATGGGACAGTATCTGCCTCTGCAGCACACATATAATGCTGGCTGGTCCCCTGAGAGCTCACTTGCCTGCACTACATGCTCCAGGACGACATCTGCCACCAACACTGCTGCTGTTTATGCATCCTCTGGCTCCTGCAATGGCACGTATTGTGGAGAGAGCCCCAGCCTTCAGCCTTGAGGAGAACGAGGCCCTGCTGGACAGCCTCCTTCCACAGTACAGCAAGCTGTATGGGAAACCAGGGGAGCAGGTGAGTGTGCTGTCCACTGCCTCACTAATTGTGCATGTTGTCTGACTAGCAGGGCTTTCAGTGTGCACACCACTGGCTAGCATGCCCACTGAGTAGTTGTCACACCCCAAAGTGTGTAGTTACATGCACTGAACTGGTACAGTGCAGTAACAGTGCATTCCAACTAGGTTTACTTCCCATGCAATGATACCATGTAGTGACTGCTGGCAAACTGTTCATAGCCATTGTTGCACTGCCTGTGTACATCATATGCCCCTGTGATTGAGACATGTATATCCAACTGTGTGATGCACGTATATGTTGCATATGTAGTAATGGCCTTTTCACTTTGTCATCCTCACAGGTTGATGCCCACCAGAAGCAGGAAATTTGGCTGACCATCGCCCGGAAAGTAAGATCCGTGGGGGTCTACAGGCGCAGGATCCGCAACTGCCAGAAGAGGTGGCAGGACCTTCGTGGCTGGACCCGGAGGATTGCAAGGGTCTAGCTGAAGCTGTCGCCTCCTCGCAGGAGGGGCGGACACCGGACCCTGACCCCCCACATGCTCCGGATCCTGGCGGTGGTCTTCCCTGACCTGGATGGGCAGCTGAAGGACAGACAGCAGCAAGGAGGGGGTGAGTCCATGACTGCCCTGTGCACTTTGTCTGACATGCTATGTGCCCTCCTCTGGCCTGGTTAAACTTCCACAGTACATCAGTCATGTGGTCCAGGACCCATGTCCCTCATTTGTGACATGCCCACTTCTCCTCTGATACGCATATGTGTGGCCCTTAAAGTCGGGAAATTGTGTCATTTGGGGACTGTGTCATTGCATTTTGCTTTGCTCAAGGTGGGGGACAGCATTTGTTCCTGTGACTATGTTGTGCGATTAATGGGTGGCTCAATTGCTTACACAATGCCTAAGTTCTGACATGTGATCTGGGTGTAACTTTGATATGTGGTCCGCTTGCTGCTCTGACTCACCACATGTCCCTGGGGAATTTGCCACACACCCATGCTGCTGGTGGGTATCATTTTTGGGCCTCAGGAGTATGTGTATCCAGTGTGTCACACATGCTTAGCCACCTGCCTACTGTCCAGGACTCATCCCTCTTACAGGTGGAGCTGGACAGTCATGCCTACTCCAGGGCATGCAATACACTCTGTACTCCCACTCCCGTGTATCATCTGGCATGTTGTGATCAGTGAAATGTACCCTCAGGTGTCTGCCTCTGTCTCATTGTGCTGTGTCTTCGTTGTCAGGACTTCTGGTATGTTTATGGGTTAGGGCTCAGCATGCCATCTGAGATGTCACCCTGATAGACGATACTTCTGTGACTTATAGGTGTCTGATCACTTGACTGTGCACACAGGTGTTTGCGACTGTGACTTTCAGGCAGCTGTGTTGTGATTCACAGCACACTGTGAGGTGCTCATGTTCAGAGAGTTGTGTTTCATGTCCCCCATATGTCCAGTTGGTATGACGTGGACAAATAGTAGTACAGATGATGTGGTATTTGGGGGATGGACATGTGCACTTGTCAGTCACATAACTTGCATTCCCCATGCCCTCGGATTGTGACACAGTGCAGACTGTTGTTGGCAGGCTGCCATGGCCATGTGACTTGAGACAATAATGTATGACTTTGCACGCATTCCTGTGTCATGGCATTAAACTTCCTGAGACTGATCCTGCAGGGGAGTGACATGTGCAACATGCACCCCATTGTGGCATTGACTATCCGGACATGGGTGCATCAAGGTGTCTGGTGCTGGTATGCATCACATGCATTTCTATTTAGACTCTGGCCATCCCTTTATCCGGACACCTGCACTGACTCAGTGGCAAGAGATGTGATGTGTGCATGTTCACATACTTCACTGTGTTCCCTGCAATGTCCAACAACTGTGTAGGTGGTGCATGTGTCCGCACTGGGGTCTTACCATCAGACAGGCACCAGACAGATGGGTGCAAGGGCAGGAGGGGTGTGAGTCCCATGGTTGACCATCAGACTGACAATTGGCTTCCCCGAATCTGTGTGGGGACTTTAGGCAATGTTCAACTAAGGATGCCAGGGCTTGCGCTGTAATGTGCTGTACTTACTGTGGAGTGTGCGGTCAGTGCAGGTGACTGATGTTTGTCTGTTTCCCTAATTGTTTGCAGATACATCCACGGCCACAGGAGGGGACAGCTCCATGGACCAGGAGGAGCAGCGGAGCCAGACTGGGTCAGCATCGGACGAGTGGTCAGAGGGACCCAGTGGCACGGAGGGTGAGGGGAGCCACACCGAGGAGTCCTCAGCACCATCCACCTCAGCTGAGGACCACAGCAGCTCGGAGGATGACTCCCTTGTGGAGGCGGGTGTCAGCAGCCACCAAAGGCCAGCTAGTCTGTCTGGCCCCGCCACCACCACCACCACCACCACCGCCCTCCCATTGACTCCCATTCCTAAGGTCCGTGGAGGCTCCTGTACTCGGGAGCATGTCTCCTTCGTGCCAGGCACCGCACCCCCTGCCCCTGCGTCCCCTGCTGCCCTGAGTGAGGAGTCTGTGTACCTACTTCGGCAGCTCCATGTAGGGCAGACAGCAATGCTGAGTGTCCTCCATGCACACACCACTCTGTTGACACAGCTGGTGTCGTTCATGGAGGGCATCTCGACGGGTATGTCTGCCCTACAGAGGAGCAATAAGTCCATGGACTCCTCCCTGACGGCAGCAGTGTCCCTCCTCCAACAGTCCCTCACCCCTCCCACCTCTGCCCCATCCACACTTCCTGCCCCCCTACCTGTCCAAAGCACATGCACACCTGCACAGTCACCCAAACACACAGACACGAGCAGCACAGACACACCCAAGAGAAAGGCAAGACGTGCACACAAGCATCCTCAGGGGACTGATACCACAGACACACGGGATGGGAAACACACACACACACAGGCAACCACAGTCACTCCGCAATCCTCAAGATCCTCTCCCTCCAAGACCCCTTCCCTTGCCTCACCTGCAACCCCACCTGATCAGCAGCTCTTCCTCAGTGACCTCGGCCTCTTCCCCTCCAATCCCGCTGATCCAGCATACCGGGGAAGAGGAAGTCCACCCACACAGAGGGAGTGCCCCTCGCCCCGGACACCCTCCCCCAGGTGCAGGCAGAGTGAGCCCCCCACCCGCAAGTCCCCCGGTCCCGGAAGAGCAATACCCCGCCACCGCCCTGCAAGTCAACCACCCAGTCTCTCACCTCCATCCCCCAGGCCACCACTCCACAGGTTCCACCGCCACACCCTGCCCCAGGTTCCCCCACACACCGATACCGCATCCCCAAACTGCTTAGGCCCTCCCCCTGCCACTTGCTCTTCCACCCCCAAACCAGACGCTCTGCCTGTTTGTGCCACTGGTGTGGAGACCGTGTCCCCCCTCTGTCCTGCCCAGCTCTTCTGCCCCCCTTCCACTACCTTGGAGTCATGCACTGCGGTGGAGTCCACAACCACCCTGTCTGACTCGGGCACTGCATTGGGGACCCAGTCCACTCCATCTGACCAGCCCACTGCAGTGGTTGCAGCACCAACACCATCTGACCTGAGCCCTGCGGTGGTGCCAGCCCCCCCTGAGTCAGACACCTCCACTGCAGTTGCCGGTGACACTCCTGCACCCACCTCCCCTTCACTGCCTCCTTCTGGCATCCCCTGATCCTGTCCCTGCGGTGCCTGGTCTGACCTCGTATGCCCCTCCAAGGGGGATGTCCCCTGTCCGTACCTGTGCAGGCAAGCAATTGTTGACAAGTTGTCACACATCACCCTGTTGAGACTGTATATTTGGACTGGCCATTGGCCTTAGTTTATTTTGGACATTTGATTTGAGTTGCACACTTGCTGAATAAAGCCTCTTTTTGTTTACTTGTGGTTAATCTTTGGAGGTACATGATGTAGATGTGTGGAATCATGCATTTGCTGTTGTAATAGTGTTCAGATCAGGTAAATGAAGTTTTGCTGTGATGGGCTCCATGTGGTCCATGGGATATGTGTCCTAATCTAGTCTGGATGTATAGCATCTTTTGCTGCAGTCTGAGGGTGTAATGTTCAGCATTTGACACAGGGATGTACGTTTAGCATTTGTAGATTACCATCTTTGTCCTACGATGATGCACATCTGGTGGGCTTACCACTGTCCAATGTTCCTAGTACCCTGACTGTGTGCCCGTCTCCAATGGACATGCAGTTTGGCACATCAAATTTGGAGGACTCATCTGTGTACACAGTGCAAGTTGCTTGACACGTGTCTTGGGTGTATGCAGATGACTGACGTGACACTCCTGTGCCCAGGCTGATATGAGCAGAGCCTTCAGTGTGTTGTAGTTGTTGACTCACTGACCGAGTGTTCTGCTGACAGGTTTGAGTCGTGCACAGACAAGGTTTGGCACAGCTGACCTTCCACAGGAGTAGAGTGCCCTCATGGCAGTGCGTGATTCCGTGATATAGGCTGTGCCCGTGTTTTGTGTTGTGTAGGCATGTCTGTGCGTGTACCCTTCTCCTTTTCCTACACAGGCTGTGTCCCTACGGATGTTCCTGTTTGTGATGCTTGCTGAGTTGTTCTGTGTTCATCCAGCATCTTGGACCTGGTTTCTCCGGGATGTGGGTGCATGGCAAACTAATGTTAATGAGGTTGTCATCCCTAGTTGTCTTTGTTGTCAGGGCTGGGGATGTGGGCAAACGCAGATGGGACACAGTCAAGATTCCTCTTGGAACTTGTTGGTTACACGAGTAATGTGATTTTCTGTTTGTGTATGCTTTCAGTGATTGTGACACGTTGTGTGTGTGACTGCTGCCACTCCTCAGGGTCAGAGATGCAATGTTGGAAGTTGTCTATGTGTGTCGTTTGTGGGTCAGCTTGGCTTCTTCATTGGTGTGTCTATGGCCAGGATACCATTGTTTGGGGTGGATTTGACGTCATGCCCATGTACGGCATACTGTGCAGTGTGTCAGACATTCACAAGTATTGTTGACTGGCCATGTGTGATGGGTTTCTGCACCTTGTTTCCCCCCACCACCACTGGGATTTTCATGGGTGCATGTGCAATGTCAGCAGTCCATGTGAGCTTCACTGCTGCACATTGGTGGAGTTCAAGGTGTGTGTCGTTGAGTGTGTGCAAATGTGAGTTGTTGCACGGCTGGGGCACTACCTCCATGTTGTCCTTGGCTGGCAGGCCATGCTGAGTGCTTTGTGCTTGTATAGGTGTGATGGTATTTTGTTGCTCAGGACACATGGCTGTGGTTCACAGTGTGGATGACATCTACCTTTGCCATCACAGTGTGATTGTCATGCAGGCTAGTGTCACCACAATGTGGGGTCCCTGGGGGGAGTGCTGTGGTGGTTCTGTCTCTTGCTGTGTTTGTCGCTGTTCCTACAAGCTTGTGTGACATGTGTAATTTGGGCTCCCTCTCATCTCACAACGCCTGTTTGCCCACATAGGGAATCCAATCCCTGAGTTAGTTTTGTATGTCACTGTGTTGACATCTGTGTATTAGTGAATCTGGCCTCCTCATGTGTTGTGTGTTTGCCTGGGGACACTGGCACACAACCCCCTCACCTGTTGTGTATGATATGCAGTGTGAGTCTGCCTGTTTGTGTTTGTGCATTTGCACCACTGCATTGCATATCTTTAGTTTGCCATTGGCTGTATGTTGTTTGTTGGCTTTCCCCTGCTGGCCCTGGGACTGCTAGGTCATCAGTCAGCACATTGATCATGGTTAGTATGTCCCATTACTGCCATGGTATGGTATTTGTTCACATGACATCTACAGTCTCCACAGGATATCTACATTTGTGTGTCCATTGCTGCAGATATGTGGGTCTGCATTATGATGCTCACTTCTGTCATTGTGTTATTTGTGAATGTAGACAATGTGGGCCCCCATGGCTGATGTTTGTGTGCACATGGCCAGAACGATGTGTCATTGGCACTGCACTGCTTGCCTCACACAATCTATGTTGCTATGGGACACAAGCACTACAATGCCACTGTAGTGTTTGGTGTTGTGTGGCCAGGAATAATCCCTGCAGTTTTGTTTTTGCAGCTTTTACCAGGACTACACTTACCTTTTGGGCACTGTGGTGATGGGGCTTTGGGCCCCATTGCCACACTGTTCAAAATGTGCTTCAGCTATGGAGCACACACTTACCTTTGGGCACTGTGGTGATGGGGGTTTGGGCCACATTGCCACACTGTTCAAAATGTGCTTCAGCTATGGAGCACACACTTACCTTTGGGCACTGTGGTGATGGGGCTTTGGGCCACATTGCCACACTGTTCAAAATGTGCTTCAGCTATGGAGCATACACTTACCTTTTGGGCACTGTGGTGATGGGGCTTTGGGCCACATTGCCACACTGTTCAAAATGTGCTTCAGCTATGGAGCACACACTTCCCTTTTGGTCACTGTGGTGATGGGGCTTTGGGCCCCATTGCCACACTGTTCAAAATGTGCTTCAGCTATGGAGCACACACTTACCTTTGGGCACTGTGGTGATGGGGCTTTGGGCCACATTGCCACAGTGGTCATGGTCTGCTTGCATTGTGTAGGCCACACACACAATTATGTGTGACACATGTGTTAGGGGGTCACATTGTATGTTCAATGTCATGTTCAGTGTTGTATGCATTTGACACAGACCACACATGCTTGTCATGGTGTTGGGGGTGGGATGTAATTTTCAGACAGTCCTTATGTGGGAGTATGCTAGTTGTGTCATGCATTACCCGTCCTATGAGTAGGGGTGGTTGTAGTGACAGGCATCCAGCCCCCTATGGGTGGGGATGGCAGTGATGGCAGGCATCCAGCCCACCCTGAGTAGAGGTGGTGTTAGTGGTAGGCATCCATCCCCATATGGGTGGCGATGGCAGTAGTGGCAGGCATCCAGCCCCCCCTGAGTGGGGATGGTAGTAGTGGTAGGCATCCAGACCCCCATGAGTGGGGATGGTAGTAGTGGTAGGCATCCAGCCCCCCATGAGTGGGGATGGTAGTAGTGGTAGGCATCCAGCCCCCATGAGTGGGGATGGCAGTAGTGACAGGCATCCAGCCCCCATGAGTGGGGATGGTAGTAGTGGTAGGCATCCAGACCCCCATGAGTGGGGATGGTAGTAGTGGTAGGCATCCAGACCCCCATGAGTGGGGATGGTAGTAGTGGTAGGCATCCAGACCCCCATGAGTGGGGATGGTAGTAGTGGTAGGCATCCAGCCCCCATGAGTGGGGATGGCAGTAGTGACAGGCATCCAGCCCCCATGAGTGGGGATGGCAGTAGTGGTAGGCATCCAGACCCCCATGAGTGGGGATGGCAGTAGTGGTAGGCATCCAGACCCCCATGAGTGGGGATGGTAGTAGTGGCAGGCATCCAGCCCCCATGAGTGGGGATGGTAGTAGTGGCAGGCATCCATCCCCCTTGAGTGGGGATGGTAGTAGTGGTAGGCATCCAGCCCCCCATGAGTGGGGATGGTAGTAGTGGTAGGCATCCAGACCCCCATGAGTGGGGATGGTAGTAGTGGTAGGCATCCAGACCCCCATGAGTGGGGATGGCAGTAGTGGTAGGCATCCAGCCCCCCATGAGTGGGGATGGCAGTAGTGACAGGCATCCAGCCCCCCATGAGTGGGGATGGTAGTAGTGGTAGGCATCCAGCCCCCCATGAGTGGGGATGGTAGTAGTGGCAGGCATCCAGCCCCCCATGAGTGGGGATGGTAGTAGTGGCAGGCATCCAGCCCCCTTGAGTGGGGATGGTAGTAGTGGCAGGCATCCAGCCCCCCATGAGTGGGGATGGTAGTAGTGATAGGCATCCAGCCCCCATGAGTGGGGATGGTAGTAGTGGTAGGCATCCAGCCCCCCATGAGTGGGGATGGCAGTAGTGACAGGCATCCAGCCCCCCATGAGTGGGGATGGTGGCAGTGGTAGGCATCCAGCCCCCCATGAGTGGGGATGGTAGTAGTGGTAGGCATCCAGCCCCCCATGAGTGGGGATGGTAGTAGTGGCAGGCATCCAGCCCCCCATGAGTGGGGATGGTAGTAGTGGTAGGCATCCAGCCCCCCATGAGTGGGGATGGTAGTAGTGGTAGGCATCCAGCCCCCCATGAGTGTGGATGGCAGTAGTGATAGGCATCCAGCCCCCCATGAGTGGGGATGGTAGTAGTGGTAGGCATCCAGACCCATATGAGTGGGGATGGTAGTAGTGGTAGGCATCCAGCCCCCCATGAGTGGGGATGGCAGTAGTGACAGGCATCCAGACCCCCATGAGTGGGGATGGTAGTAGTGGTAGGCATCCAGACCCCCATGAGTGGGGATGGTAGTAGTGGTAGGCATCCAGCCCCCCATGAGTGGGGATGGCAGTAGTGACAGGCATCCAGCCCCCCATGAGTGGGGATGGTAGTAGTGGTAGGCATCCAGACCCCCATGAGTGGGGATGGTAGTAGTGACAGGCATCCAGCCCCCTATGGGTGGGGATGGCAGTAGTGACAGGCATCCAGACCCCCATGAGTGGGGATGGTAGTAGTGGCAGGCATCCAGACCCCCATGAGTGGGGATGGTAGTAGTGGTAGGCATCCAGCCCCCCATGAGTGGGGATGGCAGTAGTGACAGGCATCCAGCCCCCATGAGTGGGGATGGTAGTAGTGGTAGGCATCCAGACCCCCATGAGTGGGGATGGTAGTAGTGACAGGCATCCAGCCCCCTATGGGTGGGGATGGCAGTAGTGACAGGCATCCAGACCCCCATGAGTGGGGATGGTAGTAGTGGCAGGCATCCAGCCCCCTATGGGTGGGGATGGCAGTAGTGACAGGCATCCAGCCCCCCATGAGTGGGGATGGCAGTAGTGACAGGCATCCAGCCCCCCATGAGTGGGGATGGTAGTAGTGGTAGACATCCATCCCCCTATGGGTGGGGATGGTAGTAGTGGCAGGCATCCATCCCCCTATGGGTGTGTATGGCATTGGTGATGGCCATCCCGCCCCTATGGTTCTGCTGTTGCTAGTGTACGTCATTTGTGCATCCCTATGTGTGTGTGACATATGTCGGGTACGTGTCATTTGTTTGTGTAGTGGGTGTTTGACTTACCGTCTGCGACGTACGCGTCCGTACCGGTCCCGGTAATAGATGTAGAGTATTGGTAGGACCTGCGCGATGGGATTCATGGTTGGGTCGTCTCGTACGGGTTTCTCGTGGCTTCGACTCGTACTCGTCGCTGGCTTGTTCGTCTCGTAGCCGTGGATCGTCTTGTGGCGCGAATCAGAGCTTATGTACAGCTCTCCCGGATGCTCAAACGTGCCGGATGTAGCGACGAGTTCGGCGCGTACGGAAGACGCATCGTACTATTCCGGCCGGTTGGTGCTGTGTATTTGGTTCCGTGCGACTCGATTCGGCGTTTACGGATCTGGCTCGGGCGGGAAACAGGAGCTGGAATGGGTAAGTACGGCTCGCTTGGAATCTGGGCTGTTATGCGCATCGTACTTGTTCGTTCGGTTGAGTGTTCGAGTCGGTCGGAAAACACGCGTTCGGCTGGTATTTTTTCCGGACGAATACTGTTAGGTGCGCTTCCGGCCGACATCGGAATCGACCCCTCAGTGTCACTGGCTGCCACCACATAAATCATCTCAATAACACACTCCCAAACAATAATCACTTAGTGTGCAATGTATGCCATTTACCTTTTATTTGAATTCAGGTGTGGCATGAGCGTGGTACATTGCAGATCCATTGTTCACCAAGCAGACATTGGCCAGTGTAAATCAAATAATATTTATTAATTTGAAAGTTTTATATAAGCGCAAACTTGACCCAGGTGGGTATCAGAGCGCTTTACAATTTGGGCAGGAATTACAAGAATATACATAATACAACAAAATAGCCGTGCAACATAGTTAAGGTATGTGGGATACAGGCCATGGAGAAGAAAATTTGATAATCTTCGCTACATAAATGAGCATGGCAGGCGAGCACAGGGATTCAAAGGTGTCCAGCAATCTTATTGTCAATCTGGCGGTAATCAATAAGCAGTGGGCCAGAGCTGATTAGGGCAGGAACTTAGCCCTTAGGATGGAAATGGTGAACACACTTTCTGAAAAACTCTCTAAAGCAGTCTGGGGAAAAGTAAATCACCAAGATATTACGAACACTCAAAAGGACATTGCATGGTTGGCTGTGAATAATGCTTTGCCAGTGTAATCATTTCAACACAGAAGAGGTCTCGCAAAATCATCCAAATGAACCCAGACCGGACTGTCCAGGTGAAGAATCCATTGTACATTTTATGTGGAACTGTGTTTTTGTAAATAAATTCAGGAAAAAATTAGTCCTGGGGCAGTCCGGCTGGGGTAATAAACTAGGAAAGGATAGATAGTCACAGCCCAGGGTTGGAGGCAGGCACACATTTGTTTGTATCTTTTTATCCAATGTCCTTGAGGGAAATGGGTGAGGGGGACTACTTCACTGCAGTTGCAACTCCAATGCGGCAATAAAATGTGTCTAAGAGTAAGACAGTAGTGATGAATTAGTCAACCAGATACAAACAAATAAAAGTAAATAATGTTCCCCATGCTCTACATTTTTTTTGTGTCAAAGAAAGAAAGCAGATCAACGATAGAGTCTGAGAGAGAAAGTTCTATGACTGTTGGCCCAGGCCCAGTAGTCAGAGAAGTAGAGCTCATCCTCAAACTCTGGTGGTTGGCCCAGAAGTAGATCATCTAACACACTACTTCCATGACCTGAGTCTCCCTCATCTTTCTCCTGTCGTACTTCAGGTTTGGAGTAATCTGGTGGTATAAAGTGCTGATTCATTTTAATCATGTTTAATCCATCCACATTTTGGGGTGAGAGACTGGTCCTTCTCACTGGGACAAGAGCACCACCAGCACTGAACACATGCTCAGCGGAGAAACTGGCTATCGGACAACTCAGATAGTTTATTGCCAGCCTGCCGAGCACTGGCCATTGGCGCCTCTTCCCATATGAATACACCAATGGGTTTTGATCAAGGTAGACTTCTGTTGGGTCATCCAGATAGGCGTGGACCATGTGTTCAATGGTCATTGGTGCTCCACCTTGCCAACCTCTTTTGCCTTCGCCTCTGCATTGAACTTAAGACCTGCTAGTAGAAACCATTCAGTTGCAGATCTCAGGGTTGATGCTCCTGTTCCTGTTGTTGATGGTGTTCTTGTTGTTGGTTTTGGCTGATATGAGCCAACAGCACTGCCCTCAGGTTCTGAACTTATAGGCTGCCCCGCAGAACTTGTGTACTGGAGGAGTGTGCCTCTAATTCCCTATCGTTCTTTTTCTAGCTTACTGGCTTGCTCATCTATACATGTTTTGTATTTTCCAACATCCCCGTCTGACGAAGGAATGAAAGTGGACAGTAATGGTTTGTACCATGGATCAAGCATTGTGGCACAGATGAAATGTTAGGATGATACAATGTCTCTTTGTACCTTTGTATTAACAGATAATTGAAGGATTAAGCTCCCCAACAAGTTATACACATCCTTTTTTCCTCCACATCTGCGTACATTGCAGACACCTCAATTAGCTGTTCCTGTAGCCAGTGCAAATATGGGATAGCTTGGCCCATGGTACTGTCCTCCTTGCTGACTTCCTGTGCGAACACCTCAGGCGTTCAAGCATGTAATAAGTCGAGTTCCAACATGTTGGCACCTCCTGTATGAGTGTTTTAACTGGCATTCTATTATCATGCTGAATGACCCTCAGCTGTTTCTGGGCTTTAAATGAATGGCTGAAATGAGTGCAGATTCTTCTGAAGGTGGAAAGTAAGTTGCTTACTTGGTCTTCTTTTTGAGAAAGTCCTGTGCAATGACGTTGATGAAGTGTGCCAAACACAGGACCCCGAAATAGCTATAATCGGCCATGGCGTTAACTATATTACTGCCATTGTCCGTGGCACCAAATCCAATTTTAAGCCCTCTTGGTCGCATTCATTCAAAGACCTTGTTGTTAAAGTCTTCAAAAATGTTTGCAGCTGTATGGGATTTTTCCATGGCGAACATGGCTACTGTTATATGCTGCCGAGCAGCATTAAAAATCTTAGCAGTGTCAGCACCTGATGATATCTTTTCTCTGGCCTCAACAAAAGAGATCCACTGTGCAGTGATGCACATGTCATCACTGGCTTGGCAACTGCTCCACATGTCTGTTGTCAGGTAGATACTGTGAACAACACTCTGCTGCAAAGCTTGTCCAAGCAATTTCAGCACATTGTGATGCAGTGCTGGAACAGCATCTCTGGCGAAATAGGACCAGCTAAGAACCTTCCATTTTGGACAGATGGCTGGCACAAATTCAAGAAAACCCACCCCTTCCACAAAAGAAAAAGGGAGGAGGTCCAGCACTAACATTAAAGCCAGCTTTGCATTGTGCAAATGCACCATTGGGTGGTTGCATTCAAACTGTCCCTCTGGCCTAAACATGCCAGTAATAGTAGCCAGGATTTTTTTCTTTTCTGGTTCCCTTGATGCATGTGACTTCTTGAGAGCAGACGGTGGTAGGCGCAGTGTGCATTTCAGTGGGTCAGTCACTGTCCTCTCTTGCCTTGGTGTCTCGACCTGAGTCTTGTGCCATTGCGATGTTGCTGATGTGGGCAATACTACTGCACTTCTGGGGAGAGAGTGGCTTTGCGTAACGAAAATGTCTTCCTCTTCTTCACCTTTCACCGTGATGCGATCAGAATCCCTGCTCAGCTGGCTTTCACCCCCTTCACCAACAACACTTGCAGTTTTTGGGCCGCTTAGGTGCACCTCCCAATGGATCGTATGGTGCTTTCCCAAATGGGCGGTTTGGCCCCCAGTATCATAGCTTGTACCAAGCTTACCCCCACTAACACTTGCTCCACAAAGGGAGTATATGGCAATGTTCACCTCCTTCTGGCAAACCGAAAATAAGTCCCAAACTGGGGAGCTCAACTTTCTGATGCTGGTGCCATTGCCATTGTCGGACGAACTGGCGGTAGGTGGGTGTTTTGATGTTTGACTTTCTGCAGTACCTACGTCTACTGAGGTGGTTGTGGATGTAGATTGCTGCCAGGACTTTGAAAATATGGCAGTTCCCAGTGGTGGTGGTTGTGTCTGTGGTGCCACTGCCACATACTTCCCAGCAAATTGGGTCGGGGTAACATCAGTCTCCACTGGGGCTGGGCTAACATCCATGATGACTGGCTTGTTGTCATCCTCCTCTTCCACATCTGCCTCCATAAATCTTGCTTTTCCCTAGCCTCGTCTCGTGGCGTTTCTCACTCTCAGATAGAGGTGGGATTCAAGTGGTGTCTAGTTCATCAGAAGAGGGGCTTGAAGAAGAAGATGATGCACCCTCCTTTTTCTAGTTGGAGATCTAGAAGACAATGGATCTTCTGAAAGAGCAGCTTCCTCTACTTCCTCAGCATGAAATTCAATTTTCTGAACTGTTCCTACTTTGAGAGGAACTACTATTGGTGGTTGCAGCTGTTGTGGTTGTTGTCCACTTCTCTGAGTTTCCTGCAATGATTGGGTACTACTTTGCAATATAGATAAGTACATTTTAAAATCACTGCTTGTCGGCGTTGCCATGATTAGACTGGCTGCCTCTGTGCACGACAGGGGCTTGGGCATAGATTGGGGTGGGGTGGGTCCACTGATGCGGGGGTGCTGCTCCCAGCTTGCTCCCGAGAGGCCAGTGCGGCAGGAACAGTTTTGTTTTTTCCAAAAAAGATCTGGGTTGATATACCAGTGGTGATAAGCTCCTTCTTCTTCTCACTGGCCAATTTCAGCACCTTTCTTTGCGGCCATCTTGAAGCTGTCAGTTAGCAGTGGCACTGAGGTTCACACAAGCTGAAGAGATGTATGTGTGATGTGTGGGTCATGCGTTACGTCATGCACAGGCCTTCTGTCTGGCAGTACTGTGAGTGATGTTGTCTCTTGTGAACTTAAATGAAAGGAAGCAAGAAGAACATCAGTGAAACATGGCATTGTTGCAGCTCAATTAGTAGTACAAACAAACAATATCATTTAGTGTGGTCACGGGTTACTCTTATTATAAATAATTAACAATAGAGTGTATCAATTCGAAAAACGGAAAACCACACCAACATAAACTTTCATGGTGACTGACTGTACACTCACAAAGAATAAGAAAGAGCAACAACAACATACAGATGTAACTGTGTGCTTTATGTGCATCACGTCATGTGGGATGTGGTACTCACGGAGGTGCAGCTGACAAATGACAATGGAATAATACTTAAACAAAGTATGCTGTTGTGCACCTATAGCAGACATGGGGTTGATTCATTGATGCCAGATGTAGTGAAAATGGTTTAATTGTTTTTATTTTTTTTTAAGTTAAAAAAATTAAATTGTAAATTAATTAAAAAATGTAAAATAATTAAAAATACTAAAATTGTAAAAACTTAAAATTAAAAAAATTATAAGTCAGTGAAGTTATCCTCAAATATAGAGTAATAATTTATTAAACTGCTATCTCAGTGCTCAGCCATCCATGCAAGCATATGGCAAAGAAAAGGGCCACACTGCCTCAACGCACCAAATGTCTGCCTGCCATTGCCATATGGTCAGCAACAACAACAACACTGAGCAAGAATGCATTGGGGAAAAAAGAGAAGACATGCAGGCTTATGGCAAAAGCACACTGGCTGGCTACACAAAATGGCCTCCAGACACATGATCATTGGTCACACAACAACAACAACCAGCAAGCAAGAAGGCATGACCACAAACATAGAACACATGCAAGCCTATAGCAAAAGCACACTGACTGCCTACGCAAATTGCCCACCAGTCACATGGGAACAAGAAGCCAGAGGCCTAGAAAACAATGAACACATGCAGGCCTATGGACACTGGCTAAACAAAATGGCCCCTGCCCACATTGCATGGGGAACAAAGGCAAATAGTGGACTATGGCAATCACACACAGGAGGCATAGTTAGACAGATAGAACACAACATTGATTAATTTGTGCTGCAAAGGCCTGGAATGACCTTCCTTTGCATCTGAGGAATGCCACCAACCTCCTGGCATTCAGGATGGGATTAAAAACCGGGCTCTTTGACATGTAAATTTGTCTACAACGCTCATTGCTTAGAGGACAGTAGCTAGCGCCAGGACACCTTTGGCTAACCGCTGCGCTTTAGAAATGTCTATAACATAACATAACATAACAATGCCCAAAACAAAAATTAACATGATTAAAAATGTTTACAACAACACACATCCTCCAAAGGCATTACCCCCACTACTCTGTTTGCAGGGGAAAAAAACAAGAAATGGCTAGCACTGGGCCTACTGGCTGGAAGGCCTATGGCAGACTAGGCCACATAGTGCATTAAAACAATACAGCAAATTTATTAAAAAATATGGAGAAAATGTATTAAACTGTGCAACGTTTTTCTTTGTAAAAGAAGAAAGATTACTTAGAAAGAAATAACTGGGCCCCTACTGAAACTACAGGCCATCCACCACACTAAATGTAAAAAATCGACTAAAAGTACAAATAAATCCAGGTGCATGGCCCCAATCAACAAACAACACCAGTTTTCCAACTTACTTGTGAAATCTGGTATACTCAGCCGCATCTTTCACTTAGCTACTTACACACAGCGTACTGCTCTTTTAATGTCACTGTTATTTTGAATTTGATGTTGTGAAAACAGCTTTTAATCTGCTAACCTCGCCGCATTTCCCGGTGGCATTTAGACACTTCTAAGCAGAAGCTGATTGGACTTGGGGATCCAATCAGCTCACAGAGGGGCGGAGTCAGCAGGAGCTCCATGGCCTCAAAAGACTGGCGGCAGCGTGGACACGCAGCTAGCGCGCCGCTGGCACGCCAAAGGTGATGGAGCAGGGTTTTGAGAAAATAGAAACCTGCTCGGATTAATTCCTCGATAACATTAACTAACAATGTGCGGTGAAAATAACATGCAAAAATACAAAAACACTGGGAAAAGCTTATGCGCATGCATGCACTAATGTGTGGACTAATGCATGAAAAGACTAGGCCTCATTCGCGTTCTGCTTGAGAATAAAAAATAATAATATTGCTGCTTTCTGCGCGTTAATGCTTTATTAGACAAATAACATGGGATAGTACAAATGGTGGGTGGTAAAACAGTGAGAATTATATTTCATGAAATTAATAATGTCTGTGTTTTATTCATCATAGTGATGCTTGCATGGGCCTACACTCGTTGCATGACGAGTTAAGGGTTAAGAAAGGAAAACTAATAAAAGCCGAATTTTGAGCTCTGAGAGAGAATGGAGAAGGCAATGTTGACGACCTTCGAGAATCATTGTATGTTAGCCAAGTAAAGGAAGGATGGCCGTGAGACCATGAGCAAATGTACAAACTTCTTCCTGCGGAAGCTGCAGAGGCGGACAATGAAAATGTAGAGATTTGAAACATGTTACAAATTGAAGGAAGCTGTATTCATAAAACGTGGATTACGTATTGTTGAAAATATTAAACAAAGAATGCTGTGAAACCATGGACGTGACTATGGTGGTGTGATAGAACACCCCCTAAAATAACCAATGAGAGACTAAGATTCTGAAGATGTTGCTACAATGGTGGGACAGACATGTAGGTTTTTAGAGTATAACTGGGGTGTCTGGGGGGGTGTTAGTGAGCTTGTGCCTTTGAAGAAGCTAGAGAGGGGAGATCGTCGCTGTCCGTCGGTTTGCTGTATGCAGATAGAGGCCTACCTGTGTCCTGTTCCTGTCCTACTCTTTGTTTCCTGAACTTTATCGGGGAACCCCCATCTATTCCCATGGCCAGGGGGTAGATTTTCCACTAAATTACTTAGGTTTGTATAACTAAAATCTGAATTTGCATAATTCATTTGCAAACGTACTATTTGTGTCTGAAACTTATGTCTCTTCATCTATCCACTCCTTCATTGCATTTCGTTCATTCTGATACGAGTTTGATACCTTTTTGTTTTTGATAAATGTTCTCTCTCTGTGATTTATACTTTGTTTGCCTTTAAGACTGTACATGATGAGCATTTACCTTCACATTATTTGCGATGAATATTATTAACCTTATCCTGAGTTTGTGCTTTATTTAGTAATAAAGATTGATAGTTAGTTTCTAATTATTATCATCAACTTTTCAAATAATGGTCCATCGACCTGAGGAAAGAGAGTTAATTAGAGGATCAATTATGTATCTTGTGTGTTAGGATGAGCCTGTAGTTTGTAAACAACTGATTTAACGTAAACTTGAAACAGTGCTACAGGGATTTATGTGTTGGGTGTATGAGTATGGGCCAGTGATTGTGCTTTATCGATTATCAATCCCTGATTGGCGCTGGATCCGTTTTTGGTAGCAGAGGATGGTTAATTATTGATTAGTTTGGTAATAATTATCGATTATTGATTATTGATTAACATGAAAAGTTAGTGTTTTGTTCTATGTTGTCTTGAAGTATGGGTACGGAGTTACCTAAGATCCCGGGAGGAAAATGTATTAGCCTGAAGAGGCAGAAGAATAGTGTGGATAAGGTATCACACTGCAGAAGTACTTTGTCTGTTGTCATAATACTTAATAGCGAAAGGCTGTTGGTGTTATATCAGGGACTATTTTGTTTGAGAGTAGATTTTGTTTGAAATAGTGAAGGGTCCACTTCCGAAACTCTAGGAGTACCAAGACCTCTTTCCATGTGAAAGTCCTCTTCCAAAATTTTGGCTAGTATCCCTAGAGGAGTACCAAGTCCTCCTGTAGCTTGTTTGGGTGTAGAATAGCGCTGGTCGTTATTTTACTTCCAGTGAGAGAATCTTTATTTTTTAAGTGAAGACTATCTCTTTATTTAGTGGAACAGACAAGGTAGCATTGTTTTATGTTTGTTTTCTAACAAGTTTTGTTGAGAAAAGTATAGAAAAACATTGCCGTATTATTTTGTAAAGGGAGGGTCAGTAGTTGGAGTAATACTGACGTCACATAATGCCGAACTGGCATTGGTCAGACAGCTGGCGTTCGAAGTGCTGTGATTGGTTGATTACTGTGAACCGCGCTGGTATTGTTCAAGGTACCGATTACGTAGGAGTTTTTTTGATTGGTTGGTTAGTGTGAGTCACGCTGGCATTGGACGGTTGTTAGCAAATAGAATAAGCAGAAGTACGAAGAGTTTGTTGTTTGTTTATTGAATTGTATTTTAGCAAGAAGACTTGGGAAAAATGAAGCTGGCTAATAAGATAAAGAGTTTTTAAAAAAAGGATAAACCTATAGTTACAAGAGAGGGTATCCCTATTCCACCTCGGAGAACAGCTGCTTCTTTTATGATGATGAAATGTGGTTACCATACGTGTACTTGGCTAGAGAATTGGATGAAATACACAGAAGATGATGGTGTTATAGCTTTTCCGGAGCATGGTACATTTAATGTAAGGATTCTACAGAATCTGAGAGAACGAATGAATTCTCTAGAACCTAGACCTAGACCTACTCAGTCTGAAGCGCTTGAGGAATAGGAATATGAGACATATGAGCGAGAGAAGTATAGGGGTGGAAGAAGATACAGAAATATTATGACTAGATATCCTTTTGAAAGTCGGGGAGAAAGAATGAAAAGATGGAGGAGAGCGGTTGTGACAGAGGGTCTGTATCCAGTTTTAGTTGCTGAAGAAGCAACTGGAGGCAAACGTAAAGAAAGGAAGAAAAATGTAGAGACATCAAGGATAGATTTTGATCCAAGTGATTCTGATGATGAGTTGTTAGATGACATTTTGACTAAAAGACCTCCACCTTATCAAGAGAACTCAAGTGAAGCAGTCCCACATGCACCATTAATGGGAACCCCACTAAGTCTGCAGGTTTCACAAGTCCCAGTAGTTACTAGAGTAGTACAAGAGAGTGAAATGGATATGCTGAATAGGACAAGAGAGGAGTTGACACAGAAAATTAATCAATTGAATTTGAATACGGAAGCATTAACAGTGCCAGTAACGATTCGACCTATAGTTCCGTTGTATGGAGAAAAACAGAATATATCAAAAGCACATGCGTTGACAGTCCCAGTGAATAGAGACAGGAATAAAGTGGTAACGATAGTTGATCAGGTAGAACAAACAAAGACAAGTACTTCATTAATTGATCTGCCAGTTTGTGAAATGTTAACTGAAACCCCTAAGAGAAGTGCGCAAATAGATCTGAGAAGATTAGTGCAGAATGTCACTCCGGTATCAGGGAGTTCAATGGGACCCTCACCAGATGAATTAGATGACTGGATAAGGGGAATGGAAAAGCGAAAACCTTAACCACAGAGTATAGATGTGAGTAAACTGAGAGTGGATTTGGAAGAAATGATTATTGGTACAATAAGCCCAGACAGATTGAGTAATTATCGAGATGAGGAGTTGTTATTTTTGTGCAAAAATATTACTTGGAAAGCGAGAAATCTTCATGAAAAATTAACAGAGGCTGCTTGTGAATATGGAGTGGACATAGAAAAGTCAAAAGTGTTACAGAAAACATATAGACTGGATTTTACTGAAAAGGATTTAGAGAGTTTGAATGCGTCTGGCAAAAGATTGCAAATAAAAGAATTGATGAATATTTTGAATAAATGGGAAGATGTAGAACGGTAGAAAGGTAGATGGGTGAAAATGAAAGAAGAAATGATTGCCAATAAAAACGCATCTTTATTTCCACTGAGAGAATCAGAACAGGCTGAAAGGGTGTGTTCAATGAGAGAAGTTCCGGGTGGTGGATATGTTCACGTTCCTTGGACAAGACAGGATATATTGTCTTTTACTCATGATTTCCCTAGGTTGAGGGAAAAGCCAGTTGAATGGTACAAACAAGTAGAGAGATTTGTGAAGGTTTCAAAAGTCTTGTTGAAGGATCTGGATGGTATATTTGAGATTGTTGTTCCAGCAGATTTATGGACAGAGTGTAAGATTACTGTTGATTGGCCTAAAGGAGAATATACTAGAGATGTGAAAACAGGTGCACCTTCAGATGAGGTGATGAGGAAATATCATCAGGTAATTACTTACCTGAAAGGAAAAATTTCTCCAAAAGAAAAGATTGGGACAAAATTGACAGAACAACTCAAGAACCAAAGGAGTCGGTACTTGCTTATTATGAAAGGTTGTACAGGTGTCCAAACAGTACAGTGGGTTTGAGAATATTGGAGATAAAGATATAGGACATTTTGTGTATCGTTTTGTATTCGGATTAAAACCAGGAATTAGTAACATGATTCAGCAACATTTGATTTGTTGGCAGAGTAAAACGGTTGAAGAAATATTGAGGTATGCAAAGTATTGTAGTGATGATATTGAATTGAGGCATAAGAAGCTAAAAGAGAAAATGATGTGGGTACAAGTGAAAGTGGCAGAGCAGCAAGAAGGAAACAGTGGTTTTCAAACAGATTTTCAGATGAAAGGTCAGAATCAGAATGGTCAAATAATGAGTGGTGGTAGAGGTAGAGGTAAGATGAGTAAAGATGAAATTAAAAAGAAATATCCTTATCATGCGTGCGGAAAATTTGGGCATTGGAAGAACGAGTGTAGATCTGCTCAGAAAAATAATGGGATGAATCAAAATTTAAATTCACAGATGCAGAATGAGGTGGTTGTGAACCAACAACACAATAGCAGCAGCAGATAGTTACTCCACAGTTACAGGTACCACAAGCTCCTATGCCAAATAATGTGAATGCTCAAGTGCAGAGATAGATTGCGATCACTGGTTTTCACGCAGGTGAACAAATTGGTAAGAATCAAAATGTGCAAATGGTTTCACAATACTTGTTGCAGTGCAATGAGAATGATTCAGACTCATCTCAATGACGGTGCCTGAGGGGGGAGGAAGAGTGCGTGCTTGGCGGAACTCTAGAGGTAGATCAGTCAGGTCCATTTGTTGATGGAAAAGTGGAAGGTAATAATATTACATTCCTAGTGGACACTGGTGCTACCCGTTCTACTGTGAGAGCAGCAGAAATTCCAAACCTACCCCTCTCGGGAGAAACTATCCAAGTCGTAGGAGTTTCCAATAAGCATATCAAAACCCCAATAACAAAGCCAATAAAAATTCATATTAGTAGATTCAGAGACATGCATTGGTTCGTGGTATGTGATACGAGTCCGGTAAACCTTGTAGGGAGAGATTTACTGTGCAAAATGAATTGCACAATTTATTGTACACCAGATGGTATTGCTTTCCAAACACCAGATGAGGATGTTGCATTTGAAATGATGTTAGCGAAGCAAGGGACAGAAGTGGATGAACTGTTTTCACTTCTTACTGAAGAAGATTTGCCTGCAGAGTTGAGAAATACAGTACGATCTGATGTATGGGATTTCTCAGGAAAAGAGATTGGTCTGATGAAAGGTGTGGATCCTATTCAGGTTGCGGTGAAACCGGGTGCAACTTTTCCAAACACACCTCAATACAAAATGAGTCCTGAGATAACAGCAGGAGTTATTCCTGTGATTGACCAAATGATTGAGCAAGGAATTTTAAAAGAAATACTAAGCAGTCCTTGTAATTCGCCTATTAAGGGAATTAAAAAGCCAAGCGGAAAATATAGGATAGTACAAGATTTATGGAAAATAAATAGGATTGCAGTACCCTGTTGTCCAATAGTGCCAAATCCAGCATTGATTCTATATCAAATTCCCTGTGATCCAGAATGGTATACAGTAATTGATCTGTGTCAAGCATTTTTCTCAATTCCTTTACATCCGGATAGCCAGTATTTGTTTGCATTCCGGTTCGGAGCCCGCGTTTTGGCATGGTGCTGAGTTCCTCAAGGGTACACAGAGAGTCCATCGATTTTTAATCAGATTTTGAAAAAATGTCTGGAGACTTTGATTATGCCAGAAAAATCCATTTTGGTTCTGTGTATTGATGACCTACTGGTGGATCAAAAACACGAGAGGCATGTGTGACAGATACAATTGCCTTACTGGATCATCTGGCAGAAGGGGGACACAAAGTGTCACCAGCAAAATTACAGTTTTGTAAACAGGAGGTCCAATATTTGGGACACAAAATAGAGAAAGGAGTGAGAAAGGTGACACCAGAAAGGATCAGTGTGATTCAACAAATGAGCCCTCCTAATACTCAAAAGGAAGTGCGAATGTTTTTGGGAATGGTTGGATACTGCAGACAGTGGATCAGTGGTTTTTCACTGATTGCGAAGCCCCTACAGAAGTTGACACACAAGGATGTGACTGATCCGATTAAATTGGATGATGAAAGCATGAATGTTTTTATTGAGTTACGAGACAGTCTTTGTCGAGCACCTGCATTGGGAATGCCAGATTATACACAAGATTTTGTATAGTACTGTTGTGAGAGAGATGGGTGTGCACTTTCAGTTTTGACTCAGAAACATGGAATCGCACGACTTCCAGTGGCATATTTTTCTGCTAATTTGGATTCAGTGGCTGCAGCCTTACCAGGTTGTTTGAAAGCAGTAGCTGCTACTTGTGTGAGCTTGGAACAAAGTGAAGCGATTGTGATGGGACATTCAGTTAAAGTATATGTGCCACATTCAGTTGAGATTCTTTTGACAAGAACACGTACACAGCATATGACCTATAGTCGACTGACTATGTATGAAAGAGTAATATTAGGTGCTAAAAATGTGACTGTGGTGAGATGTATGACAATAAATCCGGCAACCTTGTTGCCTAGTCCATTTTGTGAGGAGGTAAGAGATGGAGCAGATCATGATTGTTTAGATGTGACAGAATTGTGCACGAAACCAAGGCCAGACATTAAGGATACCCCGCTAGAGGAATCAGATTGTGTGATGTTTGTTGATGGATCTTGTCCAAGAAATGAAAAAGGCGTATTGAGTTCTGCCTATGCAGTATGTACAGTGGCTGCGGTTCTGGAAGCATCCTGTCTAAAAGGGGTAAATTCTGCACAAATTGCTGAGCTCATAGCTCTGATTAGAGCATGCAAAATTGGCGAAAATTTGAAAGTAACCATATTTACGGACAGTCAATATGGTTTTGGTGTGGTTCACGATTTTGGACAATTATGGATGAAAAGGGGATTTCTGACTTCTTCAGGTTCTCCTATAAGAAATAGCAAAAAGGTGAAAGATTTATTGGACGCTTTGCAATTGCCCATGAAAATTGCAGTGGTCAAATGCTCTGCACATAAGTCAGGAAGTGATTATGTGACAAGCGGCAACAGATACGCTGATCAAGTAGCGCGTTTCTGTGCACAAAATTCAATTGCGATAAACAGAGGGGTGGAGAAGAAAAATACTAATTGCCACCTGATGTTTTCCTCCTGGGAAACCTGGGATGAGATTAGACAGTTACAAGAAGAGGCAAGTTCTGAGGAAAAGGAAATTTGGAAAAAATCAGGCTGCAAGAAGAGAGCAGAAGATGAAGTTTGGGTGTATATAGATGAAAGACCAGTTATGCCAGATTACTATCCCTAATGGCAAGTGTATACCATGGAATTGCACATGTTGGGAGAGATGCAATGATTAGGCTCTTCAAGCAGTCATGGTATAACCTGAAATTCAGAGTCATTGCAGAGAGTTTATGCCAAAGGTGTGCTATATGTCAGCAGCAAAATCCAGGCAGAAAGACAGTTGTGAGTTGGGGACGAATTGGAAAAGCAGCAGGACCATTTATGAGGCTCCAGCTCGATTTCATCGAGCTTCCCACATGTAACGGACTAAAATATGTGTTAGTTGTTGTTTGCTTGTTTTTTCGTTGGGTAGAAACTTATTCAACAAGAAGGAATGATAGCTTGACTGTTGCGAAGTTGCTTCTAAGAGAACTAATTCCAAGGTTTGGTTTTTTAGTCACTTTAGAGACAGATAGGGGATCTCATTTTAATAATGAGATAATTCGGATGATCTGTGCAGCACTACAGATTGAGCAAAAGCTGCATTGTGCCTATCAACCAGAAGCATCTGGAGTGGTTGAGCAAATTAATGGCACTATAAAATCTAGACTGTGAAAAGTATGTGCATCCACAACACTGAAAAGGCCTGACGCTTTACCCCTGGTATTGATGAGTCTTAGAAGTATCCCAGATAAAAAGACTGGATTTAGTCCTCATGAAGTGCTGATGGGAAGAGCAATGGGACAAGCGATTGTACCAGCAAACAAACTGATGAATATTTCTGATGGTCTAGTGCTTGATTATTGCAAAGGATTGGCTGATCTGGTGCGTTCTGTGTCTCATCAGGTTGGAGAAATTGCAACCACAACGCAGCCGGATCAAGCACATGATCTGAGTCCAGGAGAGTGGGTTCTTGTCAAGAAACACATGAGGAAGTCGTGTTTAGAACCCAGGTGGCATGGACCTTACCAGATTATTTTGGTGACAACAACAGCAGTGAAGTGTGGTGGCTTGCCAAACTGGATCCATGCAATAATACCTGAAGAGTCCCAAGTCCACTTGTAAATGAAGGTGAGCAGCAACTGGTGAATAAAAATAAGAAATCAGAAGCTGAAGGTTGAGAAGCTAAAGAATCTAGAGTGAAAAATTCTGACAAGCTTGATGATGATGAACAACCAAGCACAAGTCAAGTAGAGTGGGCACAAGCTACTGGGTCTCGTAAGACTGCTGTTGAGCAAGTAGAAAAGGACGTTACAGAGAATCAAGAGCCAGTTCAACAAAGAAAGGGACTAAATAAAAGAGCCTGTGAACCAGAAAGAAAAGGTGAAGAAGTGGTTCAAGTTAAGAGAGCGAAAAAGGGTGACAATTGGCCAAGTGGAGTAAAAAGACTGAAATACACTCTTGAAAAGAGAAAACCAGAACAAATAAATAAAGTATCAAGTCAAATCGAACAAGAAGAATCAGAAGAAGAATCAGTACGAAGAACAAAGAGAATAAGAGTCCCAAGCAGGAAATACAAAGCTCCTGAATGGACATATGTTATATTGGAGGAAATTGAGAGTACAGAACACATAGAAAGAGAAGCTGGTACTGGTACTGAGCAAATTGATGAAAGCAAACTAAAACTGCCTTAAAAGAGAACAGTGAAAAAATTAAGGTGCAACAAAATTCAGTGAAAATATTTGGGAAGTTCCAGATGATCTTCAGAAGACTCTTTAAAAAAAAAAAAAAAAAGGAGGGGGGTAAAGAAGAAGCTTTCTTTTTGAAGTGTTGGATACGCTATTTTCTGGTGGTTTTTGGACAAATTTGACAAAAAACTATTTTTTAAGAAAGTTGTTAGGATTTTCTTAGGTTTTTAATTTTTTTTAGTATACAAAATGGCAGAAGATATTGTGACTCGAAATGAAGAACCTAGTTTTAAACGTAGATGTATCAAAGCTTGCTTATGTAGTGTCTTGCTATTAATGTTAATATGGTTAATATTAACTGTCTTTGTACCTATTCTAATGGTAACTAATAACAAGAATAATAATAACAATGTAGTAAGTGAAAGAATGGACTCTGTTACTAAAGAAACTCCTAAAACTAACAATGATCAGGCTGATGATAGCATTTATCATCATGATAAATCAATTAGTGATTTCTCGTTAAATGTCTTTACAAAATTGCTGTATGATTTGTAGACACAATGGACGTGAGAGATTGTTATGTGTGCATGCAATTACCTTCGTCTGTCTCAGAGGGGGTGACTTACCATCACCTTCCTTTAACATATTGCGTATCATGTAGTGTACTAACAAGTCTTTTTTATGTGACGTGGAAGATACAGTACTATTATTCAAATATGGATTTAGTGTTTTCAGAAATTCCTATTAGAAAAGATATGAATAAGGTGTATAGTAATAGAAATGCGGGATACATGGGAGAATTTTTCCATATTACACAAACAATAGATACAGTATATGCTCATAGAAATAATCTGACTTGTAGTTTACGGGCTGAAGAGAAAGAATTCATTAACATGCTTGAAGATAGAAGACAGGATTTTCAAAGGAAAGCTGCTGAACAGAAGTCACATGTACCACCATGGGCTTTTAGAGAGGGAAATTATAAGAAAGGTGAGACTTACCCTGCAATGTCTCTGGATTGGTATCATAAAGGGAAACTTTGCTTGCTTAGACTAAAAACTGACTATAATAATTATTTAATTGGTACTAGTGAATGTGAACACACTTTTCTGATAACTGGTGGATGGGGATTAAAAGGTGGAACTGATCCTGTATTTCCAGGAGTATATTATGTGTGTGGTAAGAATGCTTACTATAGGTTGCCAGCACATTGGTATGGTAGTTGTTACTTTGGGATCGTATTTCCTAAAGTATACCATGTAGATAGAAATAATAAAATCAATGAAATAAAGCATGGACTAACACTTAAAAAGAGAGCAAGTTTTTCAGAAATAATTGGTGATATTTTTGGTGCACTGATACCCTCAGTTGGAGTCGGTCTATATTCGCAAAAAATTCGGAAATTGTCCACAGTGGTTGATCGTTCATCAACAGACACTGCTGGTGGGTTTTTGATGATTGATACTGAAATTGTTGCAATTAGATCAATGGTTTTGCAAAATCGACTTGCCCTGGATATTTTATTGGCAAAAGAGGGCAGAGTCTGTGGCATGTTGAAAATACAACACTGCTGTACTTATATCTCTGATAAAAGTAAAAGTCTTGAGGGATATATAAAGAATATTACAAAATTACATAAGGATTTGACTCAACCGGAGGTTGACAGTGTTTGGGAGAAATTTGGTAAGAGTTTTTCCTCTATAGGTAGATGGTTTTCCACATTTGGAAGTAGTTTATTAGGAAAAATACTAGTACCAATTATTTCAATAGCTGTAGTAATTTTGTTTATAATAATGGCATATGAATGTCGTAAGTGTAGATGTGGAAAGAAGGAGATGACAGAAGTAGACAATAAACGTAGAGCTAGGAAAAGAAGAAGAGAAGAAATAGAACTAGAGGATATGAGAGGAAATTACTATGAAATGATGAAAGATTTAGATGAAAAAATGGCAAAACAGGAAAGAAGTACAAACCTTTAGATGAAGATAAATGTGGTAATTAGTATGATGGTGATTTTGTGATGGCTCAAAAATGCCATCAAAGGGGGAATTGATGGAGCAGGGTTTTGAGAAAATAGAAACCTGCTCGGATTAATTCCTCGATAACATTTACTAACAGTGTGCGGTGAAAATAACATGCAAAAATACGAAAACACAGGGAAATGCTTATGCGCATGTGTGCAGTAATGTGTGGACTAATGCATGAAAAGACTAGGCCTCATTCGCGTTCTGCTTGAGAATAAAAAATAATAATAATAATGCTTTCTGCGCGTTAATGCTTTATTAGACAAATAACGTGGGATAGTGCAAATGGCGGGTGGTAAAACATTTAGAATTATATTTCATGAAATTAATAATGTCTGTGTTTTATTCATCGTAGTGATGCTTGCATGGGCCTACAATCGTTGCATGACGAGTTAAGGGTTAAGAAAGGAAAACTAATAAAAGCCGAAAATCGAGCCCTGAGAGAGAATGGAGAAGGCAATGTTGAAGGCCCTTCGAGAATCATTGTATGTCTGCCAAGTAACGGAAGGATGGCCGTGAGACCATGAGCAAATGTACAAACTTCTTCAGCGGAAGCTGCAGAGGTGGACAATGAAAATGTAGAGATTTGAAACATGTTACAAATTGAAGGAAGCTGTATTCATAAAACGTGGATTACGTATTGTTGAAAATATAAAACAAAGAATGCTGTGAAACCATGGACATGACTATGGTGGTGTGATAGAACACCCCTAAATTGACCAATGAGAGACTAAGATTCTGAAAATGTTGCTACAATGGTGGGATGGACATGTAGGTTTTTATAGTATAACTGGGGTGTCTGGGGGGGTGTTAGTGAGCTTGTGCCTTTGAAGAAGCTAGAGAGGGGAGATCGTCGCTGTCCGTCGGATTGCTGTATGCAGATAGAGGTCTACCTGTTTCTTGTTCCTGTCCTACTCTTTGTTCCCTGAACTTTATCGGGGAACCCCATCTATTCTCGTGGCCAGGGGGTAGATTTTCCACAAAATTACTTAGGTTTGTATAACTAAAATCTGAATTTGCATAATTCATTTGCAAACGCATTATTTGTCTATGAAACTTATGTCTCTTCATCTATCCACTCCTTCATTGCATTTCGTTCATTGTGATATGAGTTTGATATCTTTTTGTTTTTGATAAATGTTCTCTCTCTGTGATTTATACTTTGTTTGCCTTGTAAGACTGTACATGATGAGCATTTACCTTCACATTATTTGCGATAAATATTATTAACCTTATTCTGAGTTTGTGCTTTATTTAGCAATATGGATTGATAGTTAGTTTCTAATTATTATCATCAACTTTTCAACTAATGGTCCATCGACCAGAGGAAAGAGAGTTGATTACAGGTTCAATTATGTATCTTGTGTGTTAGGATGTGCCTGTAGTTTGTAACGTAAACTTGAAACAGTGCTACAGGGATTTATGTGTTGGGTGTATGAGTATGGGCCAGTGATTGTGTTTTATCGATTATCGATCCCTGATTGGCGCTGGATCAAAGGTGCACCAAAGCAAGCCCGTGTCAGAAGGTACCTGAATCACCACGGAAGCAGAATGGATGATTATTTCTCAACGCCCACTCGCCGGTGCGACCCACCGAGTTTTTTTGGTAAGGCTCACGGGCAAGGGGGAAAGGGGAATGGGATAGAGAAGAGACAGCTCCAGATGTTGATAGCCCTCTCACTACCGGAATCCTCACTCGGGTACTTCTCCTATTCTTCACCGCAACCAGTATAGATCCCAGGAAGTAGGGAGTACCTAATGCTCAGATTAGAAAACAACAAATAAACCAAACTACTCTAACATACTACTTTTCTATTAATCTCAATCTGAGAATCCCTACCAAGGTTTTCTGGAGGCTTAGCTTCTCTTCTGAGTGGCTCTGAACTAGAGGATTACTTGTCTAATCAGACCACATGAAAATATGCATTATATCATTAGAAACTTTAGTAATAAATGTCAATGTCTTTTTTCTTATCTCTTAAAGGTTTCTCCAAGTCTGTGTTAGTCAACACGGTATCTCCAAGAGAGAGAGTCTTTACAAAATCTGAGGTGCGCAAAAGGAACAGGGGAAGGATAACAAGGGAGGAAAGGAAAGGATAGAACGCCAAAAAGGGAGGCAAGGAGTGACAGTTCAGCAAGTAATTCCTGTATGATTTTTGGGAGCTTACTGACCTTCCAGACGCTGATGAATTCGGGTGGTCTCAACTGGAATTCTGAAGGGGAGATTTCACCCAACTGAGGCAAGGCTGCTTGAAGTTTCTTCGTACTGGAGAAGGGAGCGAGTGAATATGCTGCTCACTTTCTTCGAGGGAAGCGCTTCAGGGAACGCTACCCTTGGGAGGTTGCGCAAACCAAGTGTGAGGAACAGCGGCTGCGCAGACTGGAACCGCTGCACAAGAGACACAGCTCTAACTGTCCGAATACTATGAAGCCTTAACTAAATAACTTATCCTGATGTTTTTTAATTGTCCGCTGCCACTAAATATCCACTGCGAAGGGAGCGAACAGAAAAACAAGCTCTAGTCAGTGATTTCAAATTGAAGTGCGCAGAGGAGAGCGCGCGCACTCTTCTTGGGCCACTAATCTCTCGTGAGAATGTTCTAGGTGAAATGGTTGCAGAGATTCGGAAAACGCAGCAGCCATCTTGCAGTGTCCTGACCCAACCCTACTCTGCAGGTTCTTCCAATGATTGATCTTTGGACGTTTAACGAGAATTCTTCTCTTGCTTTGACTCTTCCTTAATTTGCCCTGAGCGAGAGAAACAACGTTTATCTGATTCCTGACAGTACCCCCTCTCATAGGCCGATTTATCGGCCTCGGCTTGAGAGGATGCTGTGTGTGAAATCTTCGCAAGAGTCGTGGGGCATGAACATCTACTGCTGCCTCCCAAGTTCTATCCTCAGGCCCATAACCTTTCCAGTCCACTAGATAATAAAGTATTCCCTTGGTTATTTTTGAGTCTAGAATACCTTTCACTTCATAATCTGTATGTCCTTCTCTCAACAGTGGTGCTGAAGGTTTGACTAACCTTGTATTGGGAACACTTTTCTTGAGGAGAGATACATGAAAGATTGGATGAATACCTGTATTTGGAGGTAATTTCAGTTTGACTGTGACTGGACCTAGTATTCTCTCTATGGAGTAAGGCCCTACAAAACGTGTTTGGAATTTTCAATTCCCTTTTAAATGCAGATGACGAGAAGACAACCAAACCAGGTCACCCACCCGATACTCTGGTGCAATTTTCCGATGTTTATCTGCCTGTCTCTTGTAACTCTCCTTGGCCTTCCCTAAATTTGACTCAGCAGATTTGAAAATCAGGGTTAAATCTTTCATTAAATCTTTAACTGCAGGAACCCCATGTCTTTTTGGCCTAGAAAAGGAGTCGGATGTCTGCCAAAATTTAGGAAGAAGGGAGAGAACCCAGTAGAAACATTTTTGGCATTGTTGAATGCAAACTCCGCCATCCAAAGCAACTCTGACCATTCACCCTCCTGATCCAGAAGGAACAACCTGAGGTATTGTTCCAATTCTTGATTAACTCTTTCCGTTTGACCCTCTGTCTCAGGATGAGAACTGGTCGAATGATGGACTTCTACACCCAAGCCATGCATGAAGGCCCTCCAAAAGTGGGATATAAACTGGGAGCCCCTATCCGAAATCAGAATTTTTGGGACCCCGTGAATCTTGACTATGTGTTCACTAAACTGCTTAGCTAACTCTTTAGCGGTGGGAATACCTTTAAAAGGAACAAAATGGCTAATTTTCGTGAAGGTGTCTACAACAACTAATACTGTGTTGAACCCATGACTAGGAGGTCATTCTACAATCAGATCCATAGTGATAGTGTGCCAAGGTTGGGAAGGAGTAGGCAAAGGGTGTAATAGTCCATGGGGAGCTTGTCTCATGTGTTTTCCCCTAGCACAGATTTCACAGGTTGCTACATATTGTTTGACATGAGAGTGAAGTTCTGGCCACCAAAAATAACGTTGAACCAAATCAAGTGTCTTTAATAGTCCTTTGTGACCAGCTAAAGGTTGATCATGGCACTCATGTAGGGCTTTTTCTTGAAGTTCCTTGGTGGGTAAATACAAGGCACCATGGCAATAGGGCAGTTGATCGAGTACTTCTCTTCCCGAACCTTGTGTGGACCAATTGTATATTTCTTCTGGAGTCAAAATTTTCTTGACCTCTCCTTTAAAATCCACTAGAGAGATGGTACATATGTTCTTTTACTCCCGAATTATGGTCTGTGGAATCACAGGATGTTCCTGAGTTTCAGTTTGAATCCTGGACAAGGCATCCGCCTTGCCGGTTTTGTTCCCTGGACGGTAGGTGATCGCAAAGTCAAAGTCAGCAAAGTAGAGGGACCATCGTAATTGTCGAGGATTCAAAGTCTTCGCCATCTTTAAAAACTGCAGATTTATATGGTCAGAATAAACTGTCTCCATATGCCTGGCTCCTAACAAATAGTGTCTCCACTCATCAAAAGAATCCTTCAGAGCTAATAGTTCCTTCTCAGCAATGGTGTAGTTGACCTCCGCAGGATTCAATTTTCTTGATCGAAATGCCACTGGGTGCAACTGTCTGGTGACCTTATGCCGTTGAGATAAAACTCCTCCAATTGCCAAATCGGATGCTTCAGCCTCTACAAAGAAGGGTTCTGCTGGATCTGCGTGAAGCAAGATGAGGGCTGTTGTAAAGCTCTTCTTGAGGAACACAAAGGCCTGATCAGCTTCTTCTGACCACAGGAACTTAACTTCCATTTTGAGGAGCTTCGTGATGGGAACGATCTTTTGTGAAAATCCTTGAATAAGACATCCATAGAAGTTAGCAAATCCCAAGAATCATTGGACTTCCTTAACAACTTTTGGGGACGGCCAGTTGACAACAGATTGGACTTTCTTTTGATCCATGGTAACTCCATCCGGAGAAAGAACAAATCCCAGGAATT
This sequence comes from Calotriton arnoldi, assembly GCA_963921515.1. Classification (NCBI taxonomy): domain Eukaryota; kingdom Metazoa; phylum Chordata; class Amphibia; order Caudata; family Salamandridae; genus Calotriton; species Calotriton arnoldi. The sequence continues at coordinate 67,736 of CAWUFW010011343.1, read as the reverse complement.
CCACAATTTGCACACTAAAAGCAAATTTTTCTAATTTAACATATAACTGGTTGTGACGTAGCCTTTCCAATACCATCCTGACGTGTGTTGGGTGCTCTCGAGGATCATTAGAATATATCAAGATATCATCCAAATAGACGACTGCAATCTTTTCAATTAGATCTCCCATGATATCGTTGATAAAATGTTGAAAGGCTGCCGGAGCATTGCAGAGGCCAAATGGCTTAACTTGATATTCAAACAACCCATATTTCTTCCGAAATGTGGTCTTCCATTCGTGACCTTCTTTAACACGGATGAGATGGTAGGTCCCTCGAAGATCCAATTTCGTAAAGATCTGAGCCTCTTTGACTTGGTCAAGGAGTACCGAAATCAGAGGTAAGGGATAACGATTTTTAATGGTCACTCGATTCAATGCACGGTAGTCAATATAAGTTCTCAATGGCCCTTCCTTCTCGGGGATGAAGAATAAGGGAGAGGATACTGGAGATTGGGATGGCCTAATAAAACCATTAGCCAAATAATTATCCAAGTAGTCTTTTAGATAGCAGTTTTCAGCTTCCGTCAGGGCATATATTCTAGAACAGGGAAGAACTGCTCCAGGTTCTAAATCTATGGTACAGTCATAAGGATGGTGAGGAGGTAATTTCTCGGGTTCTTGCTCACAAAAGACTTCTTCGACATCTTGGTACTCAGGAGGGATTTCCATTGAATTGATGGTGCAAATGGACTCTCCTCCCAAACAAAGCAAAGAAGCTTGTGAAGGTTCTGGGCAGGTAACTTGGTTGTGGTAACAATGTTCTGAACAGTATATCGAGTTCATTTCTACTGTTCGATTTTCCCAGTCGATGGTGGGATTATGCTTAGAGAGCCACAGTAATCCCAACATCATCTGAAATTGCGGAGCATCGATAAGATTAAATTGAATAATTTCACAATGACCATCTGCTTGAATCAGTTCCAACAGTTCTATGTGTCTGGTGATGGGTCCTGAAAAAAGGTTAGTCCCATCCACCGCACAAACTAATTCACTCTTTTCTTTAAGAAGAGCTTTCACCCCAATCTGTTGTGCATACTTGATATCACAGAAATTTCCTGTGGCTCCGGAATCAATCATGATTGCAACCCCAGCAATTTCTCGATTCTGAAACTTAATAGTAATGTGCAACATCAAATGAGGTGCCAACGTTTGCAGAGTGTTCATAATGTGATGGGATTCTGGAGTCATTCTGTCTTCTTGCACTATCAGAGCGACCCCGCCTACTGATGGTTTTGCTCATTTCCCTTCAATGAAATCTTTGGTCTTTTTGGACATTCCTTAACAAAATGCCCAGAAGCTCCATAGTACATACACAACTTCTTCTGCCTACGCTGTTCTTTTTCTTCTTCACTCAAAGGACCTCGTAAAGCTCCAATTTGCATGGGCTCCACCTCAGAAAGGTTAGTTGAGGCCTTTCCAACTTCTCGTCTCGCTCGATCAAACCTTGGGGTTGGAAAACAGAAATCTTTCTTCTTTTCCCCTTTTCGCTCAGACCATCGAAAGTCAATTTCTAAAACCAAATCCACCAGAGCAGATAATTCCGAAAGTCAATTTGAAATCTGTGCTAGAGTATGCTTGATTTCATCTCGCAGCCCACGATAGAAAAGAGCTGCTCTCTTCTCTTCTGGCCAGTTGGTCTCCACAATTAACTTATTAAATTGAGTCAAATAAGTCACCAAATCCTTATTTCCTTGACGTAATTCTAATAACTCATTGTCAGTGGCCTGAGAAATCTTTCTTCTGTCGAAGATTCTTAAAAATTTAGTTTTTAATCGTTCAAAGTCATAGAGGAATGGATCATCTCTAGACACTAAGGGCATCGCCCAGTTGGCGGCATCTCCACTTAAATAGGATAGGATAAAGGCAACCCTGGACTGAGCGTCAGGAAATAAGGTAGGGTGACACATGAAATGAAGGGAAGACTGCATTAAAAAAAGTTGGGCCTTTTGTGGATCCCCTGAAAACCTCTCTGGAGGGGCCAACGGAATTAACAGGGAAACTGAATGAACAACTTGTGCCACTGTTCTTGTGTTAGACTCTGATGTAGAACTATGAGGTGAGGTCAAGGAAATAGGGTTGGTCTCAGCAATTAACCCATTTACCCTTTGAGTGAGTAAAATAGTTTCTTTGCGGAAGCTACTATATCTTGTTTTAAATTCATATTTTCCTCTCTTACCGCCCCTAATTCTCTTTGAATAACCTCCAACATTTCTCCCAGAGATTTTAAACTAAAACCCTCGGCCATTCTGCCTCAGTGGAGTAAACTTTGTGGGCACTTCAATTTGTCAGAAGGTACCTGAATCTCCACGGAAGCAGAAGGGATGATTATTTCCCAACACCCACTCGCCAGTGCAACCCACCGAGTATTTTTGGTAAGGCTCACCAGCAAGGGGGAAAGGGGAATGGGACAGAGAAGAGACAGCTCCAGATGCTGATAGCCCTCTCACTATCGGAATCCTCACTCGGGTACTTCTTCTATTCTTCACTGCAACCCGTATAGATCCCCGGAAGGAGGGAGTACCTAATGCATAGATGAGAAGACAACAAATAAAGCAAACTACTCTAACATACTACTTTTTTATTAATCTCAATCTGAGAATCCTTACCAAGGTTTTCTGGAGGCTTAGCTTCTCTTCTGAGTGGCTCTGAACTAGAGGATTACTTGTCTAATCAGACCACATGAAAATATGCATTATAACATTAGAAACTTTAGTAATGAATGTCAATGTCTTTTTTCTTATCTCTTAAAGGTTTCTCCAAGTCTTTGTTAGCCAACACGGTATCTCCAAGAGAGAGAGTCTTTACAAAATCTGAGGCGCGCAAAAGGAACAGGGGAAGGATAACAAGGGAGAAAAGGAAAGAATAGAATGCCAGAAAGGGAGGAAAGGCGTGACAGTTCAGCAAGTAATTCTGGATGATTTTTGGGAGCTTATTAACTTTCCAGACACAGAAAAATTCAGGTGGTAACTGGAATTCTTGAAGCTGAGATTTCACCCGACTGAGGCAAGGATGCTTGAAGTTTCTTCATACTGGAGAAGGGAGCAAGTGAAGACACTGCTCACTTTCTTCGAGGGAAGCGCGTCTGAGAACACTACCCTCAGGAGGTTGCGCAAAGCAAGTGTAAGGCATAGTGGCTGCGCAGACTGGAACCGCTGCACAAGAGACACAGCTCTAAGTGTCCAGATACTATGAAGTTTTAACTAAATAACTTATCCTGGCATTTTTTGATTGTCCGCTGCCACTAAATATACACTGCAAAGGGAGCGGCGAGAAAAACAATCTCTAGTCAGTGATTTCAAATTGAAGTGCGCAGAGAAGAGCGCATGCACTCTTCTTGGGCCACTAATCTCTCGCGAGAATGTTCTAAGTGAAATGGTTGCAGAGATTCGGAAAACGCAGCAGCCATCTTGCAGTGTCCTGACCCAACCCTACTCTGCAGGTTCTCCCAATGATTGATCATTGGATGTTTAACGAGAATTCTTCTCTTGCTTTGACTCTTCCTTAATTTTCCCTGAGCGAGAGAAACAACGTTTATCTGATTCCTGACAGCCTGTCTCTGCCAGTCCACGTCTGGATGGGTCCAGGGGCCAGGCATTTTGCCCAAAAGTTAACCTACACATCACATTAACTAAAACATCTTGCCTCACAAGGCAAGCAGCTGGAACCTTTGGTGTAATATAAACTTAATACGCTAGGACTCCTCAAACAGAACTCTGAGATGCATACATCCACACAGAGCCTAGCCCAACATCCTATCACATCCCAAAAGACAACCTTTACATCTACTAATCAAAAAACTAACGACCTAAACATTATTTATCTTAACACACTCTCCATGGTTAAACATCAGCTGGAAATATTTCATTTATTGAATACAGACTGCCCAGACATACTGCTCGTGGCAGAGACATGGCTCATGGATGACTTAAAGCCTGACATATTAGCGCCACTTCCAGGAAACTACTATTGCCTGAATGCCAATAGATCTACTGGGAAAAAAGGTGGGGGAGTGGCAGCAATCGGAAAAAAGCACTTGACTTTCACTTCTATTACCTCAATACACATCACCTCAATCGACAGCATTACGATCAAATTGGTCTCCCCTAATGCTTCGCTGGTGTGCGTACTCCTCTATAGACCTTCAAAGCCTTGGCAGGAATTCCCTAAAGGCCTAGCAGATTTCATGTCCTCACTATCTGTTGATCATGCTAAAATGTTACTCATTGGAGAAATGAACTACTGGGCAAATGAGGAAACTGAGAGCAAAGACTCTAAGGACGTGATTGATATGCTACATAGCCTCAATTTCGAACCACATATAACGGTTCCCACGTTTGACCAGGTTTGGTCCATTAACCTCACCATATCCAATATCTATATCTATCTGTGTATATGGACTGCCCACTATTAAATAAAGTTCACCCTTGGTGGAATTACTCTACCTAAACGTATTATTCTCCCAAGGACCATGACTAGAAACTGGAATGGAATAAACACAAACTCCTTCTGCAACACATTAGCATCTAATCCACCCTCTACGAAAGAGAACCTGGATAAATTTGAAGAAGATATTTTAAACTGGCAAAGGATGGCCAGCGATATTCATGCCCCCCTCCAAATAACCAGTTCCACCCATCAGCATGATGCATCAAAATGGTTTTCCGGAGAGTTAAAGACAGCTAAATTAAAAACGCGACAGGCAGAACGGAAATGGCGAAGATCATACATGCCAGATAATAAAGAACTCTTCAGACAAAGTATGCAAGATTATAAAAAATCTATTCTTCAAGTTAAAATAACATTCTTCTCAAACAAAGTGTTAATCTCACAACAATGAAACAAAAGACATTTTCAAACTATCTGCTCCAGACCGAGTAACAATACCGGTCATCCCAACACAGAAATTATGTGACAACCTAAACTTCTTCCTCGTAGACAAAATAAAGAAAATTCAAGCTACTCTTCCCCCTAGTAAATCAGACACGAAACTCCCACCAGGAAATAGGAACCACACTTTTATTTCAACCTTTCCCTGCATCAGCAAAGAACACCTAGCAGAACTAATAATAAAAGTCAAATCTGGCTCCCCGAAAGATGTATGACCCCCTCAAATAAAAAAAATCATCTTCCCGTCCTTCCCAGAAGTGATCCTTTCACTTTTAAATTCATCCCTCACGCAAGGCTATGTTCCCCAACAGCTCAAAAAAGCTGTAGTAATCCCGCTACAAAAAAAAAGGGAGAGGACTCAAAGCTGTTAAAAAAACTACAGACCTATCTCCCTCCACCCCTACCCAGCTAAAATCTTAGAAGCACAAGTAGCAAAACACCTCTGTTCTTTTTTAGAAGAGACAACTTACCTTGACCCCCACTAGGCAGGTTTTCGCCCCTCCCACTCTACCGAATCAGCCATTCTCTCAGTGGACGATATGAGGAATTTTGCAGATGAAGGCAGCATCCAAGCACTGGTCCTGCTGGATCTATCCGCGGCATTTGACACTGTGGATCATAGCATTTTGATTAATCAAATTGCCGAAGGAAGCTTAAAAGGACTAGCCCTACAATGGATGAAATCCTTCCTGAAAGACCGCACCCAGTCAGTTTGTCTCTCCCCATACTGCTCATCTAAAGTTCACGTGAACAGTGGAGTACCTCAGGGTTCCTCCCTGTCCCCTCACCTCTTTAGCCTCTATATCTGTCCTTGATAAACACTCTCCAGCCGAAGAAGGTGAAAATATATAATTACGCTGATGACATGCAACTGATTTTCACCATCGATGAGACACTGGACTTGAGGGAATTCTTTCAAAATACTATGCTGTACATCAGAGACTGGATGAACAGCAATCGGCTAAAACTCAACTCTTGGAAAACCGAGATAGTCATAACCAACAACAAAATAAACCGCTGGAGCAACGCCTTTTGGCCAACAGAGATGGCCCCCCCCTGCCCCTAGGACTGCAGTAAAAAGCTTAGACATCCAGATTGATAATTCTTTGTCCATGAAACCTCTTCCTGTTACAATGTTACATCTTCCTGTTTCCTCCAACTTAGGAAAATCAGGAACATTTGGAGATTCTTTTCAAGGGAGGCTAGCATCCAAATCATTATTGAGTTAATCTTATTTAGAATTGACTACGCAAACGCTCTATACTTGGAACTCCCCAAAAATCTAAATTATAGACTCCAAATAGCACAAAACCAAGCAGCAAGAATCATTTTTCAACTACCACGACACTGCCACATTAAACCATTAATGAGGAAGTTACATTGGCTCCCAGTGACCCAACAAACCATATTCAAAACAGGCTGCATAATCTTCAAATCTACAAATGCCCCAAGTACATATCTACTAAAATTCAAAAATATTTACAGAAACGCAATCTTAGGTCCACCCAAATGAATCTTCTAACGACCCCAAGATTCAAACGAAAGAGACTTGGAGGGCTCTGCTTCTTGGTTCAAGGTCCTCAGGTCTGGAACTCACTTCCTACTCCAATTAGACTAGCAGACAACTACACGTCCTATATAAAAATGCCAAAAACCTGACTATTATCTCAGGCATACAGTAGCTAAATACTTGTTCTGATGATGGCTTTAACCTAGCTCCAAGAGACCTTTCGGTGAACGTGCACTATATAAATGGCCTATAACATAGCATGATATAACATCTCAAATACAAAGTCCTTAAATCCAATGGTATATGCAGCAGACACAAAGAGTGATCCTTTCAGCTCCAAATCCAAATGAAACGTGACCAAGAGAAATACAAAGCACTGGGAGGATCCTGCTGGACAGGAACAGGAAGTTGGAGACTCTGGGTCACTTCCTCCCAGTTGGAAAAAAAGTATTAAAAAAAGAACACTACTCACACAAAAAAACAATGCCAAATGTCCATTTGAGGTTTTTTACTCCAAATCAGCATTTTGTGAAGATTTGGATGTTTCTCAAGGAGAGAATCTTCCCGAAATTGCAGCCGCGGTAGATCCTGCATGTTTGGGAATGTGTACAGCTGAAAACTTTCGCTGGAAGTGGCTGGCGCGCCCGAATGAAGTGTTGGTGACCGCAAACTCTCTCGGGAGCATGCAGCCGGCTAGCAAATCTTGTGGCAACTGCAATCAGCTCTGAATATCTCATGGGCAGTCGTGAGCTAGAGGACTTTTTGAGCATGCTAACAAAAAAAAACTTGTGCAGAGTTTATCAGCAACTTCTTCGCGGAGTTGCCGAATTCCACAAACTCCGCGAGCAGAGCAGTTTTACTCCCAGACCTAGTTTTTACATTCACAAAGGGAAGATTTTCCAAAAGGAACCTCTTCCCCTTTGCAGATGGGTTACCACATACTTTGTGGAAATGGTAACCTATCAATCATTTGTGAACAATATTGTGATCGCAAGCAATTGATACCTAGCATTATGAATTGCCATTTGGAAGGGATGCTATAAGCAGGCCCATTCCTAGTTGCAATTTATTGTGCATTTCTAAACCAATTTTGCACTTCTGTAAGTACTTTAAATAATTGCAAAATGGGGTTAGAACATTTAAAAAACCTATTTAGTGGTCACAAACCCAGTAATTTAGCAAATTGCAGATTTGCAACCACTTAATGGCCCCTAAATTATAATATCCTCACTCCGCATAGGAAAATGCAAAAAAATTCAAAGTGATTTCCTGCTTGGTTTTTAAAATAAATCTGATATAATGGTGAAATCAGATTTTGATAACTGAAACAGAAAAGTACATTTATAAAAATTTACTTTAGGCTGCCTGAGACAGAAGTTGCATAAATCCAGTTCTGTTAGTCATAAGCACTCTAGAGCTGGAATACCCATCCTTTGCTGACAAAGTAAACAACCCTGGCTCAGGGGACAGTGGCCTACCTCTATGTCTAGGAAATGCCAATCGGTGTTAACTGCTAACCACGTAACAGCAATTAGCTGTCTGGGAGTGGACTGGAACAGCTGACAGAACAAAGGGCAGCTTTAGCACTACCTCTTTTGACTTAGAGATGCCTATGAAGGTTTCTCATATTTAATCCCAGAATGCTTTCAAAGAGCCAGGCTCCTGTCACAGAAGGTGGGATAATCAGTTTTGACTCTGTCCGGAAGGAGGGGACCTCATGTGAATAGGGGAGTGGCACAGGAGCTAAAGTCAGCCCTACCCGGTGGCAGCTGGATTTTTGCCACCTTAAAACAGGGGCTCATGGGTAATTTTGCAGTAAACAATGTGGAAGTGTTGTGAAAGGCAGTGGGGGGCTTGTGAGGAAATATTTGGGGCTGGTGGTGGAATTTTTTCAATCACTTCATGTAACAGCCTCGATGGTTATAGTTTTGACCACTACATGTTCTGTGCTTAAAATTGCAATAAAAACTGATGCAAACATTTAAAGAATTCCTTGCTTGAGTCCGTTTCTTCCAGCAGGAGTCAAGAATCTTCTTCCAGCAGGACCTTCTTCCTCAAATGGAGTCTTCCCATGTCTAGTAATGATCTGCATAAAACACGTCAAACCCCTAATCACAGTATAGTGAACCCCAGCTAGGAAAACCCTACAGAGTAAGATTGCACTATCTGCTCCTTGAATTGTGTCCAGTATATTGAGCAAACACTGGAGGCCTCACTCAGACATCCTTTGCCAGCAGGTGACAGTGTCAAGTGAATGTATGTCCCTGACCCACATTCTGCTCTGCAGCAGAAGCCAATTCTCTACATTGGGAACCCCATCCCAAGCCGTTAAGGCTCAGCTCTGTGGCAACCCTCTTCATCAGAAAGCCCAATAGGGGGCCAAACACAAGGAATGGACAAAAAAAAAAGAATCCTGATGCCAAGAGGGCCCAGCTGACTACTGAGGGCTAGGTCCTGCAAGACTCCTAACTGGAAAGAGATTTAGTGCCTATAAGTCCACACAGGAGAGAGAGGGCTGCAAGACTGACTAGGAGGACATTTGCTAAAATACTGAAAAAGGTGGGACTTTGTAATTTTTGACCCCAGAGGATCAGTGTTGGATTTGTCCCTTTCTGGAGGGTCATCCCCATACTTTTGCCTTCACCCTCCTATTTTCTGAACCCATTTTTGTTGGGTTTCATGACTCTGCATACTTTCCCACTGCTAACAAGTGCTAAAGTGCTGGTGCTGTCACTCTTAAATATGGAAAAAATGTGGCTAACATCCAATTGGCACCTTTAGTTTACTTTTATGTCCTTAGTAAAGTGGAAACACATGTACCCAGGGCTTGTTAATTACTAGTGGGTCTGCAGCACTGATTGTGCCATACACTTAAGTAGCCTCTTAAACATGTCTTGGGCCTGCCATTGCAACCTCCTGTGTGGTCAGCTTAAACTGCCTTTTTGACCTGGCAAAATACACTTTTAGCCCAGCCTAAAACTTCTTTTTTAATACATAGAAGTCACTCGTAGGGTAGACTCTAAACAGCCAAGAGGGAAGGGTGCAGTGGATTTGAAAAGTTTGACATGTACTTTTAAGTTTTACATTCCTGGTAGTGAAATACTCTTAAATTCATTTTTCACTACTGCAAGGCCTACCTCTCCCATATGATAACAATTGGTTTACTTTTCACATTTAATAAGTAATAACTTTCAATTGGGAGCAGGTAGGAATATCTAGTTTGGTGTCTAAAGAATTGTTATTTAAAGCCCTCTATGTCCTAATGGATTTAAAGTTTTAATTTAAAAAATGCCACTTTTAGAAAGTTGTCATTTTCCTGCCCTAATCATTTAGTGCCTGCAGTCTGCTACTGGGGGAAGTTGGCAGTTGGACTTTGTTTATTCATCCCAGACCACCACAGAATAGAGGGATTAGGGGTACCTGGATGGGCCGTCAACTGACAGAATGGGGGGCACAGCCCTACGTGAAACTCCATAGGCTGTGCCCTGCCTTCACACTAAGGACATGTCACCACTGCATTGTTCATGCAGTGAGCTTGAAACCAGGACAATGGAGACAGGAAACTTCAATGTCTTCAAAGGGAAACCTCTAGAAACTTTCCCTGTTCCAAAGTGGGCACCAGGTATGAATATTTGACCCTCAGACACAACTCTTCAGTTCACTTTCTGGACCTGTGGAAGGATTCTCAGAATTCTGCCTGCTGTTGTGGCCTGCTATGTACTCCACAAGACTGCTTTGCTGAACCTGGAAGAATTGCTTTGCTGCCTGGAGACTACTTTGAACCCTCAGAGTCTTGACCTTCTGCTTGAGCCCTGTCTCATCACTTGAACTCAGGACTACCAGAGAGATTTCATGGCCTAGTTGGCTGGCCTCCTTAACAAGAGCCTCAGGGATAGAAAAGGCTCCAACAATCTTGAACCTGCACCTGCCCCCAGCTTGAGTGAGTACTAACATGCTAAGTGGTGCCCCTCCAAACCTGAACCTTTGGTGGGGTGCTAAATGTGCCCAGATAGCCAAAATCCAAAACTTAGGACCTAGAACATTTGGGCTAAAACTGCTCACAGAACCGAGAGAAGACCGAGACCACTCTGGTTGTCTATCTGCCCAAGGTGCTTCGGAGGTAGGCCTGCTTTTGCAGCAGCTCTTTTTGCGTTCTTCTCTGCAGAAGCAAATCCTGTTTAGTGATCCTTCGGCATAGGAGTATCTTACCTCCCGGAACTCTCTTCGGCTACAGTCTCGGTAGTATGCCTGATTGTGCGGCAGCTCTTTTTGCGTTCTTCTCTGCAGAAGCAAATCTTGTTTAGTGATCCTTCGGCATAGGAGTGTCTGGCCTCCTGGAACTCTCATCACCTACAGTCTCCAGTTTTGTCCCGCTGGAGATTTTCTGCTTCCAAAATAGAGGCTTAGGGCCTCATTTATGGGGATTTGGCATTGGGCAGCTCAGCAAGTCACCTTGTTGCACTGCCTTATATGAAAGTGAAATGGCAGTAATGCTCCGTATTTATCCAGTACAATGCATTCCTGTCTTTTCCCCCTACGTTGGCGCCATTTCAGCAGCCTACCACCATCTCGGACTCCCTTGTACAATGGTGCGAGGGTGCCTGTGTTATTGGCAAGATTGTTTAAGTGCAGGAATGAGTAATCCATTGAGGTGTGTTCCTCTTTCTCTGAGTGCTGCAAAAATGCAGCAGCAATAGATTGATAAACGAGGAAAAATAACGTTATTTCTCCTCATTACACCTCACCACAAGAGGCGCAATCCTCAGGTTTACAAATCTGGGAAAGCATCAAAATCCATTGTTGTTGCATGGGAACACCCACTGCAACACCCATGGAACACCTCCCTAGGGCAGAGTAAGGCAAAGCAGCAATGTGCACTGCTTTGCCTAGCTCCATATCTATGAGGCCAGTCAAAGCCATGCAAAGTGGATTTTTGTGACATCATAAATATGATTTGGTGGTTTGCCCCTCCGGAGCATCACAAAAAGTGACGCAGCATTAGCACAAGGGGCTCTTAAATATGCCCCTATGTCTGAACATAGAATTCGCCCCCGCAACTTTGTCCAGCGGCTCCCCGACACTGACGCTCACTCCTCAGACACTGCCTATGGCCTTGCCCTCCTAAACTTTACCTTATCGCAATGTTTTGCTGAAAATTTCATCTAAGTCCACAGGTAAACTCAGACTGGTCCCAATTCAGTTTTTGTATCCGACTCTGTCATATTTTTCGACTTTGGTCTGGTCTGGTCTGGTGCGGCTATATGTCTGTGGTTGGCGATTTGATCTTTTAGGCACTATTTTTAACCTTAAACTTTAAAAATGTATAACTCCAATTCTACTGATTGGTGTATATGTTGTTTTGGTGTCAAACAATTTATGAAAATGTACTACATTTTTCTAAATTGGTATGGGATTTTTTTACTGCAGTTTTTTCGATTTATTGCTGTTTTTGTGCTGCATAAATATTGTACACATTGCCTCTAAGTTAAGACTGACTATGTTTGTTTGCAAGCTACCAGAGGGTTAAGCACATGTTAATTAGGAGATGTTTTATGGTTTACCCTGAAAAGGATTGTGGCTGATGCTTGAACAGGGGTCACCCCCTTCAACCAACGATCCAATTTCTCACAATCTGGACTGGATGTGAAAGCGTGCCCTGGGAGGTTGCACCCTAGGTGATCAAAAAATCCAGGTTTGTCCTACCTGGAGCTTTTGCTGCACTGAAAACTGGTTCATCTGGATCTTGCGTCAAAAGTATCTAGAGTTGGAAAGCCTTGCACAGCTATCGCTTCCATTCATGCCCAGCTGGAGGATTTCAACTTCCAAAAGTGATGAAATCCAAAGGTAAAACTTTGAAACGGAGCAAGACAGCAAATGTTTCTGTTTCTGTTAGACCAAACAAAAAGACACTGTTCCTGAGGCAGGGTGTAACGTATCACCCAAAACCCATAGAAAGAAAGATAAAGAAGAAAAAGAAACCTAGGTGTAATGGAGACCCACTAGTTGGAGGGAAAGAACTGGTCTTGCCTCCTGTTGCCCTCACACACCCCGAAGGATGTCATGCTTCATCATCGGGCATTTGCTCCTCGTCGGGCCGGCGCTTCAATGCCCCACTGGTCCCACAAACGGTCACTTTATCGGAGATCTTTTAGGAGGAATGCCGGATGGTGCCTGCGGGTATGTGGGGTGTGGGTCCTACAAAGAGGGGAAAAGGTACGTGCTACGTGAATTAAAAACTGTCCAGGGGGTTACAAAGGGGGGTAATACCCATAGTAAAGTGAAACCCCGTGGGTAGAGTGTGTTACCCCATCAGGCTCAATTTGCCTGGGTGTAATAAGTCGGTCAACATGTTTCGTGCCCTTGTTGCCACAGGGGTCATTGGCGCTTCTTCAGGACCAGAAATGACAAAATGTGGTGAAGTGCACGTGAATTGAGAATAAAAACAAATACCCTCAGAGTAAATTAAGGCGGGCCAGCGAACGGTCTGAACCTACAGTGTGGCAAATAGTTAAAACCGCTCCGGATCAAAACCTAGGAGAGAAAGACAAGATAGAACACAAAGAAAGTGCATTAGTCCAACTTGAAGCAACATAGTGTGCCACAATCGTGTGCAGATCATACCACAATCAAAAGACACCAGAGATAAGGCAACCCGTAGTGGACCGTACAACCCTCTGTGGCATCCCAGATCTGTCCCCCGGCGAAGCCGAACATGGAGAACGCCAAGAGACTGCTCATCACTTGGACGGCCCCGACAGTGACCGCCAAAGGTACCTAAAAGGGTGCATAGCCACAATATGGGGAAGCCTCAGATTCATTATTTTGTACCCACATAGGCAACTAGTCAAATGTGTGGCAAGTTTTGGTGAACCCCCTCCATTCGTGTGGGAAGGGCCCGAGTGTCAAGGCGGTATGAAATTTGCATAACCGCGATACACTGCTCCCCCAGAGAGGCCACGTACAGAACCCAAGACCCTAGCTGTTACATCACGAGACTCACATTCAATAATAATGATTCAATCCCTTACCCATCACTATCAGGAGAAATGATCCAATGGCTAGAGGCGATGGACACCCACACCTTGTCGGGCTAAGGGAGGAAACAATATAGGAAACTGTCATAAGCAGACAGACACACGAACTACCGAGGCTGCCGTAACCCCGAGCACGGTGTGCCCATACTTATAAAAACACACACGCTCCTTACTTACAAACTCTTATGGGTGCTGATTCCAGAGCACCTACCCCGTCCATGCGCCTGCCGAAAGAGAATCAAATAAGGCAAGGCACGGACTAAATAGTGTAGGTAATTGGTGCCCGGGGCGGCTTCACCTTCCGGGACGCAATGTCGTGCTGATTAAATGCACGCATGCATAGGTACAAGCTCGAAATGCGCGTGCGTCCAAAGGGAAAACTAGTCCCCAGCGCCTGTGTATGGGTGTGTTGGTTGAAGGCAATGTTATCATAATAGTTAATACTAACAGTCACCGTGGCGCCAAGCGCATATGGATTAGTCAAATCAGGCGTAGGGGTTCCAATATAAAGATAACAATCTCTCTGCTGTACGGTTCAATACCCCTCTAAACTTGTGATAATATTACGGGGTATCATGCCAGTTACATCCAATAAAGGGCCCCTCATTTATCCCACACTCGGGGGGTATCCAGCCACAATGTGGGTGTCATGGCTGGTTCACAAACAGTCTCCCAATGAAGTGGTTGCCACATCTTGTGTGTGAAAAATAGAAGAAAGAGGGGATAGGAAAGAGATAAGGTCCCTCGGCTGAGCCGCCTTGCTACAACTGTATCAACCACAACCAAGAAAGAGGGGGGGACCACGGAGCCGATTATGGTCCAGTGTCCATGCTCCTCAAACATAATAATTAGACCAAACAAAAGGACACTGTTCCTGAGGCAGGGTGTAACGTATCACCCAAAACCCATAGAAAGAAAGATAAAGAAGAAAAAGAAACCTAGGTGTAATGGAGACCCACTAGTTGGAGGGAAAGAACAGGTCTTTCCTCCTGTTGCCCTCACACACCCCGAAGGATGTCATGCTTCATCATCGGGCATTTGCTCCTCGTCGGGCCGCCGCTGCAATGCCCCACAGGTCCCCCGAAGGGTCACTTTATAGGAGATCTTTTAGGAGGAATGCCGGATGGTGCCTGAGGGTATGTGGGGTGTGGGTCCTACAAGGAGGGGAAAAGGTACGTGCTATGTGAATTAAAAACTGTCCAGAGGGTTAAAAAGGGGGGTAATACCCATAGTAAAGTGAAACCCCGTGGGTAGAGTGTGTTACCACATCAGGCTCAATTTGCCTGGGTGTAATAAGTCGTTCAACATGTTTCACGCCCTTGTTGCCACAGGGGTCATTGGCGCTTCTTCAGGACCAGAAACGACAAAATGTGGTGAAGTGCACGTGAATTGAGAATAAAAACAAATACCCTCAGAGTAAATTAAGGCGGGCCAGCAAACTGTCTGAACCTACAGTGTGGCAAATAGTTAAACCGCTCCGGATCAAAACCTAGGAGAGAAAGACAAGATAGAACACAAAGAAAGTGCATCAGTCCAACTTGATGCAAAATAGTGTGCGACAATAGTGTACACATCATACCACATGTTTCTGACCACAAGGAGCAGACCCTTGAGCCAGCTCCTCCCTCACCACGTGATCAACAGGCCTTCCTGACTCTGTTGATAGCATTCTCCATGCTACCACTTGTGTCCACGCATTGCCGCTCTCGCAGCTCCCGCCTCTATTTACTGTGCTTATTCTGTTTACTCATTAGCCTTAACTTGTCTTCATTGCCCTTAGTTTCTCTAAATAGCCGTAAATGCCTCTTTTGTAAGAGTCTCATTCTGTATCACTGCTGTCATGATTTACATTGTTTAATATAGTAAAGAAGCACCACTGTTACAAATTCTCTGTCATCTTGGTATTTGATACTTTGCTGCCAGCATTGCTCTACTTGCTATTTTACTGAACTAGCACACCTCTCCGCTCACTCTTTTCCCACTGTTTTTTGCAACTACTGCTTCCCACCATACAGTGCCCCTCGCTCCTCAGAGGACCTACTCTGCTGGAGCAGTGTTGGCACACCAAAAGCAAGCTTGTCTGCACCCGTTCATGCCTGGACCATGTAGTGATGGGAACCCTGACCTCCCGTGACTCACATATACACCATTTCTGAACTCTGAGCCCTGGACCCTGTACTCTACAACAACAACTGCTGCTGAACCTCCCCTCAAGCTGCAGCAGGACATGACACTTACTGGAACTGTGTCTTCTCTTGCAACACTGGAACACCTGCATACACAATGAGAATCACCACTACGCTGAACCTGACTGCTTCGGCACATCTCCGCTGCTGCCTGCTCAACACACAATCTCTCTGCAAGCATGCCACCGAGATTTAGGATGCCATTAACTCCCTCACCCACAACATTATATTCCTCACCGAGACCTAGCTCAATCCAGCATCCATTATTGAAATCCCCTCAGCAAGGCCTGATGGCTACAAAATAGCACACCGAGACTGCATCAACAAACATAGAGGTGGCATTGCCATCATCCACAAAGAAACCATCCACTGCACCACCTCTGTGGATGACACCACCCCAATCATGGACCACCTCAACTTCCAACTCCACACCGACGGAATACCACCATTTGAGGCACCATCGTCTACAGGATACCAGGTCCCTGCTGCAGCTTCTGCAACGCCATCCTCGAATTCATTGCCCCACTTGTCATTGACTCTAAACACTAAGGGGCATATTCACAAGGAGCTATCACCGAATTAACAGCACTTTATCTCAGCCAAACTCGTGATAAATTCACCTCCCCATTCACAAGCCGGTGTTAACAGCCCACAGCACCAGTTTACCCGCGATAGCAGCCGCAAAAAACATCACCACAGAGGACCCCCGCAAATATCGCTAATGAGATGCAGAGTAGGCGTTCCTGTGACAAAAGCCGAGACAACAGCACACCTCAACATTCACAATGACCGGCCACATCCGCGATAAAAACACAAAACAGGCGTGTTAGCACCAGGAAATCTACACCTGCTCTGACCTGGTGTAAAGTCGGACGGCAGCCAGCACCACAAAAGGGAGCACAGCCGAGGGCCACATCCGAAGGGCAACAGATGCCATGGAGCCACTCATCATGCGGCCCGGACACCCAAGAGGGCCACAACACCACCGACACCACACCCAGGCCCGCAACACCCCCCCCCCCGGGACCACCCCCAACCCCGGACTAAGAAATTGCACACCAACACCACGAATCCCAAAACAAACATTTTGCCTGATGTCGCACAAGCAGGAAAATAAACATACATGCGTGGCCAGAAAATGGAGAATCAGTCATACAGCAATGCAATCACCAACACAAAACACCATACAAACAAAAGCAGAAACAACCCTTAGGATGAGTCCTAGCTGCTCCTCACTGGACAATCCGTAGCACACAGCCTGGAAGACCAAATCCAAGAGAAGAAGGTGAGCCATGCGCCCAACAAAGGAAAGAGAGGGAGAGAGCGAGGGAGAGAGACGGAGTGAGATAGCACAAGCAGCGCAAGGCCGATTGGGCACCTGGCTCCACATGCCAACATGTGTGTGTGCATCGCCATCCGTACACCATGAGCCCAAGGCCGTGTCCCAATCTCAGCGCCAAAGCCACATCACATTCCAAAAACGCAAGTAGCAGTCAGACAAACATCAGGGTTGAAAGCACCATTGTCCCAATGCAGAATGCGGGAGGACACCTGCACCTCTGACCTTGGTCCAGAACGCGCCTGAAACACCCTGACAGAGATGCAATGGCAGATGGGGACGACTCCCACACCATGCATTCCGCAAATGAACCATCCGACTCATTCGCAGCCCACACACAGAAGCCCCTGTCTGTGGTACCCCGCATGGGATGCCCTTGACACTCACGGAAACAGCAACCCATAACCCACAACGTTGCACACACATTCGAATCATTGCTCAGAGCTGTGGCAAATCCTCCACACAACTGCCACAGTCCAGAAGAGTGCCAGTTCACGAGACGCACCAACGCAATGGTAGACCATACCCGGCACATGCACAACCCCCGTCACGTGAAACAGTACTGTGCACGTATGCTGCATTTACTGGGCGCACTGCCACTGGCAGTGCTGCGGATCAGTTACAGGCTCAGCTTCCGCATTGCCCACGTCACCTGCATCCAGCCCTGGTTCCACTGCCGAACATACACATTCGAGTGTCCCATGGATGTCTGCCTATACAACACAACTGTTGATGAATTGGACTAAGACTCGTGTCTGCGCCCCCTGTTGGATCACGAACAGGAGTGTAACCGAGACAGCCGTGCACGGGATGCCTTGACATACTGCGTATGTATTGGTAGTTGTGCATGGGAGATTGCACAATTTCTCGTGTGCAGTGACCACATCGAGGCGCTCCCCTATTGGGCTGTGTTGCGGATCGGTGAGACGGCGTGGGCTGAGCACATCTGCCCGGACCACCTAATGGATTGGCTCACCCTGGTGTTCCTTGAACACGACAACGACGTACTATTGGAACACATTGCACATGAAGCTGCACGGGCATTCATGGACGAGTAACTACGTTCCTGCAGCCACATCCGATTGCCACCCACAGCACCTGGCCCAACAACTTGTTGCATCGTGGGGATTGCTCACATATCCCAACACAACAGAGGACACGTCTGCCTTTGGTCGGGCTCTGGATGCATGTGCGTGGAATAACGCGTGTGTACACACACTTGTGCAAGGTGATGCAGGTCCATGGTCGGAGCAACACAGCATAGTTTGGCAACGTTGCCAATTCGGACACACTGCTGGGGGAGAGCACACACATGGCAATGGAGCACGACATGTGAACCTGTCGGACACTCACACCTGATCACTGTCAGCAGAGCAGACAATTGGCGCACACCGGAGGCAGAGCAACATGCAGATCCCACGTGCAGTGAGTCGTGCCCCCCACACGGGGCAATTGGCAGACGACAAACAACACATGACTCATCCAGCAAGGCAAGGTGGGCTGTGAGCGTTGCCATCCATGATGAATGTTGCCCATTTCAGCCCCAACATTTTCTGAACCTCGACATGTACCTATGCTGTGTGTAAGTGTCTCAAGCATGTCCCTGCCTGTCGTGGCCGTTGCCTCATCCGTACTGACATGCACATGCCAATAAAGCCTATGCCACTCCACTGGTGTCTAACTGTGAGGTGTGTTGTCTAGATTGTCCACTCGTGTGCCACAATGAGCCTCGTCCCAACACAGGGAGGAACTGACTGACGCATGTGCAATAGGGGTGTGTCCCTTTGGCAAGCTCCGCCTCTGTGAGCCAGACATTGTTTTTGGATAGGTGCTGGACGACATGTGCACTTACATGACTCCAGCTATGTGTGTATGGTGTCCAACCTCTGACCATGTGGAGCAATGTCATACATCACAACAAAATGTGTCCACACAGATATGTGTAAGTCGCTATGCGACATGAAGTTCTCCTATCACAGGTGGTGTGGGATACCACTCCTGGCCTGCCACCGTTTTGGTCACTCCTACACATGGCCCTATTGAACACATGGGCGTGTGCCTACGTTGGGGTGCTGTGAGATTGCTGTTGATGTGCAATGGGGACACAGCTAGTACTGACCTTCACAGTCATCCAATTGGCCATGTGTCTCAGGGATAGACATGCGCATAGATGTCAGTTACCAGGGTGTACCTTCATGTGCAATCATCGTCCCCACATCCAGCCATACTTCCATACGTGAGTGAACATAGTGATGACACATCTGTGTGATTTAGAATGTTTTATTCACATTCAGGTGATTGACGGAGCTGGAGCTGTACCTGGCCATCCAAGCCTACATCACATGGAAGCCCAGTGGTGGGCCAACCAGAGTCCTTTGCGGATTGCACAGTGATTGGGAAGAGGGAGAGTGCAGTCCGCAGCAGGATTGCTGTGTGATTGGCCAGCGGTGAAGAAATGGCAGTCCGTGTCGGGGTCCGGGTGAATGTCGCAGGGTGTTCCGGAGGTCAGTAGGAGGTATTTCCCAGGGCATGATGCATAGGTCATGACCAGGCAGGGACAGGCCATATGGCGGTGATGGATGCTACTGCCTCCTTCCTCACACAGTAGTTCCCATCCCCTTCTCACTCCCCTGATACGGGTTCTGTGTCCGGTGTGTGTGGCGGGGTGATGGCTGCATCGCTGTGTGCCCCTGACACATCAGACTGCGTAGGTGATGGGGCAGCATCACAATGTGCCACGGATACATCAGGGGTCGGAGCTGTGTGTGTCGGTGTTCCCGCTGCAGTCATCTGGGAACGGCTCAGTGGCAGCATTGGCAAGTTGGAGTACTGCAGGGCGTTGCTGTTCCCAGCCACTACTCGCTGGTGTCCAGCCGTGGCAGACATCCTTCCAGCCTGCATCTGCTCCATGGTGTCCATTGCCCTCCGCATCTGTGCCAACTCTGTGCTGTCATGGCTGGTGCCTGTCTGACCAGACAGTTTCTGCATTAGACTCATGGCACCAGCGAGGTTAGCCAAGGTCTGTGGCGGAGCATGGTGCGTACAGGGGGTGTCCGCTAGGGACTGTACGTGTTCCCTGATGGGACTCAGACACCCACGTATGGCATCGAGTTTGGCTGCCACAAGCTCGAAACCCACCCGCAGCTGATGAGCCAACTCCACCTGGCAACCCAACACACGCCGTTGGAATTCCATGTATTGGTCGGGTGGTCCTGGGAGACAGCCGTGGTGGTGTGTATTTCCTGCTGTGTGGTCTGTGCAGGTGGTGGGCCACCTCGAGGCAGCTGGCCTGGCCTGCTCCTGGGTGTGGGGTGCAGAGGCTGTCCAGCATCCGTTGGAGGGTGTCTTGACATGTATGCAGGTTGTCCTCTTCATCATCAATGGTGGGATGTGTGGTGTGCTCTGCAGGGGGTGTTGTTTGTCCCTCTGCAATGTAATGGGGAGATGCAGGTTAACATGTATGGTGATGATTTGCAGATGTTCACATTCAGACTGCATGCCAATGTACATTGTGACTGTTTTGGGGGAGCTGGCTATTTGATGGCAGTCAGTGTGTTTTTCGACTACATGACGGATGTGTGGTAGTACCCGTACATTATCATCACACAGTGTCAGGTAATGCCAGATGTGGGTGGACAGTTACTACGCACAAGCGGAACCTGTTGTGGGCTCTGTCCTGTGGTCCTGGTATTGCACTTTGTACCACATTGCCTTCATTGCGGATGTCCTGTGATTGCTATGTGAGTGTGCTGCATTGTGGGGGAGTTGCCCCTGCATCTCTGATTTCGTGTAGCCTTCTCCCTTTGAGGTGGGGTGCCTTTGAATTGTGTGCTTTTCGGGGCCTGATTTGCTTTTGACTTGGGTCATGTGTGCTCGCGGACTGTTTTTGTGGCCTGGTGCATTGTTCGTCTGCTGCGTGTATTGTAAGGCATGGGTTGTGGGTGCACGTGGACACGTTGGAGTGTGACCTACTCCTTTACGGATGTGATCCGCACTTGGCTACCTCCATGTAGTTTCGTGGGCCATGTCATTTTTTGGGGCAGCTGCCATGCTTTCGGACATGCAGTGTTACTTGCATAGTCAGTGTGGGTCATGGAGCCACTGCTTTGCTGGATTCAGCACATGTGCATGGGTCGGTTGTGATATTGGTGATAGGGGGGGCCCCTCTGTGCACATTGTGGATGGGGGCCTACTTGGCGTTTCTATGTGTGCTGCAGTGTGCCAAGTCATTCAGGGACATGTTCCCCGGTCATTGTGGGTGTGCTGTGTGCTGCGCGTAATTGTGCATGTGTGCCATTGTGCCCATCTCCCGCTGCCCCCCCGTCCCTAGTCGTTACTCACCCTGTTGCTGTTGGGTCAGGTCGTATCGTGCTGTGTCCAGGCCCCCCAATCCTGCCACCGTCTCCTCACTGCTGACTGTGGCCACCATTTGCTCCAGCTCATCCAGCTCCTCCTGTGTCGCAGGACTCCCACCTCCAGTCGCTATTGCTGCCTCCCTGTTGGTGGCGATCTTATGTTTGGTCTGCCTTTTCAGATCATGCCAGCGCCTCTTGACCTCCTCCAATGACCTCCTGGACACTCCGACTGCATTGACTTTGATGACGATGGCCTGCCATATTTCGGTTTGGGTTGCCAGTGCCGCAGTGGAGGTGCCGAACAGTTGTTGATGGTGTTCGGTCACCCCCGTGACGATGATCTGGTCTTCCTGCGGACTGTACCAGGTCTTCCTCTTCCTCTTGTCCTTGCCCTTCCCCGGAAGCGGGGTTCCTGGATGGTCCTCCGTAGGGCTTGTGGTGTTCGGCTTGTCCTCTGCACTCGGTCCGGGTGCATGCATGTTCCTACGCAGTTTGAATTGTTTTTGGGCTTTTTTTTTTTCTTTTATGGTGCTTTTTCCCGCCGGCCGCGTGGGATTTACAGGCCTGTGGCTGGTGTTCGCTGATTTCTGTACCGCGATTGGCCTCATCGCATGATTTCTCGCGTTTCGCATTTTTTCGGCGTGGCGTTGATTTTCACGCTGTCATTTGATGCGTTATCTGGTGACTATCGCATGGTACCGCCTTGCTGTGAATTCCACATTGACACAGGGTTATTTTCCCGTGATAGGCTGCGTTATTGAAAGTTGAGTTACGCTACTCTTGCGGTAGTTATCACACGTTCTTGTGAATATACCCCTACATTTTCCTCTGAAACCTCAATTTTCACCTCTACAATGACATCAACCTCCTCAAAAGCATGGGCAACATCATTCTCACCCAGCTAGTCACCAACCCCACTCACATCGGAGGACACACACTCGACCCTATCTTCACAGCAAGCGACAGAGTCAAGTACATCCACATCACTGAGCTTACTCGGACAGGTCATACCATTGTACACTTCAGCAACACAGGACCCCCCTGCACCACCACCAAGCCGCCCAGCACCACCATTCAAAACTGGAGCAAAGTATCTTCGGGCCAGTGGTCCAACACCCTCAACACCTCCCGCCGTGGCACACTGCAGCGAACCTAGAGCAGGCTGTCAAGAAACTCTCCACATGAATCACAGATTGCCCCTGTCAAACCCACCAAACTTATGAGATCTTCCAAATAGGCCAGTTGGTACACCACGGAACTGAGAACCACCAAGCAAAACTACAAGCTCCTTGAAAGGAAATAGTTCACCAGCAAAGAGCCCACAAACCGTGCATCTTTCAAGACCTCCCTCAACCTATATATCCAACTGCTGAAAGAGATGAAAAGGAGCTCCCTTGCCAACAGAATCAAAGCTAGTTCTAACTACAGCTAAAAACTCTTCAACGTCGTCAAAGAATTCTCCAACCCATCAGCCACCAAAAACATCATTACCCCTTCCAAGGAATGCTGTGACACCCTGGTGGACTTCTTCCACAACGAGATCTCCAATATCTACAAAAACTCCAAACCCCAATCCACCACCGCCAACACTCTCAGCCTCCTCACTCGACCAAGACACGAACCCCAACCCCATGCTCACCACCTGGAATCAGCTCACCACTGACAACATAACAGCCATCATGAGCTACATCCACTCAGGAGCACCCATGGAACCCTGCCCCTGCTACATCTTCAACCTCAGGAGCAAGATTATCTATCAGCAACAAACTCACCACCATCTTCAACAGATCCGTCACCACACCACCTTCCCTTAAGAATGAGAACCCCTTCTCAAGAAACTTTCTGCTGACCTCAGCATTCTCAAGAACTATTGTCCCATCTCCCTGGGACCTTTTCCCACCAAAGTCTTCGAAAAAGCCCTTAACCGCCAACTCATTGAGCACCTGGAGAGAAACAACCTTCTGGACATCTCAATCCAGATTCTGCTCTAACCACAGCAGTGAATCTGCCCTGATTGCTGCCACAGACATCAGATCAGGTCTTGACCAGTTAGAAACAGTGGCCCTGATCCACCTCGACCTCTCAGCAGCGTTCAACACTGTATCCCATCACACTCTTATAAAGAGACTTCATCACAATGGAATCCAAGGAGACACCCTCAAATAAATTGCCTTCTTCTTCACCGGCAGAACCCAAGAATCCCCCTTCCTCCTTTTACTTCGGAACCTAAGAACACCATCTGACGCTTCCCTTAAGGCTTGTCTCTCAGTCCTACTCTGTCTAACACCTACATGACCCCCTTATCCAGCATCACCAGAACCCACAGTCTAAACAACATATCCTAAGCTGACGACACCCAGCTCATCCTCTCTCTTTCAGAACACCCATCCACCACCATGACCAACTTCTGCAGGTGCAGGTGCTTCTGCAGGTGCATGACAAGTATCGCGATTGAATGAAAGACAATTGCCTAAAACTCAACACTGATAAGACTGAAGCATTGATCATCGGAAACAACACTTCCCCGTGGAGCGACTTCTGGTGGCCTTCTGAACTTAGACCTTCACCCACGCGAAAAGACCACACTCGCAGCGTTGGCACCATCTTCGACAGCAAGCTCACCCTGAAAAAAAAGATCAATGTAGTCTCCTCCGCCTGCTTCTTCACTCTTCGAATGCTCCGTAAGATCTTCAAATGGCTCCCTGTCAACGTCAGGCAAACTGTTACTCAAGCCCTTGTCACCAGCCGGCTGGACTGCGACAATGCACTCAATGTAGGAATCACCTCTCACCTCCTGAAGAGAATACAGACCATACAGAATGCAGCGGCCTGAATCATACTCGACCTTCCCAGGTAGACCCACATGATCCCCCACATCAAGAAGCTTCACTGGCTTCCCACCCGGAAGAGATGTCAATTCAAGATCTCGATCCACATCTTCAAGACCCTACACAACCAGAGAGCAGCCTACATCAACTACTGCCTGAACATTCACCAACCCTTCAGACACCTGTGCTATGTCTTCCTCTCCCTTGCTCACTCCCCCGAATCTGCTGTAGCAAAAGTAGAGGAGGCTCCTTCTCCTACCTCACCGCAAAATCCTGGAATGACCTCCCCCTTCACCTTCAGCCTTCAGCCTCACTGCTTCATTTCAGTAAAGGACTTAAGACCTGGCTGATCAACTCATCCCCCCTCGCAGCAGGGTTAACAATGCCTGGATAGCCCCACAGGTGACAAGCTGTGCAATATAAATATCTTTCTGATCTGACTGAAGCAACCTCCTTGGCTGTGAAATCCAGTTTTGTCCCGCCTGACATTTTTGGTGCCAAAACTAATAGCTTCTGTGAGAGCTCCAATGAGTACTCAATGACGATGTATTCGACTTCGAGGCAGCGTTGTTGCGCAGCAGCCAGGATGGCTGACTCTGGAGCGCAGGGTTCATGGTTCGATCCCCGCACCTTGGCAGCTCAGCTCAGCACCATGTGACTCTGAGCAATAGCTCACTTAATCTCCCCGATGGCCCACAGTGCCTTGAGACCCTTAGGGGTGAGTAGTTTGCGCTCTACAAATACCGGATTTAGATTTATTTAGGGAAGTCACTGGCAACAGCAATGGACCTTTCCCCACTAGAAGATTTGAGCTTTCTTAAAAAAACTTAGTGCCTGATTTAGAATTTGGCAGATGGGTGACTCTGTGACAGACGTGAAGATATGGCGTCCATCTTGCATGTGCATTATGTGCTATGGCACATTAAACAAAATGGATGGGATATCCATCATGTTTAGGATGGAGTGCCTATCCACTGAAGGCTAAATCTGGCCCTAAATCAGAAATTAAAACGTATGACTGGGATGAGCCACTTTGTGTATCTGACCTCTGCTCTATTGTGGTCAGTCTAAATGCACATCCAGGTCCTGGTCAACTGTGAACAGTGATTTTTGGTGGTTTACTGACAGAATATTGATGTAAAAAATATAGAAGTAAAAAATATCAATGAAAAAATATAGAATGCAAAAATATTGACACCCTATACTTGAACAGGTAAGTACAAAAATATAAAGAGAAAAAAATATTGAGGTATAAAATATAGTTGTACAAAATATAAATTTTTATACATATATATATATATATATATATATATATATATATATATATATATATATATATATTCACTGAAAAAACCATAGGTTTTAGGGACAGTTATAGTTAGTTGGACATTTCACTCGTACAAAACCATAGAAATTCCCCCGTTATAGTTAGTTCAGCTAACTATAACTCGCGCCCGCAATGCACTGCTGATGACGTCACATATTACATCACTCATGACATGGTCAGTGACATCACTGATGACATCACTGATGACATCTCAAATGACATCACTGATGACATCACTGATGACATCATCCAGTGACTGTGTGTTTCTGTAAAGTTTAAATATGTTTAATATATATAGGGAAAGGCGTATTGAAGAATGAGTGGGTGTATAAGTGTCTGAATGGATGATTTAGTACGTGAGTGACTGACTCTACCAGTGAGTGATTAAATGTATCTTACTGAATGCATGGGTTAGTGACTAAACTGTGTGAATGTCTGTATCCGTCTGTCTGTTGGTTTGTAAGCGGCTGCATGGGCTTTCTGAATAGCTACATGAGTGTCTACATGGGTTATTGATTGATTGTCTGAGTATCTGTATGGGTGCCTGAGTGTTTGTGTGGGTGGGGTGTGTGTGACTCTGTGCATAGATGTGTGAGTTGGTGATTCACTGGGTGCATGGTTTCAAGAGTGCATCTGTGATGGACTGTATGGGTGGGTGAGTGTGTGTATGGGTGTGTTAGTGATTGAATGTATATCTCAGTGGTACATGTGTGAGTAACTACATATGTGAAAGGCAGTATATATGTGTGTTGGAGTATATAAATGGCTATAAGTGAGAGTGTGTGATTGTGAGAGTGGCTGTATGGATGAGTGTGTACTTGTATCAGTGATTGTATAAGAGCGTAAGAATGTGCTAGTATTTGTATGAGTAAGTGAGCTGGTGTGTGTATAACTGTATAGGTGAGTAAATGGGTGTGTGATTAAGTTTTTTGCATGACTGACTAGGTGTGTGAGTACCTCTATGGATGAGTGGCGGTGTGTGAGTGTTTATATAGGTGTATGAGTGCATATGATAGTCCTGTACTGAGTGACTAAGTATGAGTGACTGTACGGGTGAGTGAGTGGATGTGTGTGTAGACCTAAGAATCAGTGAGTGGGTATGTAGTTTTTGGTGTTGGAGTGTCTATGGTTTTGAGAATGGCAGTCTGTAATTTAGAGTGGGTGTATCAAAAGTTATATTAGGGTGTGAGAAGATGCATGAAATTATCACATGGATGATGTCATCAGTGATGTCATTTGAGATGTCATCAGTGATGTCATCAGTGATGTCACTGACCATGTCATGAGTGATGTAATATGTGACGTCATCAGCAGTGCATTGCGGGGGCGCGAGTTATAGTTAGCTGAACTAACTATAACGGGGGAATTTCTATGGTTTTGTACGAGTGAAATGTCCAACTAACTATAACTGTCCCTAAAACCTATGGTTTTTTCAGTGAATTTCAAAGGTTTTTTAAATGCTAATTTCTAACTATAACGTGTCTGAAACCTATGGTTTTTTCAGTGAATTTCAAAGGTTTTTTAAATGCTAATTTCTAACTATAACGTGCCTGAAACCTATGATTTTTTAAGTGAATTTCAAAGGTTTTTTTAAATGCTAGTTTCTAACTATGCCTACAGAGGTAGGACATGTGAAGAAAGAAGAAAAAACGCACAGAAAGAAGCAAAAGATGTGCAGAAAGAACCAACAGAGGAGCAGAAAGAGGCCTTGTTGCAAAATCATCCTGTGCCCACAACTTTTTCAGACGGGTACTGGTGGTAACTGACTCTGACTAACCAGAGCCAGTGCTATGCTAAAAGACACTTAGAATACAGTGAAAACACCTACATACACTAGGGAACACTATGCGTTGGGGTACCCCTGTGATTAGCATGACCTCCTCTGCAAGTCCCTAGTACATAATAGGGCAGGGGGATTAAAACTACCTCTTAAAACGCGCTACAGGGCGCGTTTGCACAGTGGTGAAGGGAGGGGGCCTGAGGTGACATGTGTGCAAACGCACCCCGTGGCGCGTTTTAAGTTGCGGGATTAAGTCCCCTTGAATTCTGAGGGTCCCTGGGGCCCAACTAGCCCCCAGGTACCTACAGTTAGGACCACAGAGCTGAGTTGCAGAGAGGCGTTCCGAGGCCACGCACCTTTTTTCACCTCTCTGCAACGCAACTCTGTTGTGCTTACTGAAGGTACCTGGTGGGCTAGTTGGCCCCCAGGGTCCCTCAGGATTCAAAGGGAATTAATTCCCCAACTTAAAACGCACCACAGGGCGTGTTTGCGCACATGTCACCTGAGGCCCCGCCCCCTCCCTTCACCACTGTGCAAACGCGCCCCGTGGTGCGTTTTAAGTTGGGGGATTAGGTCACCTTGAATCCTGAGGGTCCCTGGGGCCCAACTAGCCCACTAGGTACTTCCAGTAAGCACCACAGGCCTGCGTTGCAACGCCTGTAACAAATTGTGCAGTTGTGTTTAGGTAGTGAAGAGGGTCGTGCTGGGGGTAGTGTTTTAGGGTTTAGGGTAGTGCAGTGGTGTTTGTGTAGTGTAGGGGGTCATGCTGGGGGTAGATTTAGGGTTTAGGGTAGTGCAGTGGTGTTTGGGTAGTGTAGGGAGTCGTGCTGGGGGGAGTGTTTTAGGGTTTAGGGTAGTGCAGTGGTGTTTGGGTAGTGTAGGGGGTCGTGCTGGGGTAGTGTTTTAGGGTTTAGGGTAGTGCAGTGGTGTTTGGGTAGTGTAGGGGGTCGTGCTGGGGGTAGTGTTTTAGGGTTTAGGGTAGTGCAGTGGTGTTTGGGTAGTGTAGGGGTACTGCTGGGGGTAGTTTTTTAGGGTTTAGGGTAGTGCAGTGGTGTTTGGGTAGTGTAGTGGTTCGTGCTGGGGGTAGTGTTTTAGGGTTTAGGGTAGTGCAGTGGTGTTTGTGCAGTGTAGGAGGTCGTCGTTTAGGGTTTAGGGTAGTGCAGTGGTCTTTGGGTAGTGTAGGGAGTCGTGTGGGGGGTAGTGTTTTAGGGTTTAGGGTAGTGTAGGGGGTCATGCGGGGGTAGTGTTTTAGGGATTAGGGTAGTGCATTGGTGTTTGGGTAGTGTAGGGGGTCATGCGGGGGTAGTGTTTTAGGGTTTAGGGCAGTGCAGTGGTGTTTGGGTAGTGTAGGGGGTCGTGCTGGGGGAGTGTTTTAGGGTTTAGGGCAGTGCAGTGGTGTTCGGGTAGTGTAGGGGGTCGTGCTGGGGGAGTGTTTTAGGGTTTAGGGCAGTGCAGTGGTGTTCGGGTAGTGTAGGGGGTCGTGCTGGGGGAGTGTTTGAGGGTTTAGGGCAGTGCAGACGTGTTCGGGTAGTGTAGGGGGTTGTGCTGGGGGTAGTATTTTAGGGTTTAGGGTAGTGCAGTGGTGTTCGGGTAGTGTAGGGGGTCGTGCTGGGGGTAGTGTTCTAGGGTTTAGGGCAGTGCAGTGGTGTTCTGGGCAGTGTAGGGGTCGTGCTGGGGGTGGTGTTTCAGGGTTTAGGGCAGTGCAGTGGTGTTCGGGCAGTGTAGGGGGTGGTGTTTCAGGGTTTAGGGCAGTGGTGTTTGGGCAGTGTAGGGGGTCGTGCAGGGGTGGTGTTTCAGGGTTTAGGGCAGTGCGTGTTCGGGCAGTGTAGGGGGTCGTGCTGGGGGTGGTGTTTCAGGGTTTGGGGCAGTGCAGTGGTGTTCGGGCAGTATAGGGGGTCGTGCTGGGGGTGGTGTTTCAGGGTTTAGGGCAGTGCAGTGGTGTTCGGGCAGTGTAGGGGGTCGGTGCAGGGGGTGGTGTTTCAGGGTTTAGGGCAGTGCAGTGGTGTTCGGGCAGTGTAGGGGGTCATGCAGGGGGTGGTGTTTCAGGGTTTAGGGCAGTGCAGTGGTGTTCGGGCAGTGTAGGGGGTCGTGCTGGGGCTGGTGTTTCAGGGTTTAGGGCAGTGCAGTGGTGTTCGGGCAGTGTAGGGGGTCGTGCTGGGGCTGGTGTTTCAGGGTTTAGGGCAGTGCAGTGGTGTTCGGGCAGTGTAGGTGGTCGTGCTGGGGCTGGTGTTTCAGGGTTTAGGGCAGTGCAGTGGTGTTCGGGCAGTGTAGGGGGTCGTGCTGGGGGTGGTGTTTCAGGGTTTAGGGCAGTGCAGTGGTGTTCAGGCAGTGTAGGGGGTCTTGCTGGGGCTGGTGTTTCAGAGTCTAGGGCAGTGCAGTGGTGTTCGGGCAGTGTAGGGGGTCTTGCTGGGGCTGGTGTTTCAGGGTTTAGGGCAGTGCAGTGGTGTTCGGGCAGTGTAGGGGGTCGTGCTGGGGGTGGTGTTTCAGGGTTTAGGGCAGTGCAGTGGTGTTCGGGCAGTGTACGGGGTCGTGCTGGGGCTAGTGTTTCAGGATTTAGGGCAGAGCAATGGTGTTCAGGCAGTGTAGGGGGTTTTGCTGGAGGTGGTGTTTCAGGGTTTAGGGCAGTGCAGTGGTGTTCGTGCAGTGTATGGGGTGGTGTTTCAGGGTTTAGGGCAGTGGTGTTCAGGCAGTGTAGGGGGTCTTGCTGGGGTTGATGTTTCAGGGTTTAGGGCAGTGCAGTGGTGTTTGGGCAGTGTAGGGGGTCGTGCTGGGGGTGGTGTTTCAGGGTTTAGGGCAGTGCAGTGGTGTTCCGGCAGTGTAGGAGGTCATGCAGGGGGTGGTGTTTCAAGGTTTAGGGCAGTGCAGTGGTGTTCGGGCAGTGTAGGGGGTCGTGCTGGGGGTGGTGTTTCAGGGTTTAGGGCAGTGCAGTGGTGTTCGGGCAGTGTAGGGTGTCGTGCTGAGGGGTGGTGTTTCAGGGTTTAGGGCAGTGCAGTGGTGTTCGGGCAGTGTAGGGGGTCGTGCAGGGGGCTGGTGTTTCAGGGTTTAGGGTAGTGCAGTGGTGTTTGGGCAGTGTAGGGGGTCGTGCAGGGGGTGGTGTTTCAGGGTTTAGGGCAGTACAGTGGTGTTCGGGCAGTGTAGGGGGTCTTGCTGGGGGTGGTGTTTCAGGGTTTAGGGCAGTGCAGTGGTGTTCGGGCAGTGTAGGGGGTCTTGCTGGGGCTGGTGTTTCAGGGTTTAGGGCAGTGCAGTGGTGTTCGGGCAGTGTAGGGGGTCGTGCTGGGGCTGGTGTTTGTGGGTTTAGGGTAGTGCAGTGGTGTTCGGGCAGTGTAGGGGGTCGTGCTGGGGCTGGTGTTTCAGGGTTTAGGGCAGTGCAGTGGTTTTCGGGCAGTGTAGGCGGTCGTGCTGGGGCTGGTGTTTCAGGGTTTAGGGCAGTGGTGTTCGGGCAGTGTACGGGGTTGTGCTGGGGCTGGTGTTTCAGGGTTTAGGGCAGTGCAGTGGTGTTCGGGCAGTGTAGGAGGTCATGCTGGGGGTGGTGTTTCAGGGTTTAGGGCAGTGCAGTGGTGTTCGGACAGTGTAGGGGGTCGTGCTGGGGCTGGTGTTTCATGGTTTAGGGCAGTGCAGTGGTGTTCGGGCAGTGTAGGGGGTCGTGCTGGGGGTGGTGTTTCAGGGTTTAGGGCAGTGCAGTGGTGTTCGGGCAGTGTAGGGGGTCATGCTGGGGGTGGTGTTTCAGGGTTTAGGGCAGTACAGTGGTGTTCGGGCAGTGTAGGGGGTCATGCTGGGGGTGGTGTTTCAGGGTTTAGGGCAGTGCAGTGGTGTTCGGGCAGTGTAGGGGGTCTTGCTGGGGGTGGTGTTTCAGGGTTTAGGGCAGTGGTGTTCGGGCAGGGTAGGGGGTCTTGCTGGGGGTGATGTTTCAGGGTTTAGGGCAGTGCAGTGGTGTTCGGGCAGTGTAGGGGGTCTTGCTGGGGGTAGTGTTTCGGGGTTTAGGGCAGTGCAGTGGTGTTTGTGCAGTGTAGGGGGTCGTGATGGGGGTGGTGTTTCAGGGTTTAGGGCAGTGCAGTAGTGTTCGGGCAGTGTAGGGGATCGTGCAAGGGGTGGTGTTTCAGGGTTTAGGGCAGTGCAGTGGTGTTCGGGCATTGTAGGGGGTCGTGCTGGGGGTGGTGTTTCAGGGTTTAGGGCAGTGCAGTGGTGTTTGGGCAGTGTAGGGGGTCGTGCAGGGGGTGGTGTTTCAGGGTTTAGGGCAGTGCAGTGGTGTTCGGGCAGTGTAGGGGTCGTGCTGGGGCTGGTGTTTCAGGGTTTAGGGCAGTGCAGTGGTGTTCGGGCAGTGTAGGGGGTCTTGCTGGGGGTGGTGTTTCAGGGTTTAGGGCAGTGGTGTTCGGGCAGTGTAGGGGGTCTTGCTGGGGGTGATGTTTCAGGGTTTAGGGCAGTGCAGTGGTGTTCGGGCAGTGTAGGGGGTCTTGCTGGGGGTAGTGTTTCAGGGTTTAGGGCAGTGCAGTAGTGTTCGGGCAGTGTAGGGGGTCGTGCAGGGGGTGGTGTTTCAGGGTTTAGGGCAGTGCAGTGGTATTCGGGCAGTGTAGGGGGTCGTGCTGGGGGTGGTGTTTCAGGGTTTAGGGCAGTGGTGTTCGGGCAGTGTAGGGGGTCGTGCTGGGGGTGGTGTTTCAGGGTTTAGGGCAGTGGTGTTCGGGCAGTGTAGGGGGTCTTGCTGGGGGTGATGTTTCAGGGTTTAGGGCAGTGCAGTGGTGTTCGGGCAGTGTAGGAGGTCTTGCTGGGGGTAGTGTTTCAGGGTTTAGGGCAGTGCAGTGGTGTTCGGGCAGTGTAGGGGGCGTGCTGGGGGTTGTGTTTCAGGGTTTAGGGCAGTGCAGTGGTGTTCGGGCAGTGTAGGGGGTCGTGAAGGGGTGGTGTTTCAGGGTTTAGGGCAGTGCAGTGGTGTTCGGGCAGTGTAGGGGGTCGTGCAGGGGCTGGTGTTTCAGGGTTTACGGCAGTGCAGTGGTGTTCGGGCAGTGTAGGGGGTCGTGCTGGGGGTAGTGTTTTAGGGTTTAGGGTAGTGCAGTGTTGTTTGTGTAGTGTAGGGGGTCAGGGTGTTTTAGGGTTGAGTGCAGTGGTGTTTGGGTAGTGTAGGGGGTCGTGCTGGGGGTAGTGTTTTAGGATTTAGGTTAGTGCAGTGGTGTTTGTGTAGTGTAGGGGGTCGTGCCGGGGTAGTGTTTTAGGGTTTAGGGTAGTGCAGTGGTGCTTGTGTAGTGTAGGGGGTCGTGCTGGGGGTAGTATTTTAGGGTTTAGGGTAGTGCAGTGGTGTTTGTGTAGTGTAGGGGGTCATGTTTTAGGGTAGTGCAGTGGTGTTTGGGTAGTGTAGGGGGTAGTGCTGGGGGTAGTGTTTTAGGATTTAGGTTAGTGCAGTGTTGTTGGGGTAGTGTTTTAGGGTTTAGGGTAGTGCAGTGGTGTTTGTGTAGTGTAGGGGTCATGCTGGGGGTAGTGTTTTAGGGTTTAGGGTAGTGCAGTGGTGTTTTTGTAGTGTAGGGGGGTCATGTTTTAAGATGCAACGCTCCAATACCTGACCAGTCTGCACTACATAAAACTGCAAAAAACTAAAAATAAAAAGTGTTTTGCACACTTTTGTCATTGGGCTATATGTGGGCTACATCTGGGTAATATTTGTGCTACATTTGGGCTCTTTTTTCACTGGTGGCCATCTTGGAAGACTTCTTTGTTATGAAGTTTCCTAATTTCCTCATTTACTGCAGTCTCCTCAGTAGGAAATGCTTTCAGTTTTTTACTTTGATTCCATCAAGAAGGCATTCAGATGTGTCACACATTTGCCATAAATTCAGAATGTTAGCACTCTAGTTGTTCATTAGATCACTGTAGTAAAGCTACTGCTCACCAAGGAGTTAACTGGAAGTCTACTGCTGGTATTGAAAGTGATTGTTTCAGTCTGCATGTCAGAATTTTCTAATAAAATAGAAGAGGATTTGAGATCTCACTTATAACATGAACTAAATTTTCTTTTTGCAGCACTAACCATAATTTCTATGGCAAAATGAACCCCCTCATTTTGTTCCTTTTTAAATTAAATGTTTTAAGTGTTACCAGTTTATTCCAATCAAGATGGCTTCAGGTGTGCCATACTTTTGTCATAAGTAAGGCTGTTAGCACTCTAGTTGTTCTTTAGAACACTCTGGGAAGCTGCAGTAGAACACAAAGGCATCAACTGACAGGCTGCTCCTGTTGAAATATAACAGGAAGATATTTGAGATCTCACTTAAAACATGTCCTAATTTTCTTTCTACAGCACTAACCATAATTTCTATGGCAAAATGAACCCCCTCATTTTGTTCCTTTTTAAATTATATGTTTTAAGTGTTACCAGTTTATTCCAATCAAGATGGCTTCAGGTGTGCCATACTTTTGTCATAAGTAAGACTGTTAGCGCTCTAGTTGTTCTTTAGAACACTCTGGGAAGCTGCAGTAGAACACAAAGGCATCAACTGACAGGCTGCTCCTGTTGAAATATAACAGGAAGATATTTGAGATCACACTTGAAACATGTCCTAATTTTTCTTTCTACAGCACTAACCATAATTTCTATGACAAAATGAACCCCATCATTTTGTTCCTTTTTAAATTAAATGTTTTAAGTGTTACCAGTTTATTCCAATCAAGATGGCTTCAGGTGTGCCATACTTTTGTCATAAGTAAGACTGTTAGCGCTCTAGTTGTTCTTTAGAACACTCTGGGAAGCTGCAGTAGAACACAAAGGCATCAACTGACAGGCTGCTCCTGTTGAAATATAACAGGAAGATATTTGAGATCACACTTGAAACATGTCCTAATTTTTCTTTCCAGAGCACTAACCATAATTTCTGACAAGATGAACCCCATCATTTTGTTCCTTTTTAAATTAAATGTTTTAAGTGTTACCAGTTTATTCCAATCAAGATGGCTTCAGGTGTGCCATACTTTTGTCATAAGTAAGGCTGTTAGCACTCTAGATGTTCTTTAGAACACTCTGGGAAGCTGCAGTAGAACACAAAGGAATCAACTGACAGTCTCTGCCCTTGTTGGATGTACATGTTTTACTGAGAATGTCAGACTTCATTCTCACATGACTGAGAAAGATAATGTGAATTTATAGAAAATATGCTCTCATTTTAGCTTCTGGAGCACCTTCCAAAACTGTATGGGACAAGCATGTGAAAATAGTTTTCTCTCAAACATGATTCATGATATCCCAGCAGAAGGTTTTTCACAGGGTAAAATCACCTTAGAACACACCACAATTCCTGAAATTAGTATGGTACCATCAACAAATGAATTCTAATGTAACTAAAGTCTGTTATCACCCTTTATAGTTCTCCTTTTGGTAACCCTCAAAATCTTCGATTCACTACAATGCATTTCAATGGGGTACTATCATTTATATTGGTCCCAAGATGGCTGCCAGCAATTCCAGGATGAAGTGCTGACAGCCAATCAGATCTCACGATGACATGTGTGGTTAGGCTCCGCCCAGATATATATGTGTATTTACTTTTGATTTTCTCAGCAACTACTGAACGGATTTACACCATTTAACAAAAGGGTTCTTTCTGAACCAAGAACTACCTCTTTGCCAAATTTGGTGTAATTCCGTTCAGCAGTTCGGGCTGTAGCCTTGCATAAAGTTTCCTATGGGAAATTGATTTTTTGACTCTTATTTTTTTAATTTCTCCGCAACTACTGAACGGATTTACACCATTTAACAAAAGGGTTCTTTCTGAACCAAGAACTACCTCTTTGCCAAATTTGGTGTAATTTCGTTCAGCAGTTCGGGCTGTAGCCGTGTCTAAAGTTTCCTATGGGAAAATGAATGGGGAAAACACGTTTTGGGACCCCCTTTTTTTCTCGGCCCCCGCTTGACGAATCACCCCGAAACTTTCAGGGTAGGAGCGGACCGGAGCGGGCCATAAAGTTTGAAAATTTCGCAAAGATTCGTCAACCGACGCAAGAGTTATTTCAAATAGAATGTCGCGGATTTCCTATGGAAAATAGGTCCTAACTATAACTATCTACTGGCGACCGCCAGTAGATAATATATATATATATATAAATATATAAAATAAAATAATAAATATCAAATAAAAAAATTTATATAACAATATTAAGTAGATTTAATATAAATTTTAAAAAATATAAGAAACTTCATTAAAAAAAGTTAAACACATACATAATAATTAATATATATTTACTTTAAAACGATTAATAAACTATTATTTTTAATTTATTTTATAATTTCAAAATTATATAAAAATGTACAAATATATATATATATGCACCAATAACATAAAATCTAAAAAAAACATTCTATTAACAATTAAAACATTAAACTATTTAAAAAACTTCAAACTTACATTTCCCACTCCAGTCAGTGCCAACAGTAGGGAAAATGTTGGATAGCGGAGGGGTAAAAATTACTATTCCCCCTCCAGTGAGTGCTACAGTAGGGAAAGTGTTGGATAGTGAAGGGGTAAACATTTCTATTCCCACTCCAGTGAGTGTAAGAGTAAGGAATGTGTTGGATAGCGGAGGGGTAAAAACTACTATTCGCATTTCAGTGAGTGTAACAGTAGGGAAAGTGTTGGATAGCGGAGGGGTAAAAATTACTACTCCCACTCCAGTGAGTGCCACAGTATGTTATGTTATGTTATGTTAATCTCCATTTATAACGCGCACGGATACTCGGAAGTGTCCCGGCGCAGAAGCCAAATGAAGGAGACAGAGGGGCGCCGACCAGGCTAGATGGTTACTTGAATAGCCAGGTTTTTAACTGCTTTTTGAACAGCCTGAGGTCGCCGATGTTCCGAAGCTCGAAGGGCAGGGCATTCCAAGCCTTGGCTGCTCTGACAGAGAGGGAGCTACCTCCCATTCTAACAAGGCGGTACCTGGGTATAACCGCAAGGCATTGTCCTGTGGAGCATAAATGTCTGGGCGGCACATAGAACTCAAAGCGTCTCCTGAGATACAGAGGCCCGCCTTGTAGAGAGCACCGTGGGCAAGCGTGAGAGCCTTAAACAAAACACGCTGATCTACCGGGAGCCAGTGCAAGTCCCGTAGAGTCTGCCTAGTGCTGGACCTGCCAGGAATACCCAGTAATGCTCTAGCAGTCGCGTTCTGGACAATCTGCAGCTTTTTTAACTGATATGCAGGAAGACCGATGTAAAGAGCATTGGCGTAGTCTAAACGTGAGAGAATGAGAGCACGGGTCACCATCTCTATAGCCGCTTTAGGCAGTAGGGGCAGAAATCTCTTTAAGAGTTTCAGTGTGCCAAAGCACACACCGGCTAATTTATTGATCTGCGGCAGAAATCTGAGGTCCTCACTGAACCAGACCCCTAAGTTTTTTGCCGGGCTCCCCATAGATTTAGGCATGGGGTAACCCACGGGCCAGATGTCCTCTCTAAAATGCGGGGGAAAGGATCCGTAAAGGAGCACCTCGGATTTCTCCTCGTTGCATTTGAGTTGGTCCTGCGCTAACCATTTAAAAACTTCCGCCAGACAATTTTTGGCAGCATTCGGGGATACATCATTTTTCTTCCACGTGAAGAGGAGCTGGGTGTCATCCGCATAAGCTATGATCTTAGCACCCAGCTCCTCCGCCAGATATATGAGCGGCGCCATGTAGACATTAAAAAGAAGAGGGCTCAAAGTTGAGCCTTGAGGAACCCCCATAGTCAAATTTCTCGATGTAGATGAGAATGGAGGCAGCCATACTTGCTGTGTTCTATTCGCCAAAAATGATTCAATCCACTCCCACACCAAACCAGAGATGCCGATGTAAGATAGCCGGGCCAAAAGTTGGCAGTGCGGCACGGTGTCAAACGCGGCAGAGAGGTCTTATAGCACCAGAGCCGCCCTGCCGCCACCATCAAGGCACTCTCTAATAGCCTCCGCCACCTCAACCAGGGCCGTCTCGGTGCTGTGTAAAATGTAAATGTAAAAATGTAAATCCGTATTTGTAAAGCTCGAGCTACTCACCCTTACGGGTCTCAAGGCGCTGGGGGCCGTCGTGGAAATTAAGGAGGTCATTACGATGGCGGACGGAAAAACAACCGACCGCCATGGTAGCGGGAAAACACCGCCCGCCGCTACCGTGGGAAAACCGACGGCTAGATTAGGATCCTCGGCGGTAAAAATCCAACTGCGGTGGAAAGGAGACCCGAGAAACCGCCGTTCACCTGCGGAGAAGGCCCAAACCCGTCCGCGGCGGTCGGTTTCGCAGCGGAAACAGCCCAAACAACCACAACCACAGCGGAGACACCGCCATCGAAATTATGATATTCCCGACATCCCCGCGGTGCAGTGCGCTGTTTCCGACCGCCGCGGTCGACACCATTAAAGAATCAGTGAGACGGCGGAAGCGCCGTAGCCGAGCCACCACTGCGGAAGCTCCGTTAAAAAAATGGCGGTCGCTAGAAAAACACACAACATGGCCACAAAGTGCACCAACCAAACAAGTCATGCACCCAAAAATAGCTAGCACAGCCCAAAGACACACCCCCATGGTAAACTCCAAAACTACAAATCCCAGATTCACACACACACCACACCTGCTACCAATACCCCATCCTGACACACCCACAGACACCAGTATAAATCCAGCCCCCAACATACCACAATACTTTGCAAAACTCCACAACTGAGGGCACATCCACCACAGATGACAGGAGAGGCAAATCTTCACAACACACACACATCACCACCACCACCACCACTTCCACACCTGCACCTCTAACACCTTTGCACAGCACACACAATACACATCACAACCACCACTGCCACTTCCAAACCTGCACCCTAAACACCTTGACACATCACACACCATGTCACCACAGAGAATGCCCAAATTCACTGAGAGTGAGTTGAGGGTCATGGTCGATGAGATAATTAGGGTAGAACCACAATTGTTTGGTAACCAGGTCCAACAGACACCACTAGCAACAAGGACACAAATGTGGAGAAGGATAGTGGAGAAGGTCAATGCAGTAGGGACCGTGCCACGCAATAGAGATGAAATCGTGAAGAGGTGGCACGATCTGAAGGCAGTGGTCAAAAGAAGAGAGCCAAGAACCATGAGCTGGCTCACAGGACAGGCAGTGGCCCTCCCGTTCCACTCAAAACATTCACTGAATGGGAGGAGAAGGTGCTTGGCATTCTACATCCAGAGAGTCTCTCAGGAATACCCGGGGAGTGGAGGCTGGTAAGTACAAACAAATGCCTAACATCACA
Organism: Calotriton arnoldi; assembly: GCA_963921515.1. Classification (NCBI taxonomy): domain Eukaryota; kingdom Metazoa; phylum Chordata; class Amphibia; order Caudata; family Salamandridae; genus Calotriton; species Calotriton arnoldi. The sequence goes on along the minus strand of CAWUFW010011343.1, from coordinate 29,197 downwards.
CAAATGTACTGTCTTGCCCTATTACAAAATAATACCTCCTAGGTTCAAATACATTCATGTGCACAACACTCCCCCAACACATCTCTCACAGATACAACAGACACCCCCTGAAACCCCCCAAAGGTAGTTAGCAACATCACCATGGGTACATGTGTACATGCTGCCAGCACTACAACTCCCACCAGGCCCCCTTGTCCTACAGCTGCGCAAGATGGAGCCCTCCACCCCAACCCATGTGCCAACCATAGCATTGCTCACCTTAACCTAACAGGTAGGTATCCATCCCTACAGGGAGGTGGGTGGGTGTTTGGGAAGCCTGCACTACAACTCCCACCAGGCCCCCTTGTCCCACAGCTGAGCAGGATGGAGCACTGCCCCCACCCAGAAGCATGCCTCAGCCATTGTGTGCTTCACCCTCACCTAACAGGTGGGTAGCCATCTTTACAGGGAGGTGGGTGGGTGTTTGGGAGGCCTGCACTACAACTCCCACCAGGCCCCCTTGTCCCACAGCTGAGCAGGATGGAGCACTGCCCCCACCCAGAAGCATGCCTCAGCCATTGTGTGCTACACCCTCACCTAACAGGTAGGTAGCCATCTTTACAGGGAGGTGGGTGGGTGTTTGGGAGGCCTGCACTACAACTCCCACCAGGCCCCCTTGTCCCACAGCTGAGCAGGATGGAGCACTGCCCCCACCCAGAAGCATGCCTCAGCCATTGTGTGCTTCACCCTCACCTAACAGGTAGGTAGCCATCTTTACAGGGAGGTGGGTGGGCGTTTGGGAGGCCTGCACTACAACTCCCACCAGGCCCCCTTGTCCCACAGCTGAGCAGGATGGAGCACTGCCCCCACCCAGAAGCATGCCTCAGCCATTGTGTGCTTCACCCTCACCTAACAGGTAGGTAGCCATCTTTACAGGGAGGTGGGTGGGCGTTTGGGAGGCCTGCACTACAACTCCCACCAGGCCCCCTTGTCCCACAGCTGAGCAGGATGGAGCACTGCCCCCACCCAGAAGCATGCCTCAGCCATTGTGTGCTACACCCTCACCTAACAGGTAGGTAGCCATCTTTACAGGGAGGTGGGTGGGTGTTTGGGAGGCCTGCACTACAACTCCCACCAGGCCCCCTTGTCCCACAGCTGAGCAGGATGGAACACTGCCCCCACCCAGAAGCATGCCTCAGCCATTGTGTGCTACACCCTCACCTAACAGGTAGGTAGCCATCTTTACAGGGAGGTGGGTGGGTGTTTGGGAGGCCTGCACTACAACTCCCACCAGGCCCCCTTGTCCCACAGCTGAGCAGGATGGAGCACTGCCCCCACCCAGAAGCATGCCTCTGCCATTGTGTGCTACACCCTCACCTAACAGGTAGGTAGCCATCTTAACAGGGAGGGATTTCTGTGGGTGGGAAGCTGCACTACAACTCCCACCAGGCCCCCTTGTCCCACAGCTGAGCAGGATGGAGCACCCCCCCAACCATGTGGCAGCCAATTCATTGCATTCATTAAACTTACAGGTAGGTAGCCATCTTAACAGGGAGGGGTGTTTGTGGGTGGGAAGCCAACACTACAACTCACCACAGGCCCCCTTGTCCCACAGCTGAGCAGGATGGAGCACTAGCCATGTGGCAGCCATTTCATTGCACTCATCAAACTTACATGTAGGTAGCCATCTTAACAGGGAGGGGTGTTTGTGGGAGGGAAGCCAGCACTGCAACTCCCACCAGGCCCCCTTGTCCCACAGCTGAGCAGGAAGGTACACTCCCCACACCCAGAACCATGTGGCAACCTTTGCATTGCTCACCTTCACCTAACAGGTAGGTAGGCATCTTAATAGGGAGCGGTGTTTGTGTGTGGGAAGCCTGCACTACAACTCCCCACAGGTCCCCTTGTCCCACAGCTGAGCAGGATGGTACACTCCCCATGCCCAGAACCATGGGGCAGCCATCTCATTGCTCTCCTCAATCTCACAGGTAGTCAGCCTTCTCATGCTCTCTTGCCTCACCCCTGAGCAGGATGGAACACTCCCCCCACCCATAACCATGTGGCAGCCATTGCATTGCTCACCTTCACCTAACATGTAGGTAGCCTTCTGAACAGGGAGGGGTGTTTGTGGGTGGGACGCCTGCTCTACAACTCCCACCAGGCCCCCTTGTCCCACAGCTGAGCAGGATGGTACACTCCCAAACACCCAGAACGATGTGGCAGCCATTGCATTGCTCACCTTCACCTAACAGGTAGGTAGCCTTCTGAACAGGGAGGGATGTTTGTAGGTGGGAAGCCTGCACTACAACTCCTACCAGGCCCCCTTGTCCCACAGCTGAGCAGGATGGAGAACCCCCCCCCCACAACCATGTGGCAGTCATTTCATTGCACTCATCAGACTTACAGGTAGGTAGCCATCTTGACAGGGAGGGGTGTTTGTGGGTGGGAAGCCAACACTACAACTCGCCACAGGCCCCCTTGTCCCACAGCTGAGCAGGATGGAGCACTAACCATGGGTCAGCCATTTCATTGCACTCATCAAACTTACAGGTAGGTAGCCATCTTAACAGGGAGGGGTGTTTGTGTGTGGGAAGCCAGCACTACAACTCCCACCAGGCTCCCTTGTCCCACAGCTGAGCAGGATGGTACACTCCCCACACCCAGAACCATGTGGCAGCCATTGCATTGCTCACCTTCACCTAACAGGTAGGATGGCATCTTAACAGGGAGCGGTGTTTATGTGTGGGAAGCCTGCACTACAACTCCCCACAGGCTAACTTGTCCCACAGCTGAGCAGGATGGTACACTCCCCACACCCAGAACCATGTGGCAGCCATTGCATTGCTCACCTTCACCTAACAGGTAGGTAGCCTTCTGAAGGGAGGGGTGTTTGTGGGTGGGAAGCCTGCACTACAACTCCCACCAGGCTCCCTTGTCCCACAGCTGAGCAGGATGGAGCACCTCCCCCACAACCATGTGGCAGTCATTTCATTGCACTCATCAGACTTACAGGTAGGTAGCCATCTTAACAGGGAGGGGTGTTTGTGGGTGGGAAGCCAACACTACAACTCACCACAGGCCCTCTTGTCCCGCAGCTGAGCAGGATGGAGCACTCCCCCCACAATGTGGTAGCCATTTCATTGCACTCATCAAACTTACAGGTAGGTAGCCATCTTAACTGGGAGGGGTTTTTGTGGGTGGGAAGCCAGCACTACAACTCCCACCAGGCCCCCTTGTCCCACAGCTGAGCAGGATAGTATACTCCCCACACCCAGAACCATGTGGCAGCCATTGCATTGCTCACCTTCATCTAACAGGTAGGTAGCCTTCTGAACAGGGAGGGATGTTTGTAGGTGGGAAGCCTGCACTACAACTCCCACCAGGCCCCCTTGTCCCACAGCTGAGCAGGATGGAGAACCCCCCCCCCACAACCATGTGGCAGTCATTTCATTGCACTCATCAGACTTACAGGTAGGTAGCCATCTTGACAGGGAGGGGTGTTTGTGGGTGGGAAGCCAACACTACAACTCACCACAGGCCCCCTTGTCCCACAGCTGAGCAGGATGGAGCACTAACCATGGGGCAGCCATTTCATTGCACTCATCAAACTTACAGGTAGGTAGCCATCTTAACAGGGAGGGGTGTTTGTGTGTGGGAAGCCAGCAGTACAACTCCCACCAGGCCCCCTTGTCCCACAGCTGAGCAGGATGGTACACTCCCCACACCCAGAACCATGTGGCAGCCATTGCATTGCTCACCTTCACCTAACAGGTAGGTAGGCATCTTAACAGGGAGCGGTGTTTATGTGTGGGAAGCCTGCACTACAACTCCCCACAGGCTAACTTGTCCCACAGCTGAGCAGGATGGTACACTCCCCACACCCAGAACCATGTGGCAGCCATTGCATTGCTCACCTTCACCTAACAGGTAGGTAGCCTTCTGAACAGGGAGGGGTGTTTGTGGGTGGGAAGCCTGTACTACAACTCCCACCAGGCTCCCTTGTCCACAGCTGAGCAGGATAGAGCATCTCCCCCCACAACCATGTGGCAGTCATTTCATTGCACTCATCAGATTTACAGGTAGTTAGCCATCTTAACAGGGAGGGGTGTTTGTGGGTGGGAAGCCAACACTACAACTCACCAAAGGCCCCCTTGTCCCACAGCTGAGTAGGAAGGAGCACTCCCCCCACCATGTGGCAGCCATTGCATTGCTCACCTGCACCTAACATGTAGGTAGCCTTCTGAACAGGGGGGGTGTTTGTGGGTGGGAAGCATGCACTACAACTTCCACCAGGCCCCCTTGTCCCACAGCTGAGCAGGATGGTACACTCCCCACACCCAGAACCATGTGGCAGCCATTGCATTGCTCACCTTCACCTAACATGTAGGTAGCCTTCTGAACAGGGAGGGGTGTTTGTGGGTGGGAAGTCTGCACTACAACTCCCACCAGGCCCCCTTGTCCCACAGCTGAGCAGGATAGTATACTCCCCACACCCAGAACCATGTGGCAGCCATTGCATTGCTCACATTCACCTAACAGGTAGGTAGGCATCTTAACAGGGAGCGGTGTTTGTGTGTGGGAAGCCTGCAGTACTACTCCCCACAGGCCCCCTTGTCCCACAGCTGAGCATGATGGTACACTCCCCACGCCCAGAACCATGGGGCAGCCATCTCATTGCTCTCCTCAAACTCACAGGTAGTAAGCCTTCTCATGCTCTCTTGCCTCACCCCTGAGCAGGATGGAACACTCCCCCCACCCAGAAGCATGTGGCAGCCATTGCATTGCTCACCTTCACCTAACATGTAGGTAGCCTTCTGAACAGGGAGGGGTGTTTGTGGGTGGGACGCCTGCACTACAACTCACCACAGGCCCCCTTGTCCCACAGCTGAGCAGGATGGAGCACTAACCATGGGGCAGCCATTTCATTGCACTCATCAAACTTACAGGTAGGTAGCCATCTTAACAGGGAGGGGTGTTTGTGTGTGGGAAGCCAGCAGTACAACTCCCACCAGGCCCCCTTGTCCCACAGCTGAGCAGGATGGTACACTCCCCACACCCAGAACCATGTGGCAGCCATTGCATTGCTCACCTTCACCTAACAGGTAGGTAGGCATCTTAACAGGGAGCGGTGTTTATGTGTGGGAAGCCTGCACTACAACTCCCCACAGGCTAACTTGTCCCACAGCTGAGCAGGATGGTACACTCCCCACACCCAGAACCATGTGGCAGCCATTGCATTGCTCACCTTCACCTAACAGGTAGGTAGCCTTCTGAACAGGGAGGGGTGTTTGTGGGTGGGAAGCCTGCACTACAACTCCCACCAGGCTCCCTTGTCCACAGCTGAGCAGGATAGAGCACCTCCCCCCACAACCATGTGGCAGTCATTTCATTGCACTCATCAGATTTACAGGTAGTTAGCCATCTTAACAGGGAGGGGTGTTTGTGGGTGGGAAGCCAACACTACAACTCACCACAGGCCCCCTTGTCCCACAGCTGAGTAGGAAGGAGCACTCCCCCCCACCATGTGGCAGCCATTGCATTGCTCACCTGCACCTAACATGTAGGTAGCCTTCTGAACAGGGGGGGTGTTTGTGGGTGGGAAGCATGCACTACAACTTCCACCAGGCCCCCTTGTCCCACAGCTGAGCAGGATGGTACACTCCCCACACCCAGAACCATGTGGCAGCCATTGCATTGCTCACCTTCACCTAACAGGTAGGTAGCCTTCTGAACAGGGAGGGGTGTTTGTGGGTGGGAAGCCTGCACTACAACTCCCACCAGGCTCCCTTGTCCCACAGCTGAGCAGGATGGAGCACCCCCCCCCACAGCCATGTGGCAGTCATTTCATTGCACTCATCAGACTTACAGGTAGGTAGCCATCTTAACAGGGAGGGGTGTTTGTGGGTGGGAAGCCAACACTACAACTCACCACAGGCCCTCTTATCCCGCAGCTGAGCAGGATGGAGCACTCCCCCCACAATGTGGTAGCCATTTCATTGCACTCATCAAACTTACAGGTAGGTAGCCATCTTAACTGGGAGGGGTTTTTGTGGGTGGGAAGCCAGCACTACAACTCCCACCAGGCCCCCTTGTCCCACAGCTGAGCAGGATAGTATACTCCCCACACCCAGAACCATGTGGCAGCCATTGCATTGCTCACCTTCATCTAACAGGTAGGTAGCCTTCGGAACAGGGAGGGGTGTTTGTGGGTGGGAAGCCTGCACTACAACTCCCACCAGGCCCCCTTGTCCCACAGCTGAGCAGGATGGAGCACCCCCCCACAACCATGTGGCAGCCATTTCATTGCACTCATCAAACTTACAGGTAGGTAGCCATCTTAAGAGGGAGGGGTGTTTGTGGGTGGGAAGCCAACACTACAACTCACCACAGGCCCCCTTGTCCCACAGCTGAGCAGGATGGAGCACTAACCATGTGGCAGCCACTTCATTGCACTCATCAAGCTTACATGTAGGTACCCATCTTAACAGGGAGGGGTGTTTGTGGGTGGGAAGCCAGCAGTACAACTCCCACCAGGCCCCCTTGTCCCACAGCTGAGCAGGATGGTATACTCCCCACACCCAGAACCATGTGGCAACCATTGCATTGCTCACATTCACCTAACAGGTAGGTAGGCATCTTAACAGGGAGCGGTGTTTGTGTGTGGGAAGCCTGCAGTACTACTCCCCACAGGCCCCCTTGTCCCACAGCTGAGCATGATGGTACACTCCCCACGCCCAGAACCATGGGGCAGCCATCTCATTGCTCTCCTCAAACTCACAGGTAGTAAGCCTTCTCATGCTCTCTTGCCTCACCCCTGAGCAGGATGGAACACTCCCCCCACCCAGAAGCATGTGGCAACCATTGCATTGCTCACATTCACCTAACATGTAGGTAGCCTTCTGAACAGGGAGGGGTGTTTGTGGGTGGGACGCCTGCACTACAACTCCCACCAGGCCCCCTTGTCCCACAGCTGAGCAGGATGGTACACTCCCCACACACAGAACCATGTGGCAGCCATTGCATTGCTCACCTTCAACTAACAGGTAGGTAGCCTTCTGAACAGGGATGGATGTTTGTGGGTGGGAAGCCTGCACTACAACTCCCACCAGGCTCCCTTGTCCCACAGCTGAGCAGGATGGAGCACCACCCCACAACCATGTAGCAGTCATTTCATTGCACTCATCAGACTTACAGGTAGGTAGCCATCTTAACAGGGAGGGGTGTTTGTGGGTGGGAAGCCAACACTACAACTCACCACAGGCCCCCTTGTCCCACAGCTGAGCAGGATGGAGCACTAACCATGGGGAAGCCATTTCATTGCACTCATCAAACTTACAGGTAGGTAGCCATCTTAACAGGGAGGGGTGTTTGTGGGTGGGAAGCATGCACTACAACTCCCACCAGGCCCCCTTGTCCCACAGCTGAGCAGGATGTGACCATCCTGCTCAGCTGTGGGACAGGGGCCTGGTGGGAGCTGTAGTGCATGCTTCCCACCCACAAACTCCCCACACCCAGAACCATGTGGCAGCCATTGCATTGCTCACCTTCACCTAACAGGTAGGTAGCCTTCTGAACAGGGAGGGGTGTTTGTGGGTGGGAAGCCTGCACTACAACTCCCACCAGGCTCCCTTGTCCCACAGCTGAGCAGGATGGAGCACCCCCCCCCCACAACCATGTGGCAGTCATTTCGTTGCACTCATGAGACTTACAGGTAGGTAGCCATCTTAACAGGGAGGGGTGTTTGTGGGTGGGAAGCCAACACTACAACTCACCACAGGCCCCCTTTTCCCACAGCTGAGCAGGATGGAGCACTCCCCTCACAATGTGGTAGCCATTTCATTGCACTCATCAAACGTACAGGTAGGTAGCCATCTTAACAGGGAGGGGTTTTTGTGGGTGGGAAGCCAGCACTACAACTCCGACCAGGCCCCCTTGTCCCACAGCTGAGCAGGATGGTACACTCTCCACACCCAGAACCATGTGGCAGCCATTGCATTGCTCACCTTCACCTAACAGGTAGGTAGCCTTCTGAACAGGGAGGGGTGTTTGTGGGTGGGAAGCCTGCACTACAACTCCCACCGGGCCCCCTTGTCCCACAGCTGTGCAGGATGGAGCACTCCCCCCCCACAACTATGTGCCAACCATTTCATTGCACTCATCAAACTTACAGGTAGGTAGCCTTCTGAACAGGGAGGGGTGTTTGTGGGTGGGAAGCCAACACTACAACTCACCACAGGCCCCCTTGTCCCACAGCTGAGCAGGATGGAGCACTCCCCCCACCAGGTAGCAGCCATTTCATTGCACTCATCAAACTTACAGGTAGGTAGCCATCTTAACAGGGAGGGATGTTTGTGGGTGGGAAGCCAGCACTACAACTCCCACCAGGCCCCCTTGTCCCACAGCTGAGCAGGATGGTTATCAAGTACCACGCACCTTCGAAACTTGACTTCCACAGGAGCTGATGACTTTTCCTCCAATCCCAATCTCCACTGGAAGCGGTAAAAAACCACCGCCAGTAAAGAGGGGGGAAGGGGGATGGGATAGAAAGAGAGACTCACTGCAGTGCCTGCCTCACGAGCCTTCTAGTTCTCCTGGGCACCTAAAATACAAATAACAACATTAATACATTCTAACCATCTATGTATCTATGTCTTATTCTAAAAGCTGACCTAAACGTTTCTCATACCTTCACCTCAGCAGTGTTTAGCCTCTCTCTTATGCTTGTAGCAATTGAGTGGAAAAGAAGTAGATTGTCTCAGTAGAAAGAACAATTAATTGGCAGCTGCGAAGGTTTAGTTGGTAAGTATCATATATATATATATATATATAACTACATACGGTAATTAGAAAATATTAGTGGAGTACTGCCAATGATAAATTCTGAGTCGATTTGAGTTGCTACTTGGAGTAGGACAGTCCAAATAATTCTCAATTTCTTCAGCAGTTCAGATAAAAGAATATAGCTCTAAGACTTTGCTCCATACTTTTAGTGTTTGATTACAGTCTTTTAGTAGAGTTAATAAGCTAGGCTTCAGCTCAAGGGAAAAGAAAAAAATTAGTAGTAGAATTCCTGTTACTTCACAGGTAAAAGAAACTGGATTGCTACAGCTTACTTAATACTGCTGGAACAGCTGAAGGCAGAAGCATAAACTCCTCTTATCACAAGGTGGCGCAAAAGGAAAACTAAATGAACTTGACAAGAGCCCCCTGTAAGCGCTCACGAACGAAGTTCCAAAAGTTCAGGAAGGGCAGGAGTAATTGAGCTTGAACTTCGGCTTCAAACAAATAAATGAACACTTACTTGGAGAGTGAGAGAGAGGTTCACAGACTCTACTCACAACCAAGCCGCTCCTGACAGGTGTTCTGGGGGAGGGGGATGACCGCTCCAGAAACGATGATTTATAAGCCGCCAAAGGTGAGGCTCCGAACTTCACCGGAATGCTTCTGCTGCATGTGGAAGTGTCAGGCAGAGAAACGTCTAAGAAAGCCTTTTTCCCTGACTGGATTTCTAAAAGGAGGGAGAGCGAGTGAAGGAAAAAACGCTCCTCTCCATAGAAAATGACAGTTGAAGTGCGACACGCAATAAGCGCGAGCGCACTATCACCTGTACCCTGCTCAGCCTGCAACACTGGAACGCTAACTAAACCTAAGATTTCCACTGGGGGGCGCCATGTTAGGAACGAAAATAACGTCTCCAAATTAATGATAAAATCGGCGAAGCCGATTCCAGGGGTAGATGGGGAACAGTCTCAGTTGGGCCCTTTTATACAAGCGAGCTGGGAAACTGGATTGGTCAACCCTGACAGTACCCCCCACCAAAGCTCCTCCTCCACCCAACTTGGGTTTGTTAGGATGGGTTCTATGGAATTCTCGAACCAATCTGGGGGCATAGACATTAGCACTAGGTTCCCAGGATCTGTCTTCAGGGCCAAATCCTTTCCAATCCACTAAGTAGAAGATTGAACCTTTCTTAAACTTAGAATCTAAGATGCGTCTAACCTCAAACTCCTCTCCTGATTGACACTGAATAGGTGCTGGGGGTAGCTTCTTCCTCAAATTGGATGGGTTTCTTTTAACTAATGAAACATGGAACACTGGATGTATTCTAAGATGAGTGGGGAGCTTAACCTTCACACTGACTGGATTCACCATCTTGTCTACTACAAATGGACCCACAAACCTAGGTTGGAATTTCCTATTCCCTTTTAGCCTCATATTCCAAGTGGATAACCAAACCTTGTCTTCAGGTTCAAAAACTGGGTTGGCTCTTCTCTTCTTGTCTGCCTGCTTCTTGTAAGACTCTTTAGCTTTTACTAAGTTTTGTGTAGCTGTGTGAAAAGCCTTCTGTAATGTTACCACCACTTCCTCCACTGCGGGTACCTCACTCTCGGTCTTACCCACCCAAGTGTTAGGATGTCTGCCTGAATTCAAAAAGAATGGAGAGTAACCGGTAGACGAATGAACTGCATTATTATATACAAATTCCGCCGCCCAAATCAAGTCAGGCCACTCCCCTTCATATTCCATCAAATACAGCCGTAAAAACTGTTCCAGTTCCTGATTGACTCTCCCCAATGGCCATCAGTCTCCGGATGGAAACTAGAAGACAAACGAGAGTCCACTCCTAATGACTTCAAAAAGGCTCTCCAGAATCGGGAAATGAATTGGGGCCCTCGGTCAGAAATCACCACTCTAGGAACTCCATGAAGCCTTACTATGTGTTGGGTAAATAGTGCGGCTAACTCTGCAGAGTTAGGAAGGGACTTCAAAGGAACAAAGTGACTTAACTTGGAGAAGTGATCGACCACTACCCAAATGGTGGAATATCCCTGACTGGAGGGAAGGTCTACAATGAAATCCATAGAGACGGTATGCCATGGATAAGGGGCTACTGGTAGGGGCATGAGTAAACCTTGAGGAGCCTGTCTATTTGCCTTTCCTTTTACGCACTGTTCACAGGAAGCTATATACTGCTTCACCTGATCCTCTAGATTAGGCCACCAAAATTCCCGTTTAATCAATTCCAAGGTTTTCTTCACCCCTTTATGACCAGCCAATTGATTATCGTGATAGTGTTTCAATAACTCTTCTTGTAGACCAGCATCTGGAACATACAGCTTTCCTTGATTATATGGTTTTCCATCCTTTATTTCTCTTCCCGAACCTTCTTTCACCCAATCTAAAATTTCTTCCTCAGAAAGGGTTCCCTTGATTTTGTCTTCAAACTCAGGGTACAAAATAGTGCTAATGATCCTTTCTTCTGGAATGATATGACCCCTCATCTGAGCTTCCTCTTGATTTCCAGCATTCAGGCGGGACAAGGCATCTGCCTTTCCATTCGTTGCTCCAGGTTTGTAGGTTAAAACGAAGTTGTAATCAGCAAAGAACAGAGACCACCTTAGTTGTCGAGGGGTGAGAGTGAGCGCCGACTTCAAAAACTGTAAGTTTCTGTGATCCGTAAATACTGTGACCACGTGTTTAGCACCAAGTAAGTAATGCCTCCATTCTTGGAAGGCATCCTTGACAGCTAGCAACTCCTTGTCTGCAATGGAATAATTGATTTCGGCCGCAGACAGTTTACGTGACCGATAGGCCACAGGATGCAACTGCCAAGTGGACCTGTGCCTTTGTGACAGGATTCCTCCAATTGCGAAGTTCGAAGCGTCCGCTTCCACATAGAATGGCTCTTCAGTATTAGGATGCTGTAAGATGGGGGCAGTAGTAAACAGCTTCTTCATACACTGGAAGGCTTGTTCGGTCTCTGTACCCCACACAAATCTCTCCTTCTTCTTTAAAAGTTTGGTCAAAGGAGCGATCTTTTCAGAAAAATTGAAAATGAATTGCCTGTAGAAATTGGCGAAACCAATAAAACTTTGTACCTCTTTCACATTTCTGGGAGACAGCCAGTCCTTGATTGCCTTGACCTTCGCTTCATCCATGGACACACCTTCAGCGGATAACACGAACCCCAAAAATTCCACTCGAGGTGTATGAAAAACACATTTTTCCAGTTTCACAAACAGCTGGTGATCCAACAATTTTTGCAATATGGCTCACACATGGAGAACATGCTCTTCCATGTTCGCTGAGAAAATGAGGATGTTGTCAATGTAGACCACAGCAAAACAGTCTAAGAATTCTCATAGCAAATCGTTGACAAAGTGCTGAAAGGCAGCAGGGGCATTGCATAGACCGAAGGGCATTACTTGATACTCGAACAAACCAAATCAAGTGCGGAATGCGGTCTTCCATTCTTCCCCTTCGGCCATTCTCACTAGATGATAGGCCCCTCTCAGGTCCAATTTTGTATACACCCGTGCCTCCTTAACTTGATCCAGTAACTCTGAAATCAGCGGCAGGGGATAACGGTTTTTCTTGGTCACAGCATTCAGGGCGCGATAGTCTATGCAAGTCCTCAGCTTCCCATCCTTCTTAGGAATAAAGAAGAGCGGCGAGGAAACTGGGGACTGCGAAGGCCTGATGAATCCATTAGCCAGATATTGATCCAGATAATCCTTAAGATGACAATTCTCCACCTCAGAAAGAGCATAAATGCGGCTACACGGTAAGGAAGCTCCAGGCTCCAGCTCAATCTTGCAGTCGTACTCTCTATGAGGTGGTAACCTTTTGGCTTCTTGCTCGTCGAACACCGCCTTCAGATCTTGGTATTCCAAAGGAATTTCTGGCATTTCCACCGTACAAATCACCAAAGGTGTCTCTGCCAACAAGGCCGACTGGGTAAGAGGACCTTCCACTTCTCGAGGATAAAAACAGTGTTCCTTGCAATAGTCAGAATTCAAGTCTACAGTTCTACTGGCCCAATCGATCCTTGGGTTATGTTCAGTCAACCACGGCAGACCCAAAATCAACTGGAACTGGGGAGCGTTTATAAGACTGAATCTCAAATAACTTTGATGAAGACCTGGGCCTATAACCACTAACTCTTCCATTTCGTATTTGATGGGTCCTGAGGACAAATTTGTGCCATCGACAGCCCTTACTGGCTCTGGTTTGGCTTTCTTTAAAAATTGAATGCCTAAAGACTGGGCGATCTTGATGTCACAAAAATTTCCAGTTGCGCCAGAGTCAATCATTACAGAGATGTCTTCCTTAACTAAAGATCCAAACCTTATCGAACTGGGTATGATCAAATGAGGGGCCGCAGATTGTAAGATATTTGCTACCAACTGGGTATCTGGAGTTGTCTGGTCAGATGCTCCCACCAGGGCAACTCCCTTTACTGGTGGAGCCGATCTTTTAACCCAGGGCTGAACTTAGGCTTCTTCGGACATTCTTTGACAAAATGCCCCGGATTTCCGCAGTACATGCACAGCTTACCACTTCTGCGCTTCTCTCTTTCCTCCTTAGTAAGAGGACCTCACACAGAACCAATTTGCATGGGTTCGTCGGACGCAGCAATCTCACTGGGCTTGGTCGGTTCTGGTTTTACTCTGTCAAACCTTGGTGGAAAGGGTCTAACATCTCTTCGACGCTCATTCTTTCTTTCATTTTGATGTTGATCGATCTGGAGAACGAGATCAATTAGCTCAGACACTTCAGTGGGCCTCTTGGGGATCTGAGCCAAGCCATCCTTTAGTTCGTCTTTGAGACCGCGATAAAATATTGCTACCCTCTTAGCTTCTGGCCATTGAGTTTCGACAATTAACTTATTAAATTGTGCGAGGTATGCCACCAATTCACGATTGCCTTGATGAAGATCCAAAAGCGCATTATCTGTAGTCTACGAGATGGTCCTTCGATCAAATATCCGAAGAAACTCGTCAAAGTTGTAGAGTATATGATCGTTACTGTTTACCAGAGGCATGGCCCAAGCAGCCGCATCCCCACTCAGATATGACAATAAAAAGGCCACCTTAGACTGGTCTTCTTTGAAAATAATGGGCCTACACAAAAAATGACGTGAACATTGAGTGAGGAATACTTGGGCCTTATGTGGATCACCATGAAATCTCTCAGGGGCTGCTAAGGGAATAGTGGGAGAAATGGCGTGAATGACTTGTGTGGTTAACTCAGCTCCAGAGGGAGAGGGGGAAAAAGCAGAAGGTTTTTGCTCTCTAGACGAAGAAGGGGAACCCGCTACATATTCATCAAACCTCTGCCTAAAAAAACTAGCTTCCTGACTGGACTTCCTAACCTCCTCCCGAAGATTCTTATTATCCTCCATGGTTTTGCTAAGCTGTTTTTGTATACCTTCCAAAACCGCAGCTAAGGCCTTAACGTCTAATCCCTCAGCCACCATGCCCAGGTGGAAGGTGAGGTTGGCACTTCAATCTATCAAGTACCACGCACCTTCGAAACTTGACTTCCACAGGAGCTGATGACTTTTCCTCCAATCCCAATCTCCACTGGAAGCGGTAAAAAACCACCGCCAGTAAAGAGGGGGGAAGGGGGATGGGATAGAGAGAGAGACTCACTGCAGTGCCTGCCTCACGAGCCTTCTAGTTCTGCTGGGCACCTAAAATACAAATAACAACATTAATACATTCTAACCATCTATGTATCTATGGGCCTGATTCACAGAACTAACTTACATCAAAAACGTAAAGTTAGTACTTTTTGGTATTCACAGAATACACTTACTCATTTTGGTATTCACAGAATGAACTTACTCATTTCGGTATTCACAGAAGTTAGTAGTCCTAACTTTAGGACTCCTAAATGCCTTCTGTGAATACCGAAAGTCTTAAAGTTAGGATTTTTCTCAGTTTAGGAGTAGTAAAGTTAGGACTCCTAACTTTAGGACTCTTAAATGCCTTCTGTGAATACCGAAAGTCTTAAAGTTAGGATTTTTCTCAGTTTAGGAGTTGTAAAGTTAGGAACTTTACTACTCCTAGACTGAGAAAAATCCTAACTTTAAGACTTTCGGTATTCACAGAAGGCATTTAGGAATCCTAAAGTTAGGACTACTAACTTCTGTGAATACCGAAATGAGTAAGTTCATTCTGTGAATACCAAAATGAGTAAGTGTATTCTGTGAATACTAAAAAGTACTAACTTTACGTTTTTGACGTAAGTTAGTTCTGTGAATCAGGCCCTATGTCTTATTCTAAAATCTGACCTAAACGTTTCTCATACCTTAACCTCGGCAGTGTTTAGCCTCTCTCTTATGCTTGTAGCAATTGAGTGGAAAAGAAGTAGATTGTCTCAGTAGAAAGAACAATTAATTGGCAGCTGCGAAGGTTTAGTTGGTAAGTATCATATATATATATATATAACTACATACGGTAATTAGAAAATATTAGTGGAGTACTGCCAATGATAAATTCTGAGTCGATTTGAGTTGCTACTTGGAGTAGGACAGTCCAAATAATTCTTAATTTCTTCAGCAGTTCAGAAAAAAGAATATAGCTCTAAGACTTTGCTCCATACTTTTAGTATTTGATTATAGTCTTTTAGTAGAGTTAATAAGCTAGGCTTCAGCTCAAGGGAAAAGAAAAAAATTTGTAATAGAATTCCTGTTACGTCACAGGTAAAAGAAACTGGATTGCTACTGCTTACTTAATACTGCTGGAACAGCTGAAGGCAGAAGCATAAACTCCTCTTATCACAAGGTGGCGCAAAAGGAAAACTAAATGAACTTGACAAGAGCCACCTGTAAGTGCTCATGAACGAAGTTTCAAAAGTTCAGGAAGAGCAGGAGTAATTGAGCTTGAACTTCGGCTTCAAACAAAAAAAACAAATAAATGAACACTTACTTGGAGAGTGAGAGAGAGGTTCACGGACTCTACTCACAACCAAGCCGCTCCTGACAGGTGTTCTGGGGGAGGGGGATGACCGCTCCAGAAACGATGATTTATAAGCCGCCAAAGGTGAGGCTCTGAACTTCACCGGAATGCTTCTGCTGCATGTGGAAGTGTCAGGCAGAGGAACGTCTAAGAAAGCCTTTTTCCCTGACTGGATTTCTAAAAGGAGGGAGAGCGAGTGAAGGAAAAAACGCTCCTCTCCATAGAAAATGACAGTTGAAGTGCGACACGCAATAAGCGCGAGCGCACTATCACCTGTACCCTGCTCAGCCTGCAACACTGGAACGCTAACTAAACCTAAGATTTCCACTGGGGGGTGCCATTTTAGGAACGAAAATAACAACTCCAAATTAATGATAAAATCGGCGAAGCCGATTCCAGGGGTAGATGGGGAACAGTCTCAGTCGGGCCCTTTTATACAAGCAAGCTGGGAAACTGGATTGGTCAACCCTGACAATGGTACACTCCCCACACCCAGAACCATGTGGCAGCCATTGCTTTGCTCACCTTCACCTAACAGGTAGGTAGCCTTCTGAACAGGGAGGAGTGTTTGTGGATGGGAAGCCTGTACTACAACTCCTACCAGGCCCCCTTGTCCCACAGCTGAGCAGGATGGAGCACCCGCTCCCCCACAACCATGTGGCAGCCATTTCATTGCACTCATCAAACTTACAGGTAGGTAGCCATCTTAACAGGGAGGGATGTTTGTGGGTGGGAAGCCAACACTACAACTCACCACAGGCCCCCTTGTCCCACAGCTGAGCAGGATGGAGTACTCCCCCCCCACCAGGTGGCAGCCATTTCATTGCACTCATCAAACTTACAGGTAGGTAGCCATCTTAACAGGAAAGGATTTTTGTGGGTGGGAAGCCAGCACTACAACTCCCACCAGGTCCCCTTGTCCCACAGCTGAGCAGAATGGTACACTCCCCACACCCAGAAACATGTGGCAGCCATTTCCCTCCACTGTGTCACCGAACAGGTAGGTAGTCAGTGCATGCCCTCTGCCACCCTACTCAATAAACATGGAGCCAGATGACCACACCAGCACTCACATGTCAGCCAACTTGGCATAGATCCAAAAGCCACATCCAGTGTGCAGACAGCTAAGCGCACGTAACTGTCACAGAAATTAAACTTTGACTCACCAAGTCACATGTGAAAGTAATTCATGGCACAATCATGCACAGCACAGAATGCAATGTGTAAGTGCCATGGTGTCAGAGCATGAAAGCCCATATGAACACAAAACATGCATGGTCAATCTGACAAACAAAGTAAAGTACATTATATGAAAAGGGTATGTATAACATTCCAATGGCTAGTTCTTGCTTAGCTGAAATTGATTCCATGAAGAGCAAACAAAAAAGACGCATTACATAAGGTTGATGTGCCGCCAGTTGTTAGATGATGACATGTCCTTGTAATCACACAATCTGTACGTGGCACATGGTTTCAATTTACATGTCACACCATGGACAAGTAATGTATGTACCTCAACATCATGTCATGATGCTCAGTATTTTGCTGCCATACCAAGTGATTGCAATGTAAATTGTTTGGTGTATCAAATATAAAATCCAAAAGTCTAACACCAAGCTTGTGGAGTGCACTTAACTGACAATTTAACCTCTGTTCAACAGGAGATCCACAAGCAACTGCAGCAGAAAACACCACCAACCTGCAGAGCCTGTCTCCCCCCGGAACATGAACTCTCGGATGCAGACTCCCTACGTTTCGCGGATGAGGAGCAACAACCTGGCCCCTCCGGACTGCCAGGGCCCACCACCTCTCAGGCCCTCATTGTCCCCACCACCACCACCACCACCACAGCAACACCAACAGCGCCAACCCCTGCTACAACGACCTCTGCGGCATCCACCACCACCATCACCACTGCTGCCTGCAACACTCTCCCTGCCTCAGTGGTTACCAACACCACAACACAATCAGAGGATGCCAGGGGGAGTGTGCGGGTGCATCCAGTGCCAACGCCACAGGTCCGTGTCAGCAGGGCAGGTGGGAGGGAAACTGGGGGACAAATACAGGAGGACACTGAGGCCGAAGCCCTGGCCATCGTCGCGAGAGTCCTTGGGGCATATGAACAGAACCAGGGACAGATAAGCCAGGTTGTGGAAGAAGTGCTTGAGCTCCGCCTGCTGCTGAGGTCCTTGGACACACGTATGGGACAACTTGTGGACCTCATGGGCCAGCTTGTGGGTGTTCTAAGTGACAGACCTCATGTCCCAAATGACAGCTCAACCCCCTCCAGTGGCCCGCATGCTGATAAACCCACCACATCAGCTGCGGCCACAGAGAGGGGTGAGCTGCAACCAAATGACTCCTCAGACACCGCCGAGACTGCAGCAGAGGGCCCCCCTGCCAAACGCACGAGGGGCCATCCGAGAAACACCAGGAGAGGATCACATGGCCATGCACAATCCAAACGCAATTCGCTGAGCCAGCCATGATGGCACCTGTGTTCCCCTTGACATTGACTTTGTTAACTATCCTTACCCACATAGCCATGTTGATGGCAGGAGTCTATTGGACTGTGTGACTACATCAATGTGGTGACTACTCTATATGTCTCATTTACCATCACTGACAACTCATAAATTCACTTGGCACAATTTTGTAAATAATCACTTCTCTGTCACAAATACGTATTGTAAATAAACACTCTTTATACACCTATGTCTTTGTGTCAGCTCCATGTTTATCACAGTATGTACAATGTCAACTCAGATTCCAATGTACCACAAGCTCTGATTGTGACGAGGCATTGAGAGGGTGAAGGGACCTAGAAAGACACAAGAGAATGACATGTACTTGTCAGGTGATGCCATTACAGCTAAAACACATCACTAGTCATCAACGTACAAAAACCAGCACACATAACAATGAGCAACAACATCAACATAGACATGAGGTACCTGGATAAAAATACTCTGTGCCACACACATCAGCCATTAGCCCAGAGCCAACAACAGCCAGCAGTCAATTACATTTTTATTTTGATATGGAACTCCAACGGAGGTCCACAAAAGTATACAAATAGATAAAAAAGAGATACTTTATGTACAATACAAAATTCTTCCATATTCAAACATCAAATATTACAATGTACAAAGATAACATTAAAAATTATCTAATAAATATCCAGAAAAGTTTTTAAAAATTGATAAATCCTAGAACACACCATTTCATTTGGGGGGGGACAAGACAAAAGAGCGGGCCTCCTGGGCGGAATGAATATTATATTTGATGGATACAGGTCTTAAAAACATACCTGGCCCTTTGTAACTTTGTACAAACAAATAACACATGGTTAAAATCTTGAATTTGTGAATGACACATTTCACAGATTCTCTCCTCTCTTGGAATTTTGTCCCATATACCAGTGACATCTCTTAAGGGCAACAAATTAATTCTTAATAAGAGAATTAGCCTTCTAATACCGTGAGGAAGGTTCCAGGTTAAATAAAGCTGTGGTCTATTCCCCACAGCGCTCCCACAGACTACCTCATTGCGAGACTTGGTCTGACTTAAACCAATGTCTCTAGCCAAGCTGATAGAGGAAGCAAACTTCTTTATAAACAGCTTTAATTCAGTTTTTGGCATGGGGGACTCAGTATTCAAGGTAAGCCCAAATGAGTCTTTTGCATGTGCAAAGGACCTAAAAAATGTTGAATGTTCTTTCAATTTATCGAAAATCTCTATTCTCAAAGCAGCCCTAAGGGTGCCCTCATCCCCCCAACACAAAGAATTACCCCACCTTAAAACTGCAGCCAAGGATAAAATATATGAGGAAATTAAACCAAATTCCAGACGTAAAACATGTACAGTAGCCTGAGAATTTAGATTGCAAATTTGACGAAGAATTCGGCCTTCGGCTTGGTCAAAAGAAAGCCATAATTTCATATCCAGTACCTCAGCAGCGTATATTAATGAGAGAGGAATTTTTACCTTAAAAACTGACAAAACATGACTGAAATGGCGTTTCCCGCAAATTTTGTAAAATCTGTTTAAAGCTCCAGCCTGGGAGACATCCTTGCTAATACAGAGATTAATGTGCTCTAGATCTCGCCCTGTTTTTGAAAAAACCTTCCCCAGATATAAATAGTAATCAACCAATTCCAGTTCTTCAGACCCCAGAGACCACTTAAAACATCTCTTTAATCTATCACCTTTTTTTGCGGAAGCTCAGAATTTTGCTTTTAGCAATATTGATTTTCAAAAAGTGGGATTCTGCGTATTTAGTTAGGGCATCCAGGCGACGTTGCATACCAATGGGCGTTAAATCAAAAACTGCGACATCATCCGCATATAACAAAGATCCAATGGACATTATGCCTATCTTAGGGGCATCCCCCGTACTGAATTCAAAGCAGCGGGGAGATCAGATATGTACAAAGAGAACAACAAAGGGGCCAACAAGCAGCCCTGCTTTAGCCCATTGTGTGTTTTAATCCTACGTGATAGCCCCAACGCACCTCCCATCAGGACTTGACACCAGGTATCTGTGTGTAATTCTTTAATAAGAATCAAGAGGTGCTGTGGTATACCGAGTTGGGCGAGCTTTCTCCACAGCATTTGGCGATCAACTTTGTCAAGCGCTGTGGAGAAATCAATAAATGTTGTATAAACAGCCAGCAGTCAAAAAGATCATCTATGCCTTGCCACTACCATCAAAGCCAACAGACAATGTCACTGTTTTACAAAGTCACTTACACTCAAGGGAAGTAGTTGTCGATGAGCTGTTGACGCAGGTCAACACCTTCCTCTTCTCCACTATCGTCGTCACTGGACATGTGTGGGCTTGCAGGGGGGGGGGCATCTGCTGCTCATCATCATCGTCCAGGAGCAGGGGGATCTCCTTGCGCAAGGCCAGGTTGTGGAGCATGCAGCATGCAACTACGATCTGACACACCTTTTGGGGAGAGTAGAGTAGTGCACCTCCGCTCTTGTCCAGACACCGGAATCTAGACTTCAGAAGCCCAAAAGTATGCTCCACCACATGACACGTCCTCCCATGTGCATCATTGTAGCATCCTTCACCCGGGGTCCTTGGATTCCTCAGTGGGCTCAGCAACCAAGGCCGGTTGGGATACGCAGAGTCACCTAGGTGTTACATACAGAGAGCATATTACTGATAGAAACAGTAGCTGAGAACAGCATGTCACACATACAGCACACTACTTGACTTGGCGTACTCACCAACTAGCCACACACGCTCCGGATGCAGGTTTGCCATCAATTGTGGGATGATGCTGTTATGCAGTATGTAGGAGTCGGATCACTGACAAAATATCGAAGGTCAAAAAATTGACCTACAAAAATATCGGAGCAAGAATATCGATGTCAACAATATCGATATCCTATCTACAACATGGTAAGTACAAAAATATCGAAAAAAATATCGATGTCAAAAATATCGTTATCAAAAATATCGGGTTTTTTGTTAAAAAAAATATGTAAAATAAACTAAATAATACTTATAAATAAAATAAACATAGTTAAAAATATTTTATAATGTTTAAAATTAATAAGTAATATATATAATTTAATAAGACATTAATTAAACATATACATATAATATATAATATACATACTTAGGGGTCATTACGATGGCGGGCGGAAGCACAACCGCCGTGCTGGCGGATGCAAAAAGCACCAGTTACCGCCGGCACGCAGCAGTCCACACGCCCGCCCAATTACGATGCGAAAAGCAGGCCAAACACCGCCGGCAAGCCAGCAACACCGTCCGCCATCAAAGTGCGCCCGCACACGTAGCGGCGCAGCACAACTGACACACACCGTCCGACGAAACACGTCCCGCCCGGCGCATAAATTACGATGCCGCAAACAAACGGCTCCCACGGCTAAGAGACACCGCACGTGAAAGAGAGGCGGTAACACGGACGCAGAGCACGGACAACGAAGAAGCGGCACCCCGAGCATGAATCCAGCACTGCAGGCCGTCCCCATGCTCCTGCTGATGCACCACCAAGGACGCAACGTACCGCGGAGACGCAAGTAGGCACACACACAACAAGTGCACGCAAACAGCGCACACAGTGCAAGGGCGGAAAAAGCGGACAACCCCCCACCAGCGCGTGTACACAACACATCCACCATCGCATCCACATATGACACACAGGCCAAATCGTAACATCGCAGAAAACATGTGTACACACCACCTGGGACTAGGAACCAACCACCCCGTCACGGCCCCAAAGCGCCGATGACGCCGCCACACATGCGCACAACGCAGAGGCCAACCGCAGCGCCATGCATGCGTCGCACACAGACACAGGGACACAACCAAGCAGCACACACATCAGCCCCACCCCGAACGCACATGACACGTGACAGGCCGGCCACAGACATGTCCCCAACGCCCAATTCACGGACAACACCCAACGCCACACAACCGACGCACACATGTCAGTGAAGACACGCAACAGCAGGACACACCCCAGTGTAACAAACATGGCGTAGCACACAGCGGCGGCAACACCAACTAGGAGAAGCAGGGCCCCTTCGGGAAGAGGAACGCCAGTACCACACAGAAACACCCATACCACCCTGCACATATGAACAAGACATATAAAACGGAACACCAAAGAGCCCGGGGACCGACAACAGGTGGCCCAAGAATAACATTCACACACAAGGCCCAACGCAGAGCGGAAAGGCAGCCTGCCGCCCACACAAGGGAGAGCAGACAGCACTGAATGACCTTCCATTCCAACTCCGAAACCACAGCCCTACGACAGAAGCCGGTGAATACAGCCATTGTCCAAGAATAGACCAACACAGGCATGCCGAGGAGACCGACCACAGGGCAGATAGCGCATATCACAGAAGCACACAACGGACGGGGAAGAAAGAAGAAAACACTCCCCCATGTCGGCCACATGCAAGTTAATTGGAAGGAGTCACACAGCACTGACCTTGAACTGTCTGAGAAGCATGTGGGAAGAGGGCCCGTGTCCTCCAAACAAGCCAACAGAACACAAGTCCTGTCTCCCTACGACTACACAGAGCTCACAGCAACCCCGGAGCGTGCACATTGCAGACTGCACACACAGCCGGAGCACGCCACCTCAACGAACCGCTGCGAAATGGCAACCGCAACACACCTACCCAACTACGCCGAACAGCTCAAGCTGTACAAAACCAACCTGTGCCATACATTGGGATGCGATCTCCTGTCCCTGCTGAACGTAAGTTACCGACTGACTTACCGCATCACATTGTTCAGCTGCGTCATGCCCGTCTTCTACTGTCGGAGGTGTCCCTACCAGCATCCCGTCGAGATATGCCTCTCCAACCCGGCATGTCTGAAGGCGGACCTGCTACCACTACTCCTCCCTCTGGACGCACACGACAGGGCCTGCTCTGCCTATGGGGGCATGGCGTATGTGGCCAACATCGCACCCGCACTGAAATGGGACCACTGTGCCTCCACACGACGGATCATCGATAACAGCTACATCGAATGTCACCCAGCATGCCCCATCATGGTCCTCCAAGGGACAACCTACGAACAACACCTTGACAGCCACCATCCGCTTCATTGGCTGGCAAACATGTACACCACCAATGACATGGAAGCCCTGCTGGACGGCATCGCATACCTGACAACCTGTAAATACGTCGGACCACAACGCAGGTTCCCCGAGTGACCTATGATGTCCAACCCCGCACCCATGCTTAGCTTCCGCACGGACTGGCCAGTCACCACCACAACAGCCATACCAAACGACCGGCAACTGTAACCACACCATCAACGACATCGCCATGACATCGGATATGACCGGGACATGCACACTGTTCCCCATCACATCCAGGAACACCGCATGCATCGTGGGAGGCAGTGGCATGGGCTCTGTGTATCGCACCCACATGGACGGAACTGCACGAACAACCAGGAAACGACATGGATCCAGCGCCCATGGACACACACACCGCTCAGTGGACATGAATAGGTCGCCTGGAGTCTGTGGGTGCTGCACCCCTCCCACCCCCGCCCCGGGAATCCCATACCAGGACCTTTGCATGGACGACAAGTGCATACAACAACAACACGACCCCAGTGACTGTGACATGTCCAGTAACCACCACAGTGCAACAACAAGTGGCACGCCGCTGCATGCACGCAAGCACATGCCCTGATGTCATCTCACATGCACGCGTGCATGAGGAACAACCGCAGCAAACCTGTCACATGGAACTGAGATGGACTGTGCCCATGATGCCAAGCGGTCTGGTAGGCTACATGTATACCGTCTGTGTCAAAGTCCGCAGCTCCGCAGCTATACGTAAATGTACATTAGCACAGCCTTGGCCAAGCAGATGTCACTCTGAAGCCCACATCCCACATGCAACAGCCAATCACATGTAACCCCACACCCTATCCCATTTGCAATCATGCTCAGTATATCCTCAACATGTATTCCGCTGCCAGTAGTGTCCACTATACTGCATCACAGAGGACAGAAGACTCAATATAATGTTTGAAACCAAAACTGTCTCCGCTGACTCATTTCACAAGTACGAATGAGAGAGGATGAGAGTATGTGAAGTACACGGCAGTCGTGACATGACCATGTAGTCCACTGGTATTGGATGTCAACGCAAATGAGTAGCACTACTGTGGAAGACACACATGTGTCGTGTGAAGTCGTATGGACGCAGTGCTCAGGTGGGTGGGTGCGACGGGTAGATGCGCACATGCCAAGTTGGAGCACGCCGTGTTGGGAGGGGTCATGAACAGTACACCACCGCTTCCCTGGGCATTGTGAGAGGACACCTGTCGGGGGGAGTGAACACGTGTGTGCACAGCAGCCGGGCACACGTACAAAGCGGTACCAGGCGCACCTCAGCCCACCCTCTGTGGACAAGCTGGATCCTGTTGTGCGCCCGCCATGCCCCTTGACAAGGCACACACAGCCCCAGTCGACCAGGTGTAACCCCAACATAATCAATCCGCACAGACGATACAGGGCACGGGATGGCAGTGGAGCATGGTGTGTGAGAGGTCTCCTCGCGCTCCTCCTGGTCATATCACGCAGGCAATAGAACCTCAACGTCTAGCATGGCAAAAAGTCAAATGGAAGTGTAGGGGGACGCACCACAGCATGAGCAGCACTGACGTCACGGGAGGTGGCTCGCACCATCCCATCCATTGCCCATCATACCAACCACGCCACATGCCATTGCGACTAAGTGCAAGCGCGTGCGCCACCACCCCTGAGCCCTCCCCAGAGAGGCCAAAGAGTGAATGTGTGGGCCATCAGCCACAGACGGACGCGGCCTGGCCGCAAGGGCAGCCACAGCCACTGGGTGTCGCAGGTGGCGGATCCGGAAGGCGAAGACTGTGATGCATAGTCCATGCAGGCCGGGTCTCCATTTGGGGCACCACGCAGGTGGACGGCGTCCCGCCACACATCATACCCTGAGACAGCCCACTCGTGCAACTGGACCCACACATACACTCCTTGCCCTCTCTGGTGCGAGCTTGGGGCTGCCTGTGCAAGCGCTAGCCTCGCAGGTGAGCATGCATATTGGGGGGCGAGGGGAGGACATGAGGGCTGGGGCGAAGATGACTGTATCACTGTCAGTTAGTACAAGGGATGACCCAGATGTGGAAAGGAAGAGACGTGTCCCGTGTGTACTGCAACTAGTCGCCAATCCAACTACCCCCCATGTCCGGAATGTAAGCCCGCACCTAGGCCCGCCCATCCGCCACATCGAACATACCACCAGCACGACAACCTTCCCATTCGAAACACTGACTGGGGGTGGCGACCAGTGAACAATCATGTGTAGCCTACCCACGCGTACATGTGGGCCCTCCATGATCCATGTCACCTGCGGCAAAGACATGACATGCGCAATGAGGGAAGTGAGGAGAGCTGTCCGCCCCACGCACAGAAGGTGCATCAGCTCCACAGACCCAGCAGCGAGTCCAGCAGGGGTCACATGTGCAGGGGCAGCTGTGCCTGGTGTGAAGGCACATGCATATAGACAGCACATCGACCAATGTGTAGTCTGCCCACATCCACAGTCCATCATCATGCGGACACAGGAATTGAACACAGGGCAACACATCTTAGTTGGTGCACCCACCGTGACCAACAATGCGCAATCATCGACGTACCCGCCCTGTGCATGGCCCCCCACCCAACGGAGGCACATCCAGTGCCACCATCCCACACACACAAGCCTTCCACGGAACATGCTGTGTCCAATGGTCAGTACAGAGTCAGCGCCCATCTGGTGGATCCTGAACAGGAGACACATGCACACACATGCCAGCTCCCACTATGTACGTCTGCCACCTGGCACGTGCAATGTAACCTCTCACCTGTGACGTGTGACTGCAAGCACACAGCCGTCTTGGCATGGGGCTGTCAATGTGGACACCTGTCAATGTTTCGGGAGGTGTGATCCGTACAGTGCTGTACATAGGGTGCAGTGCTGACACCTACTACTGTCTCATATCCCCTCGTGCCACAGGTCCCACTTGTTTTGGCCGCTCAGCCTGTGCCCACATCGTCGTCGTCGTGTGCCATACTCATCCAGCCTCGGAAGCAGTTCCATGCTCAGCAGACACTCATGTTGCCGTGGCGTTGCCGCTTGACGAATATGCAGTCAGTCCCCATCAGCACGCCCCGCAAGTCATTGGGGCCTAGATCCCCATGTGCATGCACATGGCAGTGGTATGTCTCACTAGCCATTGCCATTGTTGGGAGACCTGTGTAAGTGTATTGTGGCCGTGCCGTCCCAGCTTGACAGCTGGGCTGTGGCTCATGTGCTTGCTCAGTCATGTCAGTGATGTGTATGCGAAATTGCTATGTGTTGTGTTGCTTTGACATGTGTCCTCTGCAATTTCCCTAGGCGGAGACCGAACATTGACCGCCCATACCAATTGCTGGTGGACATGGACGATACAGAGGTTATTAGGAAGTTTCGGCTGGACAGGCCAACCCTGCATCGACTGTGTGCCATGTTAGAACCCCATCTCCGTCCCCGCAGGGTGTATCCAACAGCATTCACCCCCACGGCTAAGGTGATGGCTGCCCTGCATTTCTTCGCCACTGGGTCATTCCAGCACACAGTGGGCAGTGGAGGAGGGATGTCCCAGCCCATGTTCAGCAAGGTGCTGAGGGATGTACTGGCAGCCATGATGCTGTACCGAAACAGGTACATCCGCTTCCCCAGGGCTCGTGAATTGGCGGCAGTGAAGGGTGCATTCTATGCCCTTGGCAGAATCCCACACGTCGTTGGAGCCATTGACTGCACACATGTTGGCCTTGTTCCACCACAGGCCACTGAGCACCTGTACCGCAACAGGAAGCACACGCACTCCCTGAATGTGCAAGTGGTGTGCCTTGCGGACATGGTGATCACCCACGTGTGTGCAAAGTTCCCAGGCTCGGCCCATGACGCACACATAATGCGCAACAGCATCTTGCCACGGCTGATGGCCAATCTGCAACAGGATCGTGGCTGTATTGTCGGTGAGTATGTGGAGTGGTGTAGCGTGCTGGTTGTGCGATGCTGTCCCCTGTCCAGTTGGAATAGCAACGGTTCTCTGTGTCCCTCACACCCAGGTGACTCTGCGTACCCGAATGGGGCATGGCTGCTCAGTCCATTGAGGAATCCTCGCACCCCAGCAGACGATCGATACAATGAGGCACATGGGAGGACCAGACGTGTGGTCGAGCGTACCTTTGGCCTCCTCAAGTCCAGGTTCAGGTGCCTGGACCGCACCGAGGGTGCACTGGCGTACTCCCCACAGAAGGTGTGCCAGATAGTGGTGGCGTGCTGCATGCTGCACAATCTGGCCATTCGGAAGCAGATCCCCCTCATTGTGGATGACGGAGATCAACCAGGGCCCCAGCCCGCAGACCAGGACAGCTCGAGTGAGGAGGACAGCGGAGAGGAGGAAGCTGGGAATGTGCGGCAGCAGCTCATCGCCCGCTACTTCACTTGACGGTGAGTGTCCATGTACGACGGCTGATGTGTCTGTATTTGTGCAGGTGTGTGTGTGCTGTGTCAGGGTGGCCTTTTGTTCACTGCGTGCTGTGTGTCAACGCTCCATGCCCAGGTTAGTATGCCACTGATGGTGGCTGTGGCATTGTGCCCTATTGCTCTGTGCGATGTGTGTACATTGCTTGTAGTTGTTGACATGTACTGTGTGATGGGTGTGTGACACACTCATTGAATGTGCTCCTGTTCTGTCTCCCACCCCTAGGTCCCTACAGGCCCTCCGGATTCCATTGCCATGCCACGCATCAGGTGCCTTTCCGCCCAAGGTGGCCGTTGTATTCCGTACAAATAAAACACAGGGCACAAACAGCAGTTAGTGAAAAAGGTGCATTTATTACAAACTGTGACATGTGATTGTGTGTAAGGTGATGACAAAAGTGGTGCGTGCTGTGACAATGAGCTGTCGGTCATGGCTGCGTGATGCTCAGGGTGTACCCACTGGTTCTATGTCCATAGTCCAACACACACATGCCATCCAGATGGCTGTGTGGAGTGGGATCGTAGTCCAAGTCAATGCAGTGGCTGGTCAAGGAAGGCTGGCGGAAGGCTGGCTGGCTGCCTCACTTGCGACTGGAGCGTGCGAAGTCCTCCCGGGAGATCTGTTTCCTCTTCGGACGGCCCCTTCCACGTTTGCGAGGGGGGTGCCTGCTTGCGACATGCTGGTGGTTGAGGTGTGCTCACTGGCTGTGGACGCAGGGGAACTGGACACTGCTGCTCGACCCTGCGCCCCGGCAGGTGGTGGCGGAGGGGAGCTGCTATCCCTGGCCGTGTCCTCACCGCCACCACCAGCTGGCCCATGAGGTCCACGAGTTGACCTATACGGGCGTCCATGGACCTCAGCACCCCCAGCACCTCCCGCGTGTCTGAAGCAGACCCTGACCCATTGTTCTTGGGCCTCCTCATAGGCCCCAAGGACTCTGGCCATTTGAGGCAGGGCATGGCTCCCAGGGGAGGCTGGCGTTTCCCTGACCCTGCTCCTCCTACCAGTCCTGCTGCCACCGGCCTGCCCACTAGCCACATTGCTCACCACGGTCCTCGCTGTGGCTCCCAGGGTGGATCCAGTCGGCCGGGCCACCACCTGCGCTGGGGCTGGTGCCAGCGAAGACGTGGTGGTGGTGGCGGCGGTGGTGGTCGGTGCGGCGATGGTGGCGGTTGCGGCAGTGGTAGTGGCCGCAATGACCGTGGGTGTGGCCGCAATGACCGTGGGTGTGGCCGCAACGACAGTGGCAGCAGGGGGCTGGGACTGTTCAGCAGCCCTGGATGATGGGTTGGTGGGTAGGAGGGGTCCTGGGGAGCGGCTGGGCCCTGCCACACCAGATGGGCCTGCTTGGTGGTCCGTGTCCGAAGAGGAGGTGAGATCCTCCACATCCGTGTGTCCTCGTTGGGGG